>JAJEJO010001422.1:0-173637 GCA_020662805.1 Glaucomys volans
ATTAACTTTTCTTCATTTTCTAGCCAAGGATGCTGAAATTTGGAGATGGTGGGTGGTTGGGTGACTTGTTGAAGGAGGCACAATTAGTAAATGGTAGAGCTGAGATTTGAGCCCAGATCTGTCCCACTCTGGTACCCATTTTGTACTATTTTGTTGAAAGCCATTTTTATTACCTCAATGCAAAAAACATGCAAGGTCTAGGAAATACATTGGAAATATCTAGGAATGTTCTGGCTGTATCCAGAACATAACCTTCTTTGTCAATGCAAGAAATTTCTAGAAAAGAAACTGAATCCACAACCTATCAGAACTGATCAGGACCTTGAAATCATAACAAGCCACTCTTAAACTGTGACATGTTAGGGAAAAGACATTTAAAGTAGGGATCATAAAGGTCTAAAGGTCCAACCAGGAGATGTCTAGGTTTTAGGGAGGAAGTGCCAGTCCATAGGTTTTGAGGGATGGAAAGGACTTTAACCAATAAAGAGAGGGAAGAAAGGGCATTCTGTGTGAATGAACAGAGGAGGTATCCCATGAGGACATTTAAGCATGTGAAATGGGGACTGTGGAGGCAGGATATGCTGGGAGGTAAGGTTGGCACATTAGGTGCCTTGTCTGTCATTACGCAACTATTCTTGAGTACTTACTATGTTCCAGGTACTGTTTGAAATCTTGTGGTTCCAGCAATGATCAAAACTACCCACTCTTGTGGAGGTTGCATTCTAGTGGGAAGACTGATGATAAACAGATTTTAAAAACTAAATTATATAGGATGTCTCGAGATGATAAGTGTGATGGAAAGGTGTCGGGGAGTTGCAATTTTAAATATGGTGGTTGGAGAAGGCTCCATGGAGAAGGTGGCATTTGAGCAAAGCCTTGCAGTGGGTGAGGGAGTGAGTTGTGAGGATAACCTGGCACAGGAAAGGGCAGGTACAAGGGCCCGAGGCAGAGCATGTGTGGTTTGTTTGGACAGCAGCCAGGAGGCCAGCATGGCTGGAGTAGTAGAAGAGGCCTCTTGATGACTGGGGTATGAATGTTGCAGGCCATTGTAGACAATGCCAAGGAGGGCTCTGAGCTGAGGAGGACAAGTTCAATTAATGCTTGAACAGGATCATTCTGGATATTGTGTTGAAGGTAGACTGTAATGGGAAAGGGTCAGAGGCTATTGCAATAATCTAGAAGAGAGGCAGTGTTGGGGAGGAAGTCAAGCACAGCTAAGCCAAGGAAGCAGCAAGGATGGCATCTGTACCAGAACTTCTCTTCTCTGCTCCACCCAGGATCTTGCTAAGCACTGAGGATGACCTCAAGACTCAGATTCTGTGACCAAAATGAGCTCCCAGATACTTTCAGGGGAGGGGGCTCACATCAGATCCTTCTCCTGGCCTCACAGCCACTTCAGCCCAGTTGCAGGTCCTATAGCTGCTGCCTGTCCCATGCTCTCTCTCAAGTTCAAAGCTTTGATCTTGAATTGCATCCCCAGCCATTCCTTATACCACACTCCCTCCTGCTCTTCATCTTGGTTTCTGACCTTGTAGCCTGACTCCCACCCACCCAGAGCCTTGCCTTCTCACACAGGAGATTCATGGCACTGTCTTGTTTTGGTATCAGCTTGGCTTCCATTTAGCTCTAATGGCAGCCCTTCCTTCTACTCAGTTGCCTCAGACTGCCTCGGTGAAGTTTAACCTGGAGCCTCCTCTCCAGAACACCTCAGCCGGACTGCCTGTGATCTGGGAGCCAGTAACTGACAGGCATGGACATTGCCCTTCTTGGGAGTTTCTTGTCAAAGGACTTAAAGAAGTTCTGGCCCAGATCAAATGCTCTCCACATTCACTCCACACTGGCGAGCTCTGTTAGCAATACTGATTTTACCGCAGCCTGCTTCTGAACTGGGAGAGGAAGAAAAGAGAGACACGGCGATTCAAAGCCATGCTAAATTAAGATAGATTGCATTCTCACAACTCGGTTAAGACCCGCTGAGTGTGCAGAGAGGTGCAGCAAACAAGAATTTTGCTTTTAATTTGAGCCAACATGACTTTCAATTCCAGTGGAAGCAACGATGTGCACAATGACAAAATTCCTACCGAAAGACATTTGAGAGGCATTTTTTCCCCATCAGTAAGCTCAGCTTTGTTCCAGGGAGAGCCTATTTCAACTTTAGCTAACTCACTCTCATTTTGGGGAAGAAAGAGAATATCCAAGGGTTGGAGAAGAGCTTCCTGCCCATGGGAGCTAGTTCCAATGCAGTTGTGTGGCCTCCAGAGATGAATCTGCTTTCAATTGTAGGCTGTCACCAGTCTGTGTGTGTTCCTGAACCAGTCACTTCTCTCTGAGAATTAGCTTCCCCATCAGCAAAATAGGGTCACTGGAATCTCAAGGAGTTAGGTAATTTAGGAGAATGGACTATGGGTTTATACTCAATCCCAGCTCAGCTGTATAGGAACTAGATGATTTTGTACAGATACTGAATTTCACTGTTCAGCTTTCTCATCTGCTACATAGGAATACATGCCAATCCTGTGCAATAGGAATGAGAATGGAAAGTGATTATTCACATGAAAGAACCAGGATGATGTTTTCCAAACTGTAAGTCATGACCAATCATGAAATAAATTTTGTGACTCAGCACCATTGTTTAAAATAATAAATAAATCATAATAGAGAAAATAGAAGCAGATAGAGGACATTGCACATGATAAAATTTTTATTTCAGTTACATTTTGCATGTAGTATGTGTCATCATGTAAAATGAATGATGAATGATGTAAAATGATCATCATGTAAAATGAATTTGTAATAATAGATTTCATTTTTTAAAAGATTAAAAGAAGGTACATAGCTAGCATGTAGCTGGACTTTGTAAATGTTAACTTCCTTTCTTTTTGACCCCTCAAAAATTTCATGATTAGTGCTATGATAGTTTTGACCCTAAACTGTCAACCTGCTATTTCTAGAGCCCCTTGTAGAGAATGAGTCCATTGAAAGAAGATGGACTGGCCCAAGGCCCCAAGAATTGCACAACAGTATTGCTGGAATGCCTGGTTTGTAGAGCTCTCTTCTGCCCTCTCCCAGCTCTCTTTTTCATAAATGACCATTGGGTGATTAGTAAACCCTCGGGTAGCTGTGGGTTGAGGACAGCAGCAAAAGCATGCCCAGGCAGGAAGAGCTGCCTTAGTGGGGTCCCAGGGCTAGATGAGTCATAAGCCGGACTCACTTGGCACAATGGCAATGAGAGAAGAACCAGGGCAGGTCTGTGTGAACACCACATGAAGCTAGCATGCCAATTGAAGTTTGGCTTCTGCCAACTCCTGGATGACTCCTTACCACAATTTTAATTTCACATTAATCAACCCAGGAAGATGAAGCACCCTAGAAATGGTTTTCTGTCCTTTGACTTTAGAAAGGAGCATTTTGGGGCAGTGTCAAGAACAGCTATGGAGATCCATGGGTTTGACACTTGAAGATGGCAGGAGGAGAGTGGCAGTGATTACCCATGGATCCCTGAACCAGGGTCTCTAAGGGAGAGCTCATAGACAGGACCAAGTCCTCCCTGAGACTCTTCCCAAACTGATAAGCCCAGCCTCCGATGGGGGGAAGCAGTCCTGGCAAAGAAGGGAAGCATTTGATTAGCAGTCAGAGGGTTGGGGTCTGAATCCTGCCAAGGGGGACCATTTGGGAAATTGCAAAGGTTTACTATGGCTGAAACCTGAAGAGATGGGACCAGAGAGGACTGGGCTTCATCATGGCAGAAGATGGCTCTGAATTACTGGTCAGAGTTCAGTCTTCCTTCTGGAAGTGATAAAGAACCACATAAACATTTAAAGCAGGAAAACAAATACCTTCCCTGCTTCAGGGAAGGATTGACAAGTCAAGGGATCTTGCTCTTGAGAAGAGTAGAGTTGCCATTAGCTTTGAATTGTAAGCAGTTCAACAGAGTAAGGCTGCAGGTCTGGCTAGAGCCTATATTCAGATTGCATTTGCCCTGGACCATTAACTATAAACTTGACTCATTGATGATCTAAGGTTCTGCCTCTGCTAAATTTGGACTTCAGAGATCCTTCAGAGGGTGTCCCACTAATTGCTAGAGTTCATTATAAAGAGTTTGCTTGTGTATACAATTCCTCTCCTGTTGATAAACTTGCTGTAGTCTTGGTTTCCTAGAAAATAGCGCTTGAGGCAGATGTAAGTGCTGATGCCTAATTTGGGAGGTACCAACTCAGAGCAGGGAGGGAGGGGAAGAGGAGGAGCAAAGCAAGGTAGCATTTTCTCATGCTGGCCAGGGCTTCAGGACAGACTGTAAAGAGACTCACCTGGTCTCTAAGCAGGTGCTCCCCCTCCAGAAGCTCCTGGGCAAGCTAGACAAAAAAAGCATGTCTCCAGCACAGTCTCTGGGAGGAAGGCAAGACAAGCAGCTGATGGGCCCTGTGCAGAACTCAGTGGGTCCAAGAGAGATCAGCTGACCACAGTGGCAGGTGGATGGACCAGTTGGCTAAGGGCCCAGCAAATGGAAGCCCCAAGAGAATCTGAAAAGGTGAATAAACTGTGATTCATACCCTGTTAATGGCATCTTTTCTTCCCTCTTCCTTCTTTTGCCAATCCTCTTGCCCCTTTCTGTATTTCTTTCCACTCACTTTACTTGTCAATAAGTATAATGATGCTATTTATTATACATTTATAATATGCCAGACAGTATGCATGCATTATTTGATTTAATTACCATTATCAGCCTGTCAAACAGAGTTTATGATTCCCATTTTATAGATGATGCAATTGAGGCCTCAAAAGCTGAAGTAACTTGCCAGCTAGGGAGTCACAGAGCTGCTACCCAAGACTGTCTAAATCCAAAACTCTTACCTCTGGTCATACTGCCAGATGGAGGCAAGAATATAAAACCATTTAAATGCTCACTAATACTTTTGCAGGTTCAAAAGCTGATGATATGCCAGACCAGACCTTCTAAGAAAACAGTGGCTGACATTTTCACACAGGCTTTGGAGCCAGACTGCCTGGGTTTGAATCCCAGTTTTTTCACTTGGGTGTTACCTTGTGTTAGACAAGGCAAGTCTCATAACCTTGCCAGGCCCTTCCTTTCCTTATCTATAGAATGAGGGCAATTCTGGTATCCACCTCACAGGATAGTTGTAAAGTTTAAATGGGTAATAGAGTTAAAGCTCGTAGACTAGGGCCTGGCACATAGGAAGTGCTGTTTAAGTGTATGCTGTTGTTATTAATTGCACAGCACTTCATGATTCACAGAGTGTTTTCACATTTTGTGTAACATTTGCAACAACCTTTGAGGGAGTCATCAGTCTCATCATTGTTTAGAAGGGCCTTAGATCACACAGCTGGAGCATAGCAGAGATGGGACTCGACCCCCCTTCTTGCTGTCTCCACGCCCATGCATGGCTGCTCATCACTCCATCTGGCTGCGGGTCAGTTTGGCTCTTTCTATCAGAGATGATTCCCAGTACCAGGGCCAAGTGTGCAAAGGTTCCAACAAGCCTGATTTTCCTCAGGCCAGTTTCTCCCAGTCTGCTCTGTGAGAAAGAGCCTTCTTCTGGAAGAAATACTTCCCTTCAAATAAATAGCCAAATCCTTCATGTTCCAAACATTGAAAAGGAATTTTCTCTCCACCCCCTACTCCATGGCCTGGCTCCTAAATGAGTTTGTTGCCCTTAGTTTTGTAGTACCTTAACTACAAAATAAATTGCTTTCCCAAGTGCACCTCCAAGAAGGAAATAAGTGTATGGAACAAACGAGGTTCAAAGCATGGTATCAACAAAGGGAAATTGTTTGCTGTTCCAGCTGCTGTAAAGATGGAAGAGGGAGGAGAGAAGAGCCATCTTGGGCGTGAAGTGGGCTGTGGAAATGCAGAAGGAGGCTCTTCAAGCATGAACCAAATGGGCAAAGGCAGAAGTTAGACAGCAATTAGAAGCAAGGCACCTCCAGGCATCTCTCACCTGGCAGCAACAAGAGAGAAACTGCTTATGCCCAGAGGATTTAGCCTTCTTTCAGTTGCATCCACCGCCTTCCGTCATTTACTACCTCAGCACTAGAGGAAGGAGGGCTGAAAGATGGATTTTATTTGAAGAAAATATTATGTCACTTTTTCCCCTGCTGGATTTAAAAAGGTCTTTAAGAGCCTGCCCCAGCAGCCTAGTCATTATTATCCACAGTTATGGAGAGCATAATAGCTCACAATACCCTTTAATATCTCACATTTCATAAATTACTCCATCATCTCCTCAGTCCAGCCCTGACTCTGCACCCTGTCTGTGGACCTTAGAACTTGGAGTCTGTGTCAGGGCAGGCCTGAGGCTCAGTGGGCTATAGAAGGACTCAGCATACCTTGGAACTCACAGACAAAATTTATTCCAGCAAAGGGAAAATTAACAGGAAGCAAAGTTTGGAGGAAGCCAGACACAAGCTTCCCAGAGCCCCCTCTTCACAGAGTCCTGCAGGAGGTGTGTGATTCCTACAGTAGTGAGCTGTGAAGACACATGCACAGAGCTGTCTGCCAGGGAAGCTCAAGGGAGACCAGGGGCCAAGGTTTTGATCAGGGTGGGTCACATAGGTACCCACATAGATCCAGACACTTGAAGGGAATGCTGGCGTTTAACATAAATTTGTTCTTTGTAATCTGAGCACCACAAGCCATTCTGACCATTTAGGAAACAGGGATCTGTTTACCAGCCAACTTCCCAGACACCAGTCTTGTGCAAGACCTCTCTAAGGTCACAGGCTTAGACCTATTATGTGAACTCTTCGGCATGCTGCTCTTGGATGCTCTCCCTATTTGACTAGGGTGACCCAAGGAGCCCACCCAAAACATACTTCACATGACAATTTTGTAGCCCTTTCTTTATTCATTGTCCTTTGTGCACTTCCTCTTAGAGACTGATTGTAAACTCCATCCTTGAGAAATTGCCCATAAAGAAAGTTCACTGCTATAGTGCTGGCAACTAAAGTGAAGAGAAATGCAGTGATGAATCTTAGGTGGAAAAATAAGCCATGTTCAAGTGAAATTCACAGAAGGACAGTGCTCTTAAGTCAATAGGAGCATGGATGAATTAGGGACTGTAGGGAGAGACATTGTGAGGCATGAGGACTGACCGTGTGCTGCCATATTCAGCAGCACAAGTCAGGCAGAGGCTGAGGAGAGTGGACGTAGTCTCAGCCTCAGGACTCACGGTGAGAAGAAGACAGCTGAAGCCTTGCTGGGCAGCCACCCCGCAGAGTGAAGTGTCCGTGCTGGGAACTACCCTGGGTAGCCAGCAGCCAGAGAACCAAGGAAGAGCTTTAACAGGACCACAGAAGGAGGAGGCCCACCAGAATGGCCTCTCACCACTACCAATCCCAGAACGTGGTTCAGAAGTTTCATGGCAAAAGAGTTAGCTGGGAGGTAATGGGGCCAGGGTGACTGTTTTCCAGACAAAACAGGCTACAGAGAGAGCTATTCCTAGTGGTCAGATATGAGGAAAGCCCCAGGCATCTTTCTACCCTAAATCAGTCTCTCTGCTAGGCCAAGGTAACACCAAAGTCCCTATCAATGCTGTCCTTCCAATGATCACCACAACCCTATGAAGATGAACAAAGATGGGTTTACCGACTTTTTGCCACAAGGAGGAATGATCACCACAGAGAGCCCTTGGGTGTCTCAGCAAAGAGTGTTAGGACAGACAGCATTTGACCTTGTGTTTGGTGATTTGGGGTGGTCTCAGAAGTGGATTGGATACTGTCAGGTGACAGCAGCCATTCTAGGCCTGGGTACCATAATGACTCTTATGTAGAAATCAGGAAGGATGATGTGAGATTAAAGAAGTAATTGGAAAAGAGGTAGCCGTCACTCATATTAGGCAGCATAGGAGAGTGTTTGGTCATTTTGTCATTTGGACAATGTTCATGGTTCTGTGTGAGTTCCAACATGACTCCAGAATGGCCTTGTCTTTGCCATGATCCATTTTGGTCACAGAGTTGTCTGAAGTTTTATTTGAAATTGTTCAATCAATAGGAGAATGCCACAGCCAATCTGAGGGTGCCATGCCAGCTTCTGGCTATCACAGACTGCTTTTCCCTTTTTTATCCCAAACAAAAAGACAAAGGTTAAGACACTAGTACCAGGTATGACAGCTTGCTTCAAAGGCCTTCAGTGACCTAAGCCCATAACAACTGCCAGGATCCAGAGAATAATAATGGAAATGACTCATTTACTAACAACTGTGATTATATTAATGAATTACATACTATTAAATGATCATTTGATAATATGTACTCAGTAAATACTTGTTACAGGTCAGGTACACATATGATCTCATTTCAATGTCTCAATATCCCTGTGAGATTGTTATTTTCTTTTTTTGACACATAAGGAAATAGGGACTCAGGCAAGGTAAGCACTTACTAAAAGACAACATATCTAAGAAGTTGTAGAGGCTAAGTTCAAACCAGATATCTGCCTGACTCGAAAACGGCTTCCCATTGACCCAGGCCTCCTTGACACATAGGTGCTCATGAGCACTGAAAGAGATGGCTCGCTGAGCAGTATCAGTCCAAGGAGCATGATGGCTCTGTGACAGATCTGAAGTGTGCTCATAGGCACAAAACATCCCAGCCCACGGAAGCCCAGGCCTGGGCAAAGCATGGTGGTTCCTAGTAGCTGCTGTCGTAGCTGCAGCCAAGTGAGCTGTTCCTGGCATCCCCAGAGAGCAAGAGTGGGCTTGATTGAGTTTCTATTCCTGCACAGCTGGCTAATTAATATGAAAAAGAGCTGCCCATTATTGATTAACTTTGTATTCTACCACAACGATGTCTTAATGAAACTCAATATCTAGGGCTCAAAGCTGGGGTAAAACCTTTTAAGTAGACGTGATAGTTAACCTTACCATCTCCTTCAGGGGTTCAGCATTATTTCATTGGGAGGGGGATTCAAAGACCTTTTAAAGTATATCCCTTGGTCAGAAGCATACGTTTTCTTTCAGTGATCTCTTTGTAATTTATCTTAAAATTTTTTCACAGATCTATGTTGATCTGGGCAAGGCCATGGTTTATTTATCTAACTGAGGGTCTGCAAAGAGAGTCCATAAATATGCAGATTAGAATGGGTTCTCAGTTTTGATGAATAATCATACCCACATTTCAGATACTAGACAAAGGTCCAGAAAGAAGACAGGGAACTAGTATTTAGTGGTTGCTGCATTACTTTCCTGGGGGGGGGGGGGGGCGGGACTTGAAACAATACATATCTATCATCATAGTTCTGTAGGAGAGAAGTCTAAAATCCCAGGGTGTATTCTCTCTGAAACCTGTAGAGGAATCTTTCCCTGCTTCTTCCTGGCTCCTGATGGGATGCTGGCAATCCCTGGCATTCCTCAGCTTGCAGTTGTATCCCTGAACTGTCTTCTACATCTCATGGTGCTCTGCCTGTGTGTCATTGTTCACTTGGCTGTCCTCCTCTGAGGACGTTAGTCAAACTGGATTAGCGGCCCACCCCACTCCAGTATGACTCTATCTTAACTAATTTCATCTGCAATAAGCCTATTTCTAAACAAGATCACATTCTGAGGTACTGGGTGTTAAGTCTTCCACATATCTTTTTTTTTTTCCTTTGAGGGGTAGGTACCAGGGATTGAACTCTGGCATTCGGCCACTGGGCCACATCCCCAGCCCTATTTTGTATTTTATTCAGAGACAGGGTCTCCCTGAGGTGCTTAGCACCTCACTTTTGCTGAGGCTGGCTTTGAATTCACAATCCTCTTGTCTCAGCCTCCCAAGCCGCTAGGATTATAGGCATGTGCCACTGCACCCAGCTCCACATATCTTTTTGAGAGAAAACCACCCATCCTATAATAGATGCCCATTAGCTAGACACTATGAACTCCCATCACTTAGAAGCCACTCTTGAGTTTGTAGCTTTTCAGTGCCCCATGAACTGTAACAGGAGAAAACATTTTAGTCTGAATGATGTACAAGTCACCACTCTCCACACTGGACACCAGGACTCCTGAGGCCCGGGCTCCTCCCCGCTCCCTCTATGATTCACATCATCTAACAGCTGAGAAAGCCAGCTCAGAGCACCCAATCCTAGGCCCTTTCTGAGTGAGTCAGCCCTTCCCTGGAGACATGATTCCACAGAGAAGATTCCACCTGAGACCATGTGGGTGACCCTGTGGCCTGGCCACCAATAGCAGGAGGGTGAATGTATGAATGTGTGCATGGCTGCGTGCCAATCTGGGGTTCATCAGCACGGGAACATGGACCTCTATGCAACTGCTAGTGAGGTACAGATCCACTTAACAGTGCGTGAGTGCATGATGTTAGTGTCATTATGCTGGTGTAGGAACAAATGTGTGACCGTGTACGGAACAAACATATGTTGATTTGAATGTACGTGACGGTGTGTGTGTGTTTGTGCATGAGTGAAGGGGCAGGTGGGGATTTCTGCAAAATACCTGTTGTATTTTAGAATCAGCCAGCAAGCAAAGGTAAAGTCTTTCCTCCCATTAACATAGGGAAGAAGGGCTTGGGGGCTTTTCCTTTTTCTTTGATTCCTTCATTTTTTTTTTAACTAAAAAAAAAAGACATCATCCAGTTAGTGTTTGTTAATTAGGAACAGGTCCCAGGGAAGCTGCTGCTGTGGAAGCACCAATAAATCACTCATTAACTGTCCGTGGCTGCCTGCCTCCAAGTCCATGGCTCTTAGCGTGAGCTCAAGCAGCGGCCAGGCAGGGCCCTCCACTGCGAACCTGTCCTGGGGACACACCAGACTGGAAAGAAAGGCCTGAGCCTCCCTTCTCTGATTCATAAGAGAATAAATCCAAGTCCCTCTGCATCAAGCCCTCCCTGGCCCAGGCCCTTCTGACCTCATTGGCCACATTTCTCACCACTTGCCTGGTCTTGATTCCTTGATTTGATCCTAGCTCCTGCATGCTCCTCAAAGTGCCCGGCTCATGGCCTCCTTCACAGCATGCTGTGACTGCTTCAACCTGTGCCTCCCACAGAGAGATCCTGCTGAGGTTCTCATGAACCTTGACCTCTCTCAGCCAAATTTCACGCCAAAATTGTAGACACCCTCAATGTTTTAAAGTATTGTTTCTGGATAAAACCATCACAGACTTGAGGAGGGAAGGAAGTAATAGGCACAGAGTTTAATGGGTAGAGGGTTTCTCTCTGGGATGGTGAAATGTTCTAGAACATTAGGAATTCCAAATCTCTCTGAATTGTACACTTGAAGATGGTTATAACGGCATAGGATGGGTAGGATGGAATGGGATATGAACCTGAGTCTCTGTTCCAAGCCATCCTGTTCTGGCACCGGGGCTTCCTCCTCCTTCCAGGTCCAGCCTCACAGACTGACTAAAGCATAGCAGAGCTAGAGACTGAAGAAACCCAGGGATGGCAAGACAGACATGACTGAGGACAGCACCTCTGCCTCCTTGGTTGAGGGCCCTACCATCTCTCCCATATTGTCCTGCCGCCCCCCAGGTGCCCACCTTACAGCACTGTCCATACTGCCCCCATGGAGAGCCTTCTAGCCCGATTGGTGACATGCTCCCTGCTCGATGATGATGAACACTTTTATTAGTCCCTGGACCTTCTTGCTCAGAAGTAGCTAAGGAATTTGTGTTTTGAAAAGGGGTTTTTTTTTTTTTTTTTTTTTTTTTTTTTTTTTTTTTTTCTTTTTGCCAGTACTGGGAACTGAACCCAGTAGCACTCTATCATGAGCTACATCCCCAACCATTTTTATTTTTAAGACAGAGTCTCACTACAGTCTGGCCCTGGACTTGTGATCCTCCTTCCTCAGCCTCCTACATGACAAGAATGACATTCTTTTTTGTTGTTGTTGTTGTTTCTGATTTTGCAGTGCTAGGGCTGAGCCAGGGCTCCCAGAGCTTAGTGCATGCTAGTTAAGTATTCTGCTACTAAGCTACATTGCCAACCCAGGAATGGGATTCTTTATGTTTGTTGTTCGTTTTTTCAAAATATGTAGAATCTACCCCAAACTCATAGGGTCTGCTTTAAGGCTTAATTGAAATGTTTTGAAAGATTTCAGGATGTTACTGAATGTTTTCCCAACATGTGGTCTCATGAGGGCATTTTGTAATCTGGGTGGGGGTGCTATTAGAATTAGAAGACTTTGGTTCAGGAAGCTCAGTACTCCATCACTGGGGCTAAGTCCAGATGTAACCCTGGAAACATGAAGTCCAAAGTCAGTAGGATTATGTCCTGGTCAAAGACACGTCACCAGTGCCCTTCCTCAGACACTAAGGTGTATATAGCAGGGCCTGCATTTGGCATCAGTATAAAGATACTTCAGAAAGGGGAATCAAAAGGTTCATTCTGCCTCTGGATCCAATTGGAACAAAAACAGCACTGTGGGGACAAGAAGGAGACAGGTGGTTATTACAGGTTCTTTTCTTTTTGCTCCAGCTATCGTATTTTGTCCTCTAGGTGTTGTCCATTCCCCCATTCTGCATTCATTCATCCATCAGAGTTTATGAAGAACCTGATATTTCCAGACCCTGTTTTTGTGATTAGAGAACGAAATAAGATTTCTTGTAGTCAGTATATGTTAATGGCTAAACTGACAATAAATGTTTATGCTGCAGTTACAAATAACCCTAATGTCCAAGTGGCTTCACAGAGCTTATTTTTATGTTATTCCTGACATATTTTGATCCACATCGTCTCTCAAGGACTCTGGGTAGTAGGGGCTCCACCATCTTCTAGCTATACTACCTGCAGCAAATAACCTTTTGGCTGCTTCTCACAGTCCTAAGTCTGACTTAGTCACATGGCCACAACTAACTGCAAAGGAGCAGGAAAATGAGTTCCTCCTGTGTGGCCAGAAACAGCAAAGAACCAGCTCTGGTGAGCACCTGAAGTCTCTACACAACCTGGATAAAAATGGCTAGGGCAGTCGCACCATTGAACACCTTTCCCAGAGGGGTTTCCAGCCAGTAGAAAGGATAAATGCACAGACTCCATAGCTGAGCAAATTTAGAAGTGACTAGCAGAGGAGGAAGAGGCATTGTGATGTGAGATCTGAAAGGAGGGAGGCATCACTGGAATCTTCCAGGGTAAGGGGTTCTGGTAGGCTAGCCAGGATCTGTCACAGCATGTTCATGAACATATGCCCATGGGCTGTGAGTGCTGGAGCCCAGTGGGGTGGTATGTGTGACAAGAGGTGAGTCTACACAAGCAGGGACTTGGGCACTTTTGTAGGAATTTGAGCCTTATTCTGCAGGGAGGGGAAAGTCATTGAAAGCTTTCTAGGAAGGAACCTGATCCACATCTGTATTTTGGGAAGATCACTCTGGGTTCCACCCTATGGATGTAAGTTAGAGATGGATATAACCCCTGGAATCAGAGTAGTGATCATGCAGATTTGAGAGAGGCTTAGATGGAGGAACCAAAAATATAATAATAATAGTAACCAAATATAGGTGTACAAGGGGAAAGAAAATGGACACATGCTCATGACCCAGTTTTTTATCAGGCATATGTCTCAGATCATTTGGGCTGCTATAACAAAATACCTTAGACTGAGTAAATTATAAACAACAGAAATTTATTACTCACAGTTCTGAAGTCTAGGAAATCCAAAATCAAGGAGCTAGCAGATTTGTTGTCTGGTGAGGGCCCACTTTCTGGTTCACAGATGGGGCCTTCTCTCTGTCTTCACGTGGTGGAAAGGGTGAACTAGCTCCCTTGAGCCTCTTTTGTAAGGGCACTAATCCCATTCATAGGGCAGAACCCTCATGACCTAATCGCCTCCTGAAGGCCTCACCACTTAATACCACCCCGTGAGGAATGAGATTTCAACACATGAATTCTGAGGGAACACAAAATGACCAATTGCCTGCGCTTCTGTGTAGATGCAGCAAGGAAATGCTGGAGCATGATTTGGAGAAAGATAATAAGCTGAGTGTTAGATGTCGCTGAGCCTGAAGTACCTGTGGAAACTGTAAATCAAAGTGTCCATAGAGCACCTGGATATTAGGGCCTGAAGCTTAGGAGAGTCTGTCTACCTTTGCTGAGTGTCTAAGAAACTAGAGGTGTGGGGGTTACCTCTAGGGAAAACAGTGCTTTCCTCCAGGCTTCTCAAATTGCACATCAATTGGTACCAGAATTGCTTTTTAAATTGTGTAGCAATCTGGGTGCTTTCAAAATGGAGTCATTTCCTGCTTATTGCCTTCCTAAAACCTAGCCCCTTAGGCTAAGGGAAGTCACAGCTCTCTGGGCTTCCCCATCCCCTATGGCAGTAGTAAGGAGCTGCTGTCATCGTGCAGACCCTGAGCCCCAGAAAAGCTGGCACTTGGTCATCTGTCCTGGCACCCAGGTGCTCAGTAAATGTTTCTTGAACAAACGAATGAATTAACTACAAACTATTCAAAACTGTTGGGTCCCTTGTGAGAACATAAATAGTACTTCCATTTTCCAGAAGCCTTTAATAAATTATAACTCAGCAAATTAAAATAAACATTTGTTTTAACTTCCACCAACCAAGTCGCTGGAGGATTGGACACCTTTTCATCTTCAAAGTGCTTTCAAAACAAGAACTGGCTTCCCCTAAGGCCCCTGTTTGGATGTTATAGACTGTAAACAGATATAAAAATGTATTAACATTCAGTAGCAAAGGTGCCTCAGGCCAGTTTTTGAAGAGTACCTTCTCAGGAAAGAAAAGTAAATTGTTTTCTTTGATTTTTTTGAGTGCCTTCAGTGTGCCAAGAGTTGTGTCAAGGATTTACATTATGTTCTCAATAGTTCTGTGAGATATTCTCTTTCCTGCTATAGAGATAAGAAATCTCAGAGATAAAGTGACTTGCTCAAGGACACATAGCAGGTGAGAGGGAGAACCAAAAACCTCTCTTAAATTCTTCTAATGCCTTGATTACTGACCTTTACTTTGCACCATCTGATCTGCCCTTAACCTGCACCAGGCACATGCAGGAGGTAAATCCTGGGCCCCATCCCAGATTTATTGGATGAAACTCAACAGAGAAGCTAGGAAATCTGCATTTTAGATAAACCTCCCAGGTGCTTCTTGTGCACACTGAGCTTTGATCACACTCTTCATACACATAGTGGGTTTCTAAAACTGAGAAAGATTTCTGTCTAGCAGGATGAAAATAAAAACAAAGGGGGAACAACTAGGCCCTGAACACCTCGTGCCTCACATGGAGCTTGGCAGCTTTGGCTTTCTGCAGACAGTGTGGCAGCGTCTTCCTCCCCCGGCCTCTGCAGGCTGCGCTGGCCAAGATGGAAAGCTTCCTCTGTTCCTGCTTTGCATGGCAAGCTTGGGTGGATGTTTTCTCTCCACTCCATATGGATTTTGCAATTAACTCACTAGAAAAGTAAATCACAGGGTGCCTGGAATAATAAGTGCAGTGAACGCCAGGCCTCAGCCAAGTAGGCTGGGAGTGGATCCAGAACATGACTGAGGTTGCTGGGCCGGCGCAGAAAGAAGGCAGGAGGCTGGGGCTGGCAGCTCCTGGAGGCTGGACAAAGGCAAGAGATGAGGGAGGAGAGGGAGCCAGTGGCCAAGGTTCATCACCTCTTGTGTACGTGCAGCACATGCTCAGTTTTCTGACCTTCATCACGCCAATTCTGCATAGCTGTCTTAGGTCCTGTTATCATTCCCATTTTACAGAAAAAGAAACTGAGGTTCAGAGAGACAATGTTACTTCCCAACTTTCAGCCTCTCCAGGAAGTCTTCACTACTGTCTCCTGACCTACTGTAATCTCTCCTTTCTCTGAGCAACTAGAGTAGGGAGAGTCCCTTACAAGCCTAAGGATAATTGGGGGACAATGACAGCTGGTCTCAGGGAACCTGGTTCCTCCTCTATGAAAAGGGATGGTGACTGTTCTTGGTGGTAGATCTAGTTGCCAGTATTCGATTTTGATATCTTATGTAGGAACATGTCAAGTCTGCCTGACACATAGTAGGCACTTGATGTCCCTCGCCTGCACACCTAGACCATTCCTATCACAGAATGAGTGACAAACCTTCAGGGATACACCACCACTGGGTTACACAGGAATGGCGGAGCACACAAGCTAGCACAAGGAGTGGTACTTAAAGAAGCATCCCTGTGGTGTGGTAGACAAAGTGACTAGTGTGGCGATCCAGAACAGTTGCCCATCCTCCTGGTCTTAGAAAATGGAGCTGGCCAGAGGTTCTGGATTTGAGGCTGAGAGTAGGCCTCTGTCTAACTGGCCCCATTTCAAAGAAGCCAAAGACACTGCATATATTTTCATATTGTTCTCCCAGGGTCAATCAATCCTGTTTCTAGTTTTAATTCCAGAGAGAACATATCTGGTTAGCTGAGTGCTTATTTTCCTGTCAAGTCATTTGTGGGTGGAGCTGGGCAGGGCAGAGTCACATGACACATGGCATACACTCAAGGCTGCCCCCCAGCAGAAGCCTGGGCCACGATGCCTCCTTCCAAAGGGACCCTGAGCAGACATGCACAGATGGTCTCTCCTGGCCTGGCCCCCATCTAGGTTTTGTACCCCAAGAAGAAAGATTTTGTCTTGTCCATTCTTTGGTCCCCTCACCGGGGACCTCACTCAGTCCTCAGGTAAGTTCCCTCCAGATTGGGAGTCAGGGGACAAAGGGAGGAGAGAAACACAGAGGTTCTGTTGCTCAGACTGTCAGTGGACTTTTTACAGAAAAGCTGTAAGTGAAGGTGCAGGGCCTGTGTCTCTCTGTGAGGAAGTCCTGTCCACCCACAGGTCTCTCCTCTGAAGCTCTGCTGGGCACAGTGTGCAAGGCCTGGCACCGTCATTCTGTGACCACATCTAAACAGGCTCAGTTCACTAGTCAAGAGAGGTTTTCTCTTTTTGCCTCCAGAACCTAAAAATCAAACTGGCTTCTTCCTGCTTCTCACAGTTTCCTGAGCAATAAAGAGTCTGAAATCTGAGCCAGGCTGGCAGTGCTGTTGATGTATGAGCAATGTAGGGCAGGGATCCCTCTGTTTGGTGGCATTCACTCAGCTGTCACCACAGCTCCAAACCCCTTTTGGGGCTGTAAGTCAAATAAATGGGCATGACTCAGCAGGCACCAAGAGGGAATCAAACAGCATGGCGGCTCTTGAAAGGGTCTGATGGTTGTTTCTTTGCCTAGCTGGAAACCTGGGCGAAGAGGACTTGAAAAGCAGGTACAACAATTTCATCGGGAAGGGTAGGATCCCTGTCTTCCACAACGGCACTATCCAATAGAAATGAGATGATGGAAATGTTCCATATCTGCATTGTCCAATATAGTAGCCATTAGCCACATGTGGTTGATGAGCACTTGAAATGTAGCTAGTATAAGAGAGGAAATAGATTTTTTAATTTTAATTTAATCTTAAATCTAAATTTAAATAGCTATATACAGTTAGTGGCTACCATATTGGATTGTGCAGCTCTAGAATCAAGGTATGCTTTTCAGCTCTTTGGGTAAAGCGCACATGTTGTACCTCATATTCCCAGTGCCTAGTACAGTGGCTACCATGGTTTCAATAATCAGCAAATGAAGGAATGGAGTCAATGTTGGTAGTGATGAGATGGAGACCATATCAAGTAGAAGGTGAGCACAGGTTTTAGAGTTGGTCATACCTGAAGGCAAAGTCTAGTGCTGACATTTACTTATCTCTGTATCTGTGAGGTTACTAGCATCTCTAAGCCTTCTTCTATGAAATGTCTATAATGCCTATGTTCCTGATAAAGGAACAATGAGTTGGCATATACAGAGTGGTTAATGCAGTGCCTGGAATATAATAAGCTCATTGATATGTAATAAGTCCATAGAAAAGACCAAGAATTTAAAAATCAACCTTATAGAAAACCAGACAAGGATATTCCAACAGAAACAATGCTATGGACAAGACATAGGCAAAACCTCTCTGTGCCCATGTTCAGGACTTAAACATGGCCAGTACAGGCCCACAAAGGTAACAGTATTCACCTCTCTGACTGCCATTACCCTTCTCTACATGATTGCTGCTTCTTTACCTGTTGCAAACTCTAGTCCCATTTTAACCCTCCCTCTCTAAATAAAAATATTTGTTTACCCACTTGTTTCCAGTCCTTGAGAGTATATAGTCCAGAGTTATCCCTGCTCCCCTGCCTCTTTGGAATTATCCAACATAAGCCCAAACCCTGTAAAGGTCCTAAGGTCTCATTAAGGTACATTCTCCCTTCATCCAGTTAAATGCACTTAACTATTGTATAATTACAGATGTGATCCCGGTAGTCTTTGTGCAGTCAGAGGACACCATTAGATGTTCCAAAGTTCACTTTTCAATCGTGACACCCACGAGCAGAGCCATGGCTCCCTTCACTGGCTCTTTCTCCTCTTATGAGGCTCAGTTTCCTGAAACCTAACTGCCAAGTTAAAACACCTGTGCAATTCTAAGAGGGCTTTTTCCTAAGCCAGGACTTGAACTTACATTGTTAACGGTGAGAGCTCTTGACTTTCTCTGCTTCCCCCAAAGAGGCTTCTGTGTTATTGCAGCTTGTAAGGCAGCAGAGAGATTAATTGAAAGAGAAAAAAAGCTTCTGCCCTTCGGAGAGACCTCAGCTGCCTGCCTGTTTGGCTCAGACTTCCTTCCCAGTTTACAAAAGATATCGCTTCAGACCCTAAATGATGTTTAACAAGAAAGCAATTCAGTAAGGAAGGGCACCCAGGAAGGCATCAGAGAGAAGGTAACATTTACACCTGTAGATGAAAAAGGTGAAAAAGAGAAGTTGGGATGGTTAAAGCTGGTGTCGAAATTCCAGAGTCCCAAAGGAGCAGTTTCAAGGGCCAGGAGCTGAGGCTCGAGGAGTTGGAATTGTAGGTGTGTTGAGTTTGAAGCAGCTGGGAGCCATCTAAGTTGAGATCATTACTAGACACCTGGAGCTGAATAAGAGGCCCTTAGGTGCTCATTTAGAAGTGGTCATTTTCTCATTCACGTGTCCATTCCTTCACTCACTCAAGGGAAATGCATGCATTATCTACTCTAGACAGGCTCTGTGCTAGATGCTGGCATGCCACGGTGACAAAACAGATGTCCAGATAATAGTGGTCTCTGACTTCCTGATCCAGCTTTGGCTCTGCAGGGCCACTGGTTGGGATGTTCTGGTTAACTGTCCCTATTGTACTTTCCCTGGAGAAGTTCCCTAAAAAGAAGGCATCTTAGAGTTGATGCTATTGAACACTGATTCCGAATTGCAGGCTCTTCTCTTTATTCCACCCTAGCAGTCATTTTCTAGTACTGATTTACTGATGTGGTTATAAAAACTCAATCTTTCTGATGATTCTCATGTAGGTCAAAATCGTGAAAGGATTATTAGCAATAAATGTTTAATTCCCTTACCCCTTGTATTTGCTTTGTATATCTTCATGGATTTGTATGAAACTGTGCAAGTAAGTGTCCATTGGCTTTCTTGGGCAACTTTCAGTTATTTTGGACTGATGACATTTATAGACAAATTTTGGAATGCCTCTTGCACATTAGCAAAGAAAAATTTAAGACATGGTGGTCTATTAGGGAGGGTTTGGACATAAGTTGTTCTCTAGTAGCCAACAGCTTTTAAAAATACAAAGAGCAAATCAAAATGAAATATGGTGTGCTTAAGTATAGAAATTGTAAGGAACATGTTGTCTAGGCTTGTGCTGTCCTATCACTAACAGGGCAGAAGTCCCAGTTCTTTGATTCTCAGAGCTTAGTAGAAGAGGGAAATTCTCATTAGCCCCCCACACCGATGAGCATCTGACCATCTGATTAACTCCTTAGGCACTGCCCCACCACCCTTACCAGTGCTGACAGGCACAGGCTGTGAGAGCCACACTGGGTGCAATTGGCCCTGCCGTCGAGGGCTCCCTCAAATGTGTAGCAGCTGATGGCAGGAGAGCTTCCTACAGAGGCCATTCTCAAGGTTCAAGAGGCACGCCTGGCTTTCGTGGTGGCCTCTTCTTTGCTGCATGCACAGCTCCACCCTACACTGTCCCTGCTTTCTCAGATAAATGTGGAGACCCTGTTGCTCTCTCCTGCCTGCACTCCATCCCCACCCCCACCCCACCCCACCAGAGTAAACCTCAAGTGTCTATTCTTTCACTAGTTCTCCATCTATGCTTCTCTGGCTCCATCCATCATGTCAATTCAGTTGCCACAAGTACTTGACCACGTCAGCTGAACTTGGGAGTTCACTCCTTGCTGTGCTTCTTTTGGGCTTCCTTTCCCCATGAGAATGAAAACCTCCTCACCTCTTCTCCTCCTGGATGTCTTTGGCCAAGTATTTATGCCACACCTTTGGAGAGTTTGGGATCAGTTATATTTTCTGCCTTGCAGACATTTCCCCAGGCAGAAGAGGCCTGACATGGAGTTCCCTCTTGCTTTGAGACCCAGAACCCCAGGGGGACTCCACATCACCAGTTACCCAAATTCTCCATGAAGTCTCATGCAGCGGGCTTTCCTCTGGCCAATCTAGGAAGGCTAGTGATGAAAGCATGTGGGAGACAGAAGGAAGAGCTCTCTTGGTGTTTATCCAAGCTGGGGAAGCAAGCCCCTACTCTGAGCAAATGGGTACCTTTGCCTCTCAAAGTGCTCCAGGGGACCTACAGCCTAAGCTGGTTAGAAAAGCAGAATCTCAGCCCCACTCCAAACCCACTGGCTCAGACCCTGTGTTTTAGCCAGCTTCCCAGAATGGTTCAAACACACACACAAGTTGAGCAGCCCTGCCCTGGACTTTGAGAAAGTTTATTTCTGAGAAAACACTGAGTCTGGAGTTGAGACCAGATGCTTTAAAAAGACTTGAGAAATCAAACAATAGGTCTAAGACTCTTTTATGTTTTTAAGCATCAAAAACTGACTATAATATGGAAACAAATAGGAAAATATCCTTACATTCAACATTTAATGGTGGTTTCCTGGAAAGATGAGTGGGACAGAAGGGGTGGGAAGGCATGCAGGAGGACTTTCATTTGAGTTCTACTTAGTTTTGAATTGTTTGAATTCAAATACATGCATACATTAGAATTAGTTTTTTTAGATAAGAATGTACGCAAAGTAACTTAAAAAAAAAAAAAAAGGAAAAGGATAGGAGATTTTGGCAAATGTTAGTTTAACAACTCAGTAAAGAATAACCCCAGGAGGCTGCAGGGGCATTCCTCAGATGAGCTTAGCTTGAAAAGAACACGTTTTTGTGTTAGCAGGGTAGCTCCCAGAAGTGGAATTATGAGCGATTTGGTTATTTTGTTTTTCTTTTTTTTTTCTTTGTCTGAATTTTCAAAATCTTCTAAAATGAATGTCTATCACTTATATAATAAGAAAAATGACCAAAAATGTTTTAAGGAGGAATTACAAAATCTGGACTGGGAGACATATGCTAACATGGGCACCACAGAGTAACACAGCTGTAGATGCAAGTGGCTATCGCTGATGGCGAGCTGAGAATTTTAAAAAGAAAATAGAACATGAAACCAACAGAAGGGTGCTTGTCTGTGGTGGGTGTCGTGTCTTGAACCTCCGCTATGTGCCAGCCATGCGAGGTCTACAAGATGGACACCAGAGTCATCGCACAGCCAGGGAAGTAGGAGCTGGGAGGGCTACAAGGCCTCTTTGAAGGTAAAGAGAGGAGTGACCTGGTGTTCAGACTTGACCTTGTGACTGTGCTCTGCACTGTGGACTTGAAACGGTGAAGGAAATGTTGTAGCCCAAAGATTAACATGTAAAGGCCCCAAGTCCTCCTCTGTTCTAGAGCAGTGATTTTCTAAGTTTTTAGGGGAGCTAGTCTATAAGGGACCAGGGGATTTAGCCCCAACCCTCTGAGTTCTTCAGACCTCCCCTCTGGGATGCTGATGAGCACAGAGTGAAAAACAGTCTTAAGTCAGAGGTTGTGAAAAACTAATTCCCCCGATGTCCTGAAGGTATAGGTTTCTAGGAAAGTTCCAGACCCTCCTGCAGTGCCTACTCTTGGCGATGCACTGTGTGCACCAGCCCTGTCCATGCCTGGAGGAGTCCATGGCCATGTGCTCACCTTGTCATCCCAGTCCTTTCCAGGCCTGCTTGACTGCAGATGACCTTTTCATGGAATGCCCATTCACATCTCATGGAGTATCCCCGTGAGAGTTTTTGAGATGCTTTCTTAGGCCCCATAGAGACCAAACATTAATTTAAAAAAAAAAAATCAAGCTTTCACAGTATTATCTACATGGTGGCTCAGGATTTCTTCAGAACATTTTGTTCTTTGAAAAAATTTCTGGAGAGCTAAAAATGTCGGTAATTATATCCACAACAAGAGCGAGAGCAGGCTCTCTAGCGTGTGCTTCTGAGAGCTGGAGGTTAACAAGGATGACGCCTTCATGAGGCACCAGAATAGCAGCTGTGGCTACAGTAACTACACTACAAATTACAAGGTTCTCTGAGCCCTGACATGCAGTGGGAGAGGAAAGAGGTCAAACCTGAAAACTGACGTCTGTAAGAGGGCCACCCTGGCACACCATTCAGGTGGCAGCTACCATTCGTTAAGTTTTTCCATATACACAATTAAAGTTGCTTTGAAATCAAGTGTTCACAAGCGGACACAACATGCCAAAACTTCTGCAACTTTACTAATTAATACTTCTATGTTGCTTTGCAGTTTACAAATTTTTACTTCCAAGTCCATAAAAGGCCTATATGAGCTGCATGTTATTATCCCCATTTTACAGAAAAGAACAGTGAGAATTGGTTCATAGATGGCAGCAATATAACCCTACCCTGCTCTTTTCATTCTCCAATTTATATTGTTTCCATTATCCTAAGTTTCTTCCAATGGTAAATGGTTGTGATTTTCCTAGATTTCCCAGGATAGACCTAATTTCAGGGAATTTAAAAACTCAGGTCAATTCACTAAAGTGCTTAGCTGAATATAGTTTATTTGTATCTTTGTAGAACCTTTTAAATAACCTCCCAAATCTTAAGTTCATGAATCAAATCAAGTCTGTGTATTTATTAAATTATATCTACTTAGGAGAAAGACTTCTAATGCTCTGATAGCAAGGACAGTTTAGTGAAGCAGAACAGCATGTATTGTGATGGTGTGGAACTCTGGCTCCCATGTGTCCATTCCCTGTCAGTGAACTGGGGACAGTAATACAGATGGTCACCAACTTTCAATGATTCAACTTAGGATTTTTCAACTTTACAATGTTGTGGAAGCCTAACTATATAAACATTCTGTCTCTTGCTGTTGGTGCTGTGTTTAGCAATTTACATGAGATATTCAGTTCTTGGTTGTAAAATAAGCTTTGGGGCTGGGGATATAGCTCAGTTGGTAGAGTGCTTGCCTCACAAGCATAAGGCCCTGGGTTCAATCCCCAGCATGGCCAAAAAAAAAAAAAAAAAAAAAAAAAAAAAGGCTTTGTATTAGATGATTTTACCCAGTTGTAGGCTAGTGGCAGTGTTCTGAGAATATTTATAGAGACCAGGTTAAGGTATAATGTTTGGAAGATTAGGGGTATTAAATGCATTTTCAATTTGCAAAGTTTTTAATTTAACAAGTTTATTGGGATGGAACCCCATCATATGCCAAGTACCATCTATATGCTGTTTACAAACTTTTCAGGAAGACTAGGCCTCTGACCATAAGTGCCTGGCACAGAGTAAAAGATCAGGAAATATTAGCATCCTTCATCCTGTGATGCAATCAGAACATGAAAACAGTATTTAACCCTCCATCCCCAATATATCCCTTTTCTAGAATTCAGCTTCTCCTCTGGGGTACCAACTTTTCCTGCTTTACTTCTAGGAACTGACTTTGATAAATCAACAAATAATTATTGAGTACCTTCTGTGTGCCTATTCCTGTGCTAAGCCCTAGAGACAAATCTCACAGTCTAGTCAGGGAGACAATCCCCAAATCAGGTCCATTGTATATTTGGGTGCTCATGTACATATATGTAAGAGTCAATGAGTCATAAAGTGGTACAGATTCAGTTCTTCTTTAAAGAAAAGGTTAGAAATGCCTGGGGGTGGGGTTGATGCATGAAGAGTGTCAGAGATGAGTAGGTGGATGGAGGGGGACGGGTGGAGGGAATCTGACTGCCCCGTGACTGGTTAAATGACCCCATCTCTCTGGCTGAGGCTGCTCTTTACTTTTCACTCTAAATGAGCCAGTCATTGGTATGTTCTCCTTCAATAAGTGAAGAACAGCTTTTTATCATTAGAACAAGTTTCAGGCCATAGGAAATGGGGAGGAAATACCAATGCCTATTTATGTGCTAACTTTTTACTTCCTAGTACTGCTTTTCCATGGGACAGCAGGGGAGAAATGCCCTAACTACTATACAGTTGTCTTGTTCTTTGGATCTTTGGGGTCCCCATGAATGGCTAAGGATGTCCATGGCAATTACCTTTTCATTACAATCAGTGCCCTTTCCTAGGCTCAAGCTCCCTGAGCAATGGTCAGCCTCAGGTGAGATGCACCTAATTACCTGAATATTTGAAAGACGTTCAACAAACCACTTGTGTAGATATCACACATTTTGCATTTCAAGAGGCACTTTTTGGAAATTATTTCACCAGAGATCTTTCTCTTAGAAAGAGCTCAAGGCTGGCAGGTCAGGATCTGGGTTCCAGACCTGGTCTGCCGCTCACTTGCCCTATGACCCGACACATCTGTTTTTTCTTGGACTTCAACTTCTTTACTTGCCTTATAAGACAATAGGATCTGCTGCTCCTAGGAGCCCTTCTGGTCTGAGGTTATAAATCCTAATACTAATGGGAAGTCATTGCACAGTGTTCTCTTGGGGTAACATGGTGCTCTTGGGTGTCTGGCTGGACTGTACAGTGAACGGTGTTCTCATTGGCCACCTCAGACTCCCAAACCCCTGCCATCTACTTAAAGGAAAAAATTACAAAATTTCTGCTTCTTCATGTCAGTGCTCAATAAATCTTTATTGATGGCAATGATCTTAATTATGGTGTTTAAAATACCTCCAAATGAGACTTGAGATTCTAGAGGTAGGGAAGCACTCGTGCGCCCAGGGCTACAGAACAGAGCTTTTCAACACTGGCATTTTGGGTTGGGTAACTCTGTAGTAGAATCTGTGTTGTGCATTGTATTAACATTTATCAGAATTCCTCTCAACCTTATTAGATGCCCATAGCACCTTCCCTATGTTGTCTCCAAACATTGCCACATATCCCCTGGGGTGCAAAATGACCCTGTTGAGAACCAACGTCCTAGCATGAGAGTAGAAACAATGTTCACGTCCTTCACCCACAGACACCAGGTCCTGAGGCAGGACATGCCCTTTAAGCCTCTGTGCTCACCTCACAAGTCATGATTGCTTTCACTGGTGCAGTCCTAAATCTCTAGCCTTGACCTTCTTTTCCCACAATCCTATTCTCATTCATTTACTCAGCAGAATTCTGCTGTGTACCCACTGCTTGCCTGGATTGGTGCTGGATTCTGGGAAAATGGTGTGTTCCCACCTCTACCCCTGATGGCCCTATCCTCTACCCCTCCTGGGACTGGACGCATGCTGCTGGCTTTTTGATCCCTAGGACAGAACTCCTTTCCATGCTGATTGCCACCCTGGCTTTGAAGCCCTGGCATGGATCTCTTTGCTTGGAAATAGTGCTTGGTCATTAGCCCTCAATTCGTTTTTCCCCAGTGAATCTACTACGTCACCTGACCTAGAAACTGGGACCCTTCCCCTCTTCCACCCCAAAATACTTCCTATCTTATGAAGGCATTAAATTAAATCAGTAAGCATTTTCTGAGCTCCTCTTATGTACCAGGACTTGTGTTCTCTGTATCTTACATCTCTTTATTTTTAATTTCATCTGGCAAGTCCTTAATGCCCCTCCCCCATGGCAGTCACTGTACTGGTGCTAAGGATGCAAGAGTGAGCAAAAGCAGGCCTGGTCCTCCAGTGTGGTGGGAGGGGTGGGCTATCATCACATCATCCATCACCCACATGAATGTCCCTTCACCGACCTTCCTGTCTCCTTTTGTTGTGCTGTCTTCCTCCCAATTTCCCTCCACTGCCTTCGTCTCTCTACCTGTTTCTAGTATTCCCATGGCCCTCTTCATCCTTCACCCCCATCCACATCCAGCAGAGTCCTTTACTGGGGCCAGCGGAAAGGCTTCTCAGGGATGCAGATCTCCATCAGATGCCTGTCACCCTGGCTTTCTCTTCCTGGTAGGAGAATGACTGTCGTTTAAGGGAGTCTGTTGAGGCAGTTTGACAGGAGTCGGCTGGGCTGGGCGATAAGTAAGAAGGATCACCCATTCCTTGGGATGGTAGGAGGATATGAGGCCCATAAATCATCCACCAAGAGCGGGGCTTGAGTAGCACATGGCTCCACTCTGCTCCATGTGCCACTGGGGGAAATTCCTAGAAGTAGAGAGGGACCAAGTGCTGAAACCCAGAGGACAGCTTGCCAGAAATCCAGTGTGGGATACTCGCTACCTGAAGCAAAATAGCTGCTGAGTGTTACTCATGGCATGTCCTGCCGAAACGGTTCTTCCCTAGAGTCAGGCCAAGGGAACTCCAAACCCAGCATCTCAGCTCAGGTGGTGGTAGACTTCTTGATTTGGAGTGAGTTTTTGGGATCCCAACCTGGCTCCCCTTACTCTCTAGGTAAAAACTTGAACAGATCCCTTCACTTCTTTTAGGCTCAATTTTACCCTTACATAAAATGGGGGTGATACTTGAAGCTGCATCATTCCAGAGGTGTGAAGCATTGATTAAATACTAGTTGCAAATGGCTTGGCACAGTACAGGGCACATGCGGTGCTCAATAAGTGCACACTTTGGCCCCCAAGTTACTCTCTTGGCTTCCTCATTTCCTCCTCTAATTACATGCCTGATTGCTGAAAGCAAAATAACCAGAATCTTGCTTCCAACCCTGGGTGAATTCTGATTACCTCTCATTAAAGAAGGTAGGGTTCTTCCTAATATCTTTCCCTAAATTCTTCCAAGGCCCTAAACCTCTCTTTCCCTCAGCTAGAGTAATACAGCTGTTTAACAGCTGTTAACTTTACTCCATTCAGCAGATCAAGTTCATTGTCGGGTGATATGATTTCTCCCCATAAAGGACTTGGGGATTTCTCACAATGAAAGCTGTTACTAAAGCGAATAGTGTTATTAATAGGGCTTCCTGGAAAAGAGCCCACCTGGATAGAGAAAGCTACTTGTCACAAATACGGAATCAATCTTGTCCCATTTGACGCCCTCCCCCCTTTCCTTTGCCCTCCAACTTGGAAGGTACTTTGAATTAGAATTCCAACTGCAGAGGCCCCTCTGGGAATGGAACTGAGAAATGTTAGGGCTTGGTTTTGAGGAGTTCTAAATCACTCAGTCCTCTTGGGCCTTCTGCTCCCCCAGGGACCCTTGGGTTTCCAAGACAGCCAAACATCTAAGACGAAATAAATTGCTGTATTTGGAGGAGAACAATTTAATGATCCAGAAAGTAGAGAACATGGACAGAGGAGAAAGTAAACGGGCTACAGACTGCCCTCAGACAGAAAGCAATTGATTGAAGGTGGGGGAGGTGGCAGCCCAGGCAAAACGAATTTGCTCGCTCCTTAAGAGCATAGGTTATCCAGCTCCCAGAAAACAAATTTGAAAGCATTGAATCTGGCAGGCAGAGGAGACCAGGGAAAAGATTGTGGTTCTGGAAGATGCCTTGTGAATTACCCCTTTGCTAGATTTCAAGCTCTTTGCTCCCCAAGAGAGGCCTAAGGCTGGGTCCTACTTTCGAATCCCCAGCAGGAAACTGGGCTTCTCAACCTGGGTATGGATTTCCTTGGGACTGTGTGAGCTTGTCAGGGAAGATAATGAGGACCTGTATTTCTGAAGGTAGGAAAGGGGAAATATTTTCATTTGAAACAAATATGGATATATTATAAAAGAAGATGCAAAATTGGAGTAAATTCTTAAAATGAAATATGAGACATTAATGAAATGACCACTTAAGGCCAATTTCTCAAGACTCTTTGGGGTGCACTCATACCACCTGAGGTACTTGTTAAACATGTAACATCCTGGGCCCCCTACCCAGAAATTATGTTTGGCAATTATGTTCTAAAATGGGACTCAGAAAGCCACATGTTAACTAGCATCCCAGACAATGCAGCTGCTCCAACTCCAGTCCTGCCTTGAGGAGAGAGGGGTTTCCTTCCCTTCTGTTGTCTGGGTCTGTAGAGGATGCTGTCCCCCAAGGCCAAGGCACTCACTGCCCCAGATGCCACAATGCTGTGGAGTGTCTGAAGTTCAGAGCTCACAGCCACGCTTTTCCCTGGATGTTATCTTCCCTCAAAAGTAGCTGCCTCACCCAGCCCAAGGTCAAGACCTATCCCTGGAGGCAGGCTGCATCCAGCAACTCCTACCTGGGAAAGGTGGGAGTGGGAGTGAAGGACATAGGAAGGCCCAGTCTTCTGGCCCAATATGAGACAGTGAAAAGGCTGGTTTCCCTCAGAGCTCTTGAGATTGGCTGAGGTTTGTGTTGCAACTGCAGGGCACTTGAAGTTCTCTTTGCCTGATCAGTTCTCCCTCCTTCCCTTTAGGGGGCGCTCATGAGAGCAGGAAGGCTCCTGCAAGCAGTTCTGCATCTCAGTTAGTTTCCCAAGGGAACTTGACCCAGTCCATGCGTGCTTCCAACAAGTGTGAAAAACCAGTAAAAGTACATAGGCTTGAGAATTAGATAACCTGAGACAATTAGCACAGTAATAGCAACAATGAATATTTATTGGGCTCTTACTTTGTTTTATGTTTTAAATGCATTATATTTGTCTTCTCCCATAATCTTTATAACAGCCTTAATGTTATCTTCATTCTACAAGTGAAGAAGCTGAGGACTAAGGAAATTAAGCAACTTGCCCTGGGTCACTTAGCTACTAAGTGACAGAGCTGGGATTCAAGTGCATATGGTCTGGCCCTCACAACTCTTCACTGCTATAATCTAACCTTAGATTATAGATTCACCACTATAATCTAACCTCAGGGTCAAATTGAAGCTCTTTCATGTGCTAGTTGTGTGATTGTCCTGCAGGTGACCCCCAACTGAGCCTCAGTTTCCTACTCTGTGAGGCTCAATCTGAAGGCTCAGTGTGAAGTGCCTACCTCATGCCTGGGTCTAATAGGAAGGTCTACTGATGGTGGAGCTTTGACAGAAAATCAGTAAACACTTCTCAAGGGATACAAAAAGGAAGTGGGTTCTCCAGCAGAAAGTCCTGAGCTGGCTCACATTCAAAGAAGGTCAGAGAAGAAATGGCCAAGGAAATGAGAGGCCTGGGGTGAAGAGGAGGTGGAGTGTGTGGAATAAGTCTGAGCAAAGAAATAAGTGAATTGCACCCATGCACAGGTCTGCAGCCATAGGGATGGCAGGAACATCAACTCAGGAAACTGGAGCTGGAGCTGAGTATGCTGGTTTCCAGATTAAAGGTGATCTGGTAGGACCCAAGCACTATGGCCACCTCACTCACAAGATCCTCAACCAAACTACTAGACTTTGACACAAAGAGTGTCTTATTCTGGCTGTGCTGCAAAATAACTGTGTGATCCAGGAAAAGTCAACATTTTCTGATCTTGGCCTCAATTAGAAATAGAAATAAAGAATCAGGATTTATGATCTCCCAGACTCTACTAGATCAGAAATTTGGTGACTACATGGATCTTTGCCCTTACCTTAATTTGGGGAGAACTGCTAGCCCTCTGTGGTTTGTGGAAGGAAACCACAAACCACAAACCCAACTGTTAGAAGTACATTCTGCCTTAATCTTTTCCTCTGAATTTCATGAGATCCCTTTTTAGAACTTTTAGGTGTGCATAATTTCAAGTTCAAGTTTTTTGTTTAGCCCAAGTTCACCTTCTCTGCCTCCTCACTCACCACTCAACATGGGAGTGTTTGTCTGGAAGCATCCTTTCCCTGTTTCTGCATCACATTTTTTTAAAGTAACTTAAGGAAAGAGATCTCAATTTGCAGTGTCAGAACACCCAGAATATTGATTACAGATCTCTCTGCCACTCAACTATCCAGCCATTTCTTTCTCTGTCTCTCCTTCACCCTCTGTCTCTGTCTCTTACACAGAGAGAGGTGGGGGGAGGGAGAGAGGAAGCAGGAAGGTGCAGAATCTACCACAAGTGGCCAGCTTTGCAAAAGTTTGTTTGCATGGAAGGCACCCAAGAAATTCCATCTACTTTGCTCTTTTATCAGAGTTCAGGAAGCTCTGACCCTTCTGTTGAATAGTCATCTTGATTAATCCATTTTGTCATGGAAGCCACTCTATAGGGCTTGGGGATCAAACCACCCAGCTTTGGATTCAACCTGACAAGAAGCTGTTGAATCCCCTCTCTGGAAAGTAGAATGATACTCCTTACCTTTCTTGGTTGTCCTGGGGATAGATGAAATAATTCACAGAAAGTACTCAACAGTGCCTGACCCAAAGGACGCATTCAAGAAAGTACTGAAAAGAACTACTTCAAATACTGTTCATCACATTCTGGAAGGGCTGATCTCTGTTCAACCTTGGAGTGCTGGGATATCTCCTAATTGCCCAATTTCTTTTTCTACCAGAAAAGGATTTCTTTGGTAGGAAACAGTCCCTTACACTGTGTCCCCAGGGCTTTTTATAAACCTTCCTTCCACTCTCTTCCTTGGGTGAAGATCATTGCTTGCCTGGGACCTGTCTACTCTCAGAGCTCTGCCTTGAACTCCATCTGCAAATGCTTGCTCTCCTTCCTCCCTGAGATACTAATGCCTGATTGGACTGCCTATTTCAGTCACCATACTATACTGCTTACTATAGTCACTGTTGGATTTTAACTATTTCTAGTCTCATACCCAGGGTCACTCAGGGCTGGTAGAATACCGTTAATGAATGTTACACAAAATAAAAATCAAATACATTATCTGCAATTGTTCTTAGCCCTTCAGTTCACACCTGGCCAGGTACTGCTCTGAATCTTGCTCATACATGCTGTGATCACTGCTAACATCATTGCCCTAGTTTGGAGCACAGGGAAATGAGGCTTTCAGCATCTAGGAATGTTTAAAAGAAGAGCCCTGAATAGGTTCATTGTATTTTTGCCTCAGGGAAGACAAGTAGACACACACATACTACCACACACGTAAACTTGTGAGCAGTGTGCACGTGACCTGGAGCCAGCCACGCAGCCCATGCAGACTCATGTTCCATGTAATTGAGAGATTGGGCTTGTTTCTGTTGTTCCTGTAAAATTCCCAATTAGCCTCCATTCAGCTGAGAAAGCTGTCAGCTTGACAGTGCCTCATTAGGCCTTCCAACTCCAAGCTTCAGGAATGTTGATCTAAGTCCTAAGTAGAACACTCTCAGACTGGAAAGCCAGACCAGTTTGGCTTAAATAAAATTGTGATGTGTGTGACCTTAGGCAGGTTACTTTCTGGGGCCTGTATTTCCTCATCTGAAGAGTAGAGATAATAATACCTATCACAGTGTAGGTATCCTTGCCAAGGATTGAATGAGTTACTACCAGGAAGGGGTTTGATACAGCTCATTAAATGGCAGCTGCCTGCACTGTCTCTGAGCCTTGGGCAAATGTCCTAAATTGAGATGATAAACCTTGCCCTGCGGAAGTGTTTACAAAACTTAATGGAACTAGGGAGATGTTGATTATCATTATCTATGAAAAAGCACAGTATAATTCTTAGGCCTGAGAGTCCACACCTGCTATTTGAAAGCATTTAGATGTTCCTCTCTGATTGAATCACTCACTCATTCCTTCATTCATTCACTCATTCATAGCAATCGCTAGATCACCCTGGGTGCTGGTAGTGGGAGAAATGCACATGAATGTGGCCCACACCTTGGCCCAAGGACTCACAAACAAATGTGAGGGACAGAAGGACACACAAATAACCAAACCTTCCAGCAAGATCTGCGAATTGTCTGAACTGGAGAAAGTACTAGGAGTCTACCCCCTCACAGTCCCTGACTCTGATACCCTCCAGGGGTTCCCAAAGGATCTGTGACAATTCTGTAATGCTGCGCCCTGAAGGTTTTTCCAGGGAGTGCTGTTGTCTTCAGGAGAGGTAGTTCCTAACAATCCCATCTCCCTTCCAAGGGAGAAATTGGAGCTGGTGGCAAAAGCTCTGGCCTGGGAATCAGACCTGGTGCCAGCCCTGGTCCCACTGCTTTCCTGTGTGGGACCCTTGGCCAAGCCATGTGTATTCTCAAAGCCCCAGTTTCCTTCCAAAGACTATGAGGGTAGTGTTCTTGGTGTTTTTCGTGGTGACCTCTGTGACAATACATAAAGACCCCACACCCAAGTGCTACAATATTACTTTTTACAAAAATTCAGACAATAGTATTTATCAATCTTTTTCCCTTCCTAGGGCTATCATAGGGCCTATGGAGGTTGTGAAAGATGTGATCCCTGCCTCAAGCTGCTCACCTTCATATTGGGTAGAAAGCTTTATACAGATGATTTAGGCAGGAAATGAGAGAATACAAGGCAATATCTCTGATTTTAGGATTTAAACCAGTTTTCTATATATTAAATCAGACTTTTCCATTGAATTACTTGTTCATTCCAAAGATGTGTTTTCTTGGTTGTGCACAGCTTTAGGCTATCATAAGTCTTTCCATTTAAGCTGCATAGATCCCCCACCCTTCCTCTCTCTGTCCTGGGATTGTTCTGTGATCAGATGAGTGAAGAGTAGGTGATCTGAAAACCAGAGTCTGAGAAGCCAAGGGAGGCTGAAGGACCTGAGAAACCACTTAGTCCTGCTTCACCACTTCTTCCTGGGTAATGATCCTGCCTCTATCTGTGCTGCTCTGTGCTTCTAAAGTGGCACATGAACACTCCCCTGGAGGGAAGGCAGAAGGGGCCCAACTCCCTCCACCAAGCCTTTCAATAATGGTATTAACCCATCCATGGGGGTGGAGCCCTTGTGACCTAAACACCTCCCACAGGGCCCTGCCCCCTCATGCCATAATACTGGGCATTTAATTTCTAATATGTGAATCTGGGGACACACATTGAGATCCTAGCAGATCCTGGGGCACAGAGAACAGAGATGCTGTAGGCAAGCAAATAATCTAAGTTAGTGATAGGACAGGGCCAAGGGCTGAGGCTATGGCTCAGGTGTAGAACACTTGCCCAGCATGAGAAAGGCCATGGGTTTGATCCTCAGCACCACCAAAAAAAGAGAACCTGGCTTTTACCAAGTCCCTTACTACTTTTGTCCTTCCTGTTACAGAGGGTAGGGAGGGTGTCTCTGTTGATAGCCACTCTTAGGTAAACTTATGAAATTCAGAGATGGATATGGTCAAATATTAATTCCTGCTCTTACTTTAACTTCTCTAAACTCTGAAAATGTTAGAACAGTGCTTAATGCTCCTCTCATCATGCCATTGTGCAGGTTGTGTATCTGGCAATAGCTCTCAGTAGATTCCAGAGCATGAGGCCCATCAGGCCACCCTAGGGAACAGTCATGCAATAAGTACTGCCCAAATCTCCATTCATGTTTGTCCCCCAGATGTCACTGTGCACCTGCAAGAGCACCTCCTGTATCCACCCGTCCTGGTCCACTTGCCCCTCCCCAGGACACAGCAGTCCATGCCCAGCAGCCCCTCCCTTTCAACCAGTTACAACTGAGCAGCTTTTTGCTGCCACATTAATTAACAGTGAAGCAGATAATTGGCATTAGCTTATAGGAGCTGAAAAATCATTAATAGTTCTTTTCACACTAGTTGTAGAACATTCATTGTGATAAATCTTGATTTGAATGGAATTCACCCTCATTTTCATTTATCCCTAATGAGAGGATGAAGGCATTCTCTTGACATACGGGGATTTGAAGAATCTGGCCGCTACACTAGGTTTACATGCAACCAAGTAAACATTGATTGAATAAATGAATTGATTTAGAAAAGAAATGATAAAAATGAATGAGTAAATAGAGTTTGTTAGATTCATGGTTACAGGCATTTGGAGTAATAATTCAAGCAATCATCTCTATCCATCCCTTTCCTTGCCTAGGGTTCTGACCTCGATTCTCTGAGCTTGTTTTCTCATGTGCTAAATGGAGATGCTAATTCCCATCTACAGGGTTATTGTGATAATCACAGATAATATATATAAAGTGCCTGACATAGCAACTGACCCATTTAGGTGCTTAGGAAATGGTAGTTACTGCTACCCTCATCATCATCTCCATTATCTTCATCACCACCATCTCAATATCTTCATTGTGACTATCGCCATTAGCCTTATACAATAATATCATCCCCGTCCTCTTCATGGTTTTCATCATTGCCATCATTTTTTACAAAGCTGTATAGACTTTGATCAAAGCTAATCTTTGTCTGTATTGGGAATATCACTTTCAGAAAGACAAAATGCTATCTTTTGTGTGTGTGTCTGTTAGAAACCTTTTATTCTGAAATAATCGCATTTCCAGACAGGACCCTTTATTCTGCAGTCTGCAGGGTAATTGCTGCAGCCACTGCCACCTTGAAAGGTTTCCAGGGCCGTGTGAATGGAGGAATGCATGGGAGCGAGGACCGCTCTCCCTCTGGTCCTGGGACTGATTATCTTGTTTGCCTTTAATCACAAATCAGCACAGAGATCCTTTGCCGGGGCTGTTTACTGCAGAGCTGAGCCCTGTGGCACATCCTTTGAAGGTCTGTGGATGATCAGCTGTAGAGACGGGCACTGTGGGGTCGCAGAATGAGGACAGACTCACCTTCCCACCTTGCTTCTGAGTTTATTATTGGGCCTCTCTGGGCCTCAGCGTCTTCATTTGCAAAACATTTTTAAAGCATCTTCTAAGGGATGCCATGATATTAAATGATATAAATTAATGTGTGTGGATAGTATAATACAGTGCTTGACACAAAATAGGTGAGTGGCAGAGTGTCCAATGATCTGGTGGAGGCCCACATAGAGATTGTACCACTCCAATACCTTATTGTAAGGGCTCCAACACGTCCATCTCCATCACGGTGGGTTATCTCACCATCAGCTTCCCTCTGGTTCTCAATAGATTTGCTTCCATGTAAGAAGGATAGATCCACACCTTCTAGGTATGTCCTGCTAGGTACCTTGTGCCCCACACATACCTCACTTTTACTTGCTCAACCAAAAGACAACAGATTGTCTGAAGTTGTTTTGGACCTTAAAAGCCAACATAACACATGGTATCACAGGATCCTTCCATAGACAGCCTCTGACATCCTCTGGTCCTAACCTCCAGATATCCGATGAGTGTCCAAAGCCCACACTTCCCCTTTGGGTGTTCTGAAGGGTTCCATGTCATCCCGTGACATGATTCCTCATGTGGAGCTGCTGCAGTGGGCACCCTCTGTCACTGTCAGTATAGCCAGTCCCTCTTCTGTGAGGCTTTCCTGGCCTCTGAATTTGGCTTTGCCCACACATGGGGCAGATCAGACTTGACAAGAAATGAACTTCCAAAAAAATTTAAAAAGAAAAAAAAAAAAAAGAAAGAAATGAACTTGCCCTGGGAGCAGCCCTCAGTCAATGATTGACAGTCCTTGGTATATAAATCCCCAAGTTCCTGCACTCCTCAAGTGGGATAATACTACGAACATGCCCATTATTGGTTGCTTTCCCTTTTCTGTCACATATCCCCACTCCTTCTCCCATATTTATTTTGCTCTCAGATAGTACTTGCACCTGTTTCCAGGGCTTGCTCCTGGGGGGTCCAAAGAATAGGATACTAGTCCCAGCTATAAAAAGAACAGCTGCAGAAGCATGGCCATTCCCTCCCCTCAAGTTTGTCAAGGGTCCATGAGTACCTGAATCCTAAATGGCCACTACCTTATGACGGTTATGTTCTGGGAAGGAGACTTGGAAACACTCAGGTTTGTGATGAGAGCTTTGTAAAAGAAAAGGCCCTTTGTGGGCTGCCATGAGGATTCAATAAAATAGTATGCATAGAATTTCAGGTGATTTGTTAAAATTCACCCAATGCTGGGTGAAAGTGTGTCCTGTGCTTGGCTCTGGGGACACAAAGATGATTAAGACACCTCCTCTACCTTTGAGGCACTTGTGGCATAGTAGAGGGGATAGAAGTAGGAGGGTCATTGTAACACTGTACTGTGCATAAAGTGTGCGGGGGCAGAGAGCACCAGGGAGCTCTGAGGAGAAACACAAATGTCAGCAATAGTTATTTTCCTCCCCTGAAGAATTATCTTTGGGGCCTCAGGTCTAGCCTGGGGCTTGTCATAGAGTAGGTACTCAGTGATGCTGGTTCAAGTAAACTGAGCAGTTGAGTCTGGGAGGAAGAGACTTCTGACCCTGTGACTTCTGTGCCCAGCTGAGAAACACCTTTCTTGGTAGATCTTCTATCTTAGAAGAGAAATAAGCCCCAAGTGATTTGAACATTGTCAATAACAGTAGAGAGCAGGATCCAAAATACAAGATTTTTGTCTTTCTTATGCCTGGAAACATCCCCATTTATATTCCAAGGTTTAAATGCTTTCAGGGCTGGGTGAAAAGGAGCCATCTGAGCTGTGAGCTATTGTTCATGCTTGGCTGATATTTAATCAGTTTGTTGGGTTGTAATTGAGAATACAGTTCCAATGACACATAAATTCAAACGATCAAGTCGAAGCCAGTGAGCCTTCCTCATTATTTATCTTAGAGTAGAGATAACCTTTTCATTATTGAAATATAATTGCCAAATGAGATAGTTAATATTAAAACAGAATTAGCAACATGAGCTCAACATTTGGGAAGAAATTTCTAATAGTGCTTTTTACGTCTGCAAAATTAGTGTTCGGTCTTGCTGTAGTGTGGATTGGTGGTTGGGGCTGGGAGAGAGACCCAGCTGCCGTGCTGTCTAGCAAGGGAGTCCTCTTGAATCCTTCGGATCAGTAACAGAAACTGTCATTGTCTGTGCCTGGAAAACAGAACACTTTGTTTTACCCTAAGTGCTGGTGCTGGTTGATCTATTTAACAAAGAAGTGTTGAGTTCTGGCGAAAGGAGGTGGGCTATGGGGGTGTGAAAAGATGACTGAGTCATGGCAGTCCCCAAGAAGCTAAAAGGCTGGCAGGGTGGTAGGAAATTGATGGCAATAGAATGCTCACGTGCCAGAGGCCTCCCCACCTGTCTTAACCTCTCACCTTTACTCCCCACTCCCCAGTTCCTCCAGGCTTATCTTTCAAGATGCAGCTGTCTCACTTCTCCAAGGAACCCTGGCTTGGGGAGGGGATCCCTTGGTGTCCCTCAGCTCCCAGTGCTTCCCTCCAACCTCACATTCTCATGATGTACTAGATCCTCACCTTCTTTATCTTCCTCCCGCAAGACTATGAACTTAGAGAGTAATGAGAGCATCTTGTTTGTCATTGGATTCTCAACTCCTAGTGCAGAACCTGTACATGGTACAGAACACAGTACATAGTAGCTGATGAATAAATAATGAAGTAAGATTGGGTAAAAACAATAAAAGTGATTTGAGAAAAAAGTAAAGGAGAACTTTCTGGAAGAGAGATTTCTGGAAGAGGTGACAGTTAAAGAGGAATTTGAAAAGTAGTGACAGTGATTCTGCCTATTCCAGCAGAGTCAGCTGCTGTGGTTACCTAAGGAGAAATGTCTCCCAGGAGGAGTTACAGGTGCAGGAGTTGGGCTTTGGAGGAGACACACTGTCCCATTCTGAGACCTCTGCTGATAGCCTTTTATCCCCTCATCTTCAAAGAAGTGAGAGAACAATATTTTCATATGATCTCTGCTTGATGTGGCCAAATCCCTGCACTAACTTCCATCCTTGCTTCCTACAAGGCTGCCTTCCTTTGTGTGGCTCTGGTTCAGTCCTGGGGATCTAGTGATGGGCCTGGCCCCTGGAGGAATTCTCTCTTCAGCACAAGCCAGCAGTGGCATTTCAGAGGCACAGAAGTATGCAGGGGAAGTCAGCCATTCAGAAAACACTGATACTTCTTTTTTTTTTTTTTTTTTTTTTTTTTTTTGAGTCTTTTGCTCTCGTTTCTCATGAGTGAGATCCAAGCTATTACCATGGGATAGGGAAATATCCAGAAGATATCCAAGAGACTTGGGGGCCAAGGCTAGAAGTCAGAGTCCCACACTGTAAGGCCCTGGACGAATGCCTGCCCCTCCATGAGTTGAGGAGATAGTACTAGCTCATCTCTAAGTCTGTTTTTGTTTTCATTTTTCTTTTGTGGTGCTGGGGATGGAACCCAGTGCCTCACACATGCTAGGCAAGTGCTCTACCACTGAGCTACATCCCCAGCCCTTTTCTAAATTTTATTTTGTGATAGGGCCACACTATATTGCCCAGGCTGACCTTGAATTTGTGATCCTCCTGCCTCAGCCTCCTGAATAGCTGGGATTACAGGCGTGTGCCACCACACCCAATGCTAAACAATCTTAATCTTAGCCTTTTGTTCTAAGACTGTTAATTTGAAAGTCTGGCAAAAAAAAAAAAAATCAAGGAATAACACATGGATCAGTTTGGTTGGAATGAATCACCTCCGCTTCTCCCTCCCTGCCTGGCTCAAATCACATTTCACATATTAAACCCATTTTGAAAATAAGAAGAGAGAGAAGGTCTCTGAGAAGCAAGTAAACCTATTCCAAGTAATCTCTCTCTCTCTGGCCGCTCTTTCCTCCAGAGACGGAGATAAGCACATTGTTTCAATCAGGCCTGAGTTCCATTTCCTTATCTATCTTCTGCCACATTATAAATAATCAGCTTACTAGTGAACTAGGCCAGGCGTCTGCATGCACGTTGGGGTTGGGGGGTTGAGTGTCTGGGCCAAGGCAGCAGCCCTGATCCTTAAACAGCCCAAACAAGTGGGCTTCCCCCTGGCCTGTCAGATCCAGGAGCCGACTCCTGGCAGGAAAGCCTTAGATCAGGGTGGCCGTATAATGTGGTACCTAAACCAAATGCTTCTCAGAATGAATAGGATCACTGCTCACAATTACACTGGGACAATGGGCACCAACCAAGATCAGACCAGGCCAACTGCAGTGTGGCCATCTGGACTCTAGGGTCCCTAGCACACCTAGCACCCAGGAGTCCCTGACTTCATTCAGGGACCAGGATCTGGTTTCAGGTTGTAAGAATCGCTCTATCCCTCCACCCCCAGCCCGTGCTCAATGCTGTCCAAAGCATTCAGCCAAATAGTTTTCTAGCCACAGTTTACATTCCCCAAGGATAAGGACCATCTTTCCTCCCCAGCGGAATCTGCTGTACTGTTTATGGGACCCCGTGCAAAATGAAGGTGCAGGGCTCCGTGGTCGAAGATTATTAAGAACTCTGAGATGGCAAGAGCAGAGCATTAAATAGAGCATGAGGACCTCCTGAGCCAGGGTCCTGGATGGCCCCAGGAGGCCAGGCCTGGCCACAGGTCCTGCTTCCCAGGCAGCCCAAGCCGTGGTTGAGGATGTACTTGCCTATCTGCTTCTGTTACATTTCCAGTTTAATAGTATGAATATGTAATATGTTCATTTGGTTCAAAGTTCAAGCAACACTAATGGTTTATGGTAAAAAGTTTTACTTCTGCCTCTTCCCTTTTCCTTCCCCACCCAAATGCCAGCACCCATGCCCTTCCTCACAGGTAACTAGTTTGTAGATTCTTGGGTATCCTTCCAGGATTTCTTCATGTAAATACAAGTAGATGTTCTTACTTTACTCCCTTTTTGAAGATTCAAAGTTCATCTACTAGACTAGACTTCTGTGCCCTGTATTTGAACATTCTTCCTGGTCTCCAATAGAGGTTTGTCCCACCATAGCTGCCCCCTCTGCTCCCCACCTTTGCAACCACGCAAAACAAGGCCAGTTCCTCTTTCCTGGTGAGGCCCTTCAAAGATAGGAAAGCAGAGTCTAATTCTCCACCCCCTCCACCTCATCTAGACTCAACTTATTCGACCTAGACAATCTCTTCAGCCATTCACAAAGTGTGTTGTCTGGACTGCACTCATTTGCCAGTTCTTTTTGAGTGTGTGGAACCCAGAATTGGTCAAAGGATCCGCCATGGGTGAACTGCTCTGCTTAGAGTAGAAAGAAACTCATCGCCATCATTGTGGTCCCCGACCAGCTCTTTGCATCCACCTTAATGATAATAATAGCTCCCTTAGGAATTTTCTCTGTGCCGGGAGCCCGCTGTACACCTACAAATATATTTGCCTTCATAACTCTGTGAGTCTAGAGACTTCTGTGCAGAGAGGCTCAGAGAGGTCAAAAACTTAGAGAAAGTTACCCAGCAAGCAAATGTCAAAAGAGGGCTTCAAAAAGGTCTGTCCAACTCTAAACCACTCTCTTGACCAGTCCATAATCCCACATCCCCCTCACTTACCTTGGGGTCTTTTGGTGAGCCCATTACGGGACTGACAGGCAAATGCTTCCCCAAAAGTCTTCCTCACACACAGGATATTAACTGTGAAATTCCTGTCAGGCGGAGCTTCCTGGGCATGGTGAGTGCTAACTCTTGCATTATCTATCCTGTGTTAAATAATCCCAACCCTGACTCTCAAGGTGATCTTATGTTTTCTACACTTTAAATATGAGCCAAATTCACATCTTTGGCTCAGACATTTTCTCCAAACTCCAAACTTCATTCTCCAACTATGTATTGACATCCTCTTTGATTGTCGAGTGAGTCTCTCAAATATAACACCACTGAAACAGAACAAATAATCATGACCTCAAATCTATCCCACCCCACATCTTCCCTATGTTAGTGAATGAACTGATCAGCCTCATTGTCCAAGTTAGAGACCCATGTCACCTTCAATCCTTACCTTTGCTTCAGCTTCCATGCCCAAACCATCAGCAGGTTCTACTGGTTCCATCTCCAAAAGTATATCCCCAATCCATCTTTCTAATTCATAGCCTCTCATCTGGATTGCTTCCATATTCTATTTCTCTTTTCCCTGTTCTTATTCTTGCCTCCCATACAGTGGATCTTTGGAAGATGTAAAATGAATCATCATTATGTCCCTGTTTAAAACCTTCCTATTGTTTCCCTTCTTTCCTACAGTAAAATCCAAAGCATTACTCCTGCCTGCAAGACTTCTCCATGTTTATGATCTGCTCTTAGTCATTTCCTACCCTTCTTCACACACTGCCCCAGCCACACTTTCTGTTCCTTGGACATATCAAGCTCATCCTTGTCTTTGGCCTTTATACCTGTTGTTCCCCTTCATGAGCTGTTCTTCCATTGCTTTTGTCTTTCTCTGCCCTTCTTGACCTTTAGATCTCAACCTAATTCTCACCTTCTCAAAAGGCTTTTTCTGATAACCTCTCCTAAACTAACATCATGGTGTCCTCTCTCAAGGTGTCCTGTTAACATATGTCCCTTGAAGCACTGAGGAACCTTCCTTTCTGGTGTTCACTTTGGTTATCTTCACTGTACATCTCCATTCCAGATGCATGAAGATAGGAGCCATGTCCTCCTCATTCACTGTGGTATGTGGTACCTTGGGCAATAAGCACAGGGTCAGACAGCAGCATATTCTCAAATGCTATGCAATTCTTTCCTTTCTTCTGTTCTTTCTTATAATAAGCCTTAATAGAAAGCTACAGTATAATTTTTATTGCCTGTTGTTTTAATTGAATAGGTCTTTGCGCTGTGGGAGAGTTGACAATAAAGATGTCTCTTAGAATACACACACTGGATGACTCTTTGCTTATGAAATCAGCGGAGAGGCTTTTCCCTGTACTTTAGTGATCCACAATATGAACTGGAAAGAGGCAGCCACTGGCAGTCCTCATGCCTCAGGAAGCAGTAGAACACTGTTCTAGTACAATGGCTCCGGGTACCACTCTGTTGCTGCAAAAGTATTTCGCATGGCACTGACTTTGACCACAGCCTTGGAGCCAGACTGCTTGGGTTCAAATCCCAGCTCTGCCTCAATTCTTCATCTCTACAATGGAGTGATAAAAATGGTACCTACCCCCTCTGGTGCTTGTGCGGATTCCATGTGTGGACACAGTGCCTGGCAGGTAGTGAATACTCGGCGTTGCGCTCATTAGCATCATTACCATGTGCTGAGCTCCTTACAGATGTTTTTGCCCAACTGTCTAATGAGGTATTTTTATTTTAGTTTAGTTCAACAAACATTTCCTGTGTCCCTCCGCCAGGATCTAGAGTTTTAGGCCCTCACTGGCCTCCCAACTTCTTGGGGACACCACTACCAACACCTATGGTAGTGAAAGAGTAAAATCTGCACATTCTGTAAGTGATTCCCAGGAGGAGGCCACAAGCCCCTTGTCTGCAAATCCACTGCCCTTGACCAAAGTGTAGGCCTAGTGGACAAAGGCCCTCTTGCCCGTCTCTACCCATCTCCTCCAAGATCCCTCTTTTTCTCTGGTTATAACTTAATTTGCAAATGGCAAGGGAGAAGCAGCTCTCTCCACAGAGAATCTCACTCACTCATCACCCAGGACCCTGGATGGCTGCCTCTCACTCTAGGACAAAAAGCCCTGGTGGCCACCTTGCAATTAGACTGTTTGGGGCCTAATGGAGTGAAAAGGCATTTCCCTGCTCTGGAGCCGGGAGTGCAACAGTTACTGGCTGCTGAAGGCAGACATTAAGGAGAACCATTTAATTGATTAGAATGTGCATATGCTGTATTGGTTTAGTTTGAGGGCATTTTGGAACAAATAGTGCTGTCATTGTGGGCCTTAATTAGATAATAAATTAATAGATAAATGGATTCCCAAGTTCCGGTGGCCTCCCCTCCTCCTTGCCAGAACCAGCACAGAGATAGAGGCTTCCTCTTACACTGCTGGTGAGCTGTGAGGAGGAGGAGAGAACTGGGTCTCTAGGCCATGGTGCCAAAGGTTCTTTAGCTTCAGGCATCCTGTAGATAACTTTTAAGTTCAATGCTGAGGCAAAAGCAGCTTTTCATTATAGAGGAAACAGAATCCAGAGTCTGGTTCACTTCTATTTAATAAATATTTGTGCACTACTTACTATGGGCTAAAGACTATGCTGGGCACAGGGAATATGAATAGCAAAATCCCTACCTTTACAGAAAAGTAAATGAAATGAGTAAGAATGTCTTAGCTTTTGTTAGGGACTAAAAAATACTAAGAAAAATCAAGTGGGAGCCAGGGAATTCAGAAATATAAGGTAGGGAAGTCAACAGAGAGGAAGATGGCAATTTTAAACAGAGTGGCTAGCAAAGTGACTGAGAAGGTGGCATTTGAGCCAAGAATGAAAGGCAGTGAGGAGGTGAGCCCTCCAGGAAAGGAGATTGGACAATACAGAGGTCCTGAGCCGGGAGGTGCCTGGTGAGTTTGAGGGAAAGCAAGGCGGCCTGCCAGGTGTGCCCTTAGTAAGCAAGGGGTGGGGGAAAGGGGGCCAGAGAGGCAAGTCACAGTCCACCTGGATCACAAGGGCCTGGGGAGTGGCTTTTAGGGCTTGGTTTTGACTGGGATAGAGGCAAGAAGTCCGGGGAGGGCTCTCAGCAGAGGAGCTAGGTGACCTTGTGCTTCCTCATCTGCATTCTGAGGGCAGGCACTCAGGCAGCTGCACTTACTCACCCCCCTCCCCAGCCCCCCACCCACCCCCACTGCCCCACTGGGCAGATAGCAGGATCTGACTTTGGAATTTTGCTCATCCTAACTTTCAGAAGCTCCACCAGCCACTTCCCCCACACCATACCTGGACCACTTGTCTGCCCGGGCCTGCAGGGACCCAGCATGTGGAAAGGCAGTGGGCCTGGTGCCTGCCCAGCAGGCTTTGTGGAAGGAGATGGTGAGGGGGAAAGGAAAGTCCAAAACACAACAAGACAGGTCTGACACTCTGTCAGGGGACACAGGGTAATTAATTCGGCCTGTGGAGAAGGGGTCATGGAGAGCTCCCCAGAGGGGGTGAATGTGAAAGCATCTTGAAGGCTGAGTGGGATATGAATGTGAAAGAGAACAGCTCTCGTGCCCCCTGAATGGTCGCCATCCCCCTGAATGTCCACTTTCAAAGAGACACAAGAAGATAAATCATACTGAGTATATTAGTCAGGATAATTCCAGTTTCATTTCAGGAAATCAAATCAATAATACCATTTCAGAGGCTTGCCTCAATCTCTTGTCTGGGCCTCAGTCAAGGGCAGTGTTTCTGATGGGCAGGCAGCAGTTCTCTATGTTGAGGATGACTGAGACACAAGACCCCTGTCTCGTGGCTCTTTTATCCTCTAGAGCTTCAGAAGCATCAGAGAAAGAGAGAAAAGGAACAAAAAAGGCACACCTGCTTACTAACCTTCAGGGTTCTCCTTACTTCCCTATAGCCACTTAGAGCCTTATAGCCACTTAGTTACAAAGGGAGCTGGGAAATGTGGTCCTTGCCTGGGCAGCCACTTGGAGTCGTGATTCTGCACTCTGGATGGGAGAGCACACACAGTTGGTCATCTGTCCTGTGCGAATATCTGCAGACTCAGTACTCATTGTCCTGCATTCCTTTTATCTCATTCAGTACAGCAAACCACATTGACAATAAGAGTTACCACTCTTCACATTTTCAGAAAACGTGATCACTTCTCAAGAGCTTAGAATTAAGTTGAGGTTGATAAGCATTTATTGAGCATCTACTTCATGTCAGACAGTAAGAAAACTCTGCCTTAATTTCCTCTTCTGAAAATAAGAATAAATACTCTCCCCAGTTCAGGGTTATTACAAGGATTAAAGAAGGAATTTCCAGGCACCTAGTAGGTGCCCAGCAAGCATTAGCACGAATCCTCCCTTCTTTTGGACTTGCCTACAAGAGATCCTAAAGGTAGGTGGGATAGTCTGGTACCCTCCTCTGTATTTTAGGATCCTGACTTGGAAAATCTTGTCCTAACACAAAGAAAAGAGTCAACTTGCAAGGATGAGGCCATCAGGGCAAAGCCATACACACGAGAATTAGAGATAGAGGTGACTTCTCTGAGTCTAACACAAAGATCTGGAAGTTGTACTGATAGAATTCAACTTCAGGCACCCCAGGAAAAGGTGCCGGTTCCATTTCTCTGGGTGTATAGGCCATAGGCCTTTGCTTCTGAGAGCTGACAGCTAGGATTGCTATTTGTCACAAGGATTAGTGGCCCCATTAGAGGGAGGAAATAGACTGGAGGGCCCACCAAAGGAGAAGGGGATTTCGTCTAAAGACAGGAAACTGAGAGAGGAACTATGATCAGAGTTTGGTCTCCTGAATCAGAATGACAGAGCATGGGATATTTTGAAAAGGCAATAAAAAAGAGATGGACAAGTTCCCTGGCGTGAAGAAATGGCCTGCTCTGCTTCATGCCTGGTGACTATGCTAGTGATTTCCCTGATAATATTCCTCTAAGTTATATTCATTTCATGGCCATAAGTTTCTCCCAGTGGTCAGGCAGTGAGGAAAGGATGGCTCTAGGCTGACTCCCTGCAGCTGAACAGGGGCTATCAAGCAAGGGGGTACTGACCCCAATGGGGGGTCCTCACTAGCAGCTGCTCCCTGAGGAGGAGGAGCATTACAGGCATAGGATCTGGCTGCACAGTCCACATTCAGGAATCTTAGCCTATGGGCCAAGGACCCCCAGGGGGTTCAGTCTTGGGGGTAGGTCTCATAGAAACAGGGCAGGTCTGACTAAGAGAACCCTGACCAGGCCACCAGAACTGACATAGGATCAAGGCCAAAACAGATCTGGGATCTGAGCCTTGGAAATGCTTGTATAAGAGCCTCAACAGCAGAAAGGAGATAACAGGAGGACACAGTTAGCCCTGTGGGTCTGAGGACTAATTCAGGGGCCCAGGGAGAGCTGGAGTCAGAGCATGTGGCCACAAGAAGGAGGCAGGAGCCAAGAGAACAGTGAGAGCTCCCTCTGAGGAGCAGGTGGGGCAGAATTCCTGGGGGCCCATCTGTTCCAGATTCAGGGAAGGTTTTTAAAAAATAATATTCTAATAGAGTTTAAATGGATGTAACAGAGAGGGAAGCACACCAACTATACATCAAACATGCTACTGTGTACTTTATTTATTTCTCATAAATAATGCAGTGGTTTATTCTAGAGATCAGAAAACTAAGGCCCGGAGAGTGAAGTAACTTGCCCATGGACCCACAGCTAGTAAGGGGCAGAGCCTGATTCTAAAGCCTAGATTCTTTCTCCCAGAACACTGTGGAAGGTGTCCCAGTGGCACTTTGTGCTGGGATCCTTGCTCCAGCCTCCCTTTCTTGGCTGCCACCTGGCACCCTGTGGGGACACTCCCCAGGGCAATGTCAGCCAAAAGCAGACTTCTACCCTGACCTCCCCAAGTCTCCGCTGAGCCCCAGTAGACCAAAGTGCTTATTCTCCGTTCCCCTCTGATTACTTATGCTACCCCCTGCAATCCCCTTCCTGCCCACTGTGAGTTCCTTCAGAGTAGGAGCCAGAATTTAAATTCTTTGTTCTAATACATAAAAGGTACCAGGGAAGATAGTGAGGGGACAGGAAAGACTGGCATGTAAAGAAATTGGGTGCTCAAAAAAAAAAAAAAAAAAAAGGCCTACACTGGAAATTAGGAGACTTGGAATCCAGACCAGCCCTGTTACTAACTTGCACTGAGAACTTAGTCAAGTCACTGCCTTCTCTGGGCCTCAGTTTTCTCATCTGTAAAACAGGGGCATCCATCTAAATGATTGCTAAGATTTCTTCAAGCCCAACACTGTGTGATCTGATAGCCTAAGAGTCAGGGTTTCTGGGTTCAAAGACTGACTGTAATGCTTTCTAAAATTTAATCTCAGGGTTGGGAACATAACAAATGGCATTTATTATCCACTTGGATTCCAGGCACAGGTGCACTTGTTTTATTTTTAAGTAGGTTGCAAGCTCATTGAGGGACTTTAACTCATCTCTGTATCCCTGGATCTTGATGCATAGGATCAGGTTCATGAGAACAATGCAGTGCTTGGTTGGGGACCTGTAGCTGAGTTAGAGTCCAGCCTGGGTACACCACAAACTAACCAAAGTTATAATACCAATCCACCACTTCCAGAAACTGGGGTCTGAGACACCCATGGTATGATCATTTCACAGCTAAACATGTGTAACTAGAAATCCATGTGTGTCCAGCTTGGTTGCGCTTAAGAAGTTTTCCAGGATTAACAAATCAGTAAAAATATTTCGATAACAAATATGGCAGACAATCCTTTCTATCATAGACTCCAGTAGGTCCAAAGAAATGTTCATGATACAAAAATGAGCAAGATGTTCACCCTTGCTAGTAATCCAAACATACAAATGAAAACACAATGGGATGGCATTCTACATTTAGCAAATTGGTAGACAAGTTAAAAACTAAAGCTGTCAGTGTTGGCAAGGCCATGGTAACATTGACATCCAATGTAGGGTAGATGGAAGAGTCAAAGGATCACCTTTTTGAAAAGCAAGTTGGCAGTATGAGTCAGGACACTTTAAAATGTGTCCATCCCTTGGCCCATCAATTCTGCTTCTAGAATTCTGTGCCAAGGAACTCTCTGGAAATGTGAGAATCTTTATGTTGCCAGATGTTCATGATGTCATTATTTATAATCACACACACGAAAATCAGAAACCACTTCCATATCCAACAATATGGAAAAACTATGACTTTATGGTATATCAACCTAATGGAATATTATAAAGTTACTTAAAATGAGGTCTACAAAGAGATTTTCATAGCTTCAAAATGTTTATCATAAAATGTTAAGCAAATGTTATAAAATCATATTACAGGTCTGTCCAAACTATGTCAAAAATTGGTGCACATATATAATGAAATATTCCCAATAGTGTTGCATGAATCATGTCTTAGAGTTCATTTTAATTTTTTTCAAAAATTTTATTATTTTAAATACATATATTCTTTAAAAGAAAGGGAGGGAAACTGCTGGTGGTGGGACGGGTAGGACCCATTTGTCTCTACAATCACCAGGGACCGCCTGCTAAGGAAGCCCGTTAAACCAGGGGCGGCAGAGCCCCTGTGCCGAAATCGCTCTGTCTCTGGAGCATATTTTTTCTTTACTGAGGAAATTGCTTTCCATAAAACCAGCTCTCTGACACCTCTGAGTACCAGGGAACCATGCAAGCCCGCTTTCCTGGGGACATTCTCTAATGGGGAACTCCATCACGTTCCAGCTTGGCGCTCCCAACGAATCCTAGCCAGCCATAAAAATTTTTAGCACCCTGTATGCAAGACTGATTGCAGCGGCCTCATAAAAATCCCATTCACCGACCAAGAGCTGCAGGTCTAAAACTCTGAGTTCCCTGCTGTTTTAAACCCAGTGGCACAGCGCATTGCTAAGTGACGCCTGGTGGAACTCCACACGGCCAGTCAGGAGGGGCATCTGGGGTGGAACTAGCAACAAAGCAGGACAAAATGCACCCGCGCTGAGCACGCAGGGTACAGTCACGATAAAAAGCCATGTTCTTGCAGGCAGGGTGAGTGCAAGGGGGAGGAATTGGGGAAGATGGCCATCCTCCAAGAAGAGAAAGGGATTGTGAGAGGTGTTGGAGGAAGAGCCAGCAAGGGAGCATCTGCTTGGGATGAGGGTGCTCTTCTCCTGTCTGCCCCTAGGTGGCGGTGGAGGAGACCCGGGCTACTGGGTGCCCCTGTGCTCCCTGGGAGGGGTCTTCCTTACTCCCTCCCCATCTCATTTGGAGGTTTCAGCATCCCCTCCAACAGTGACTCGGTTTGGGTCAGGTGCCATCTGCTTGCACACAGCTTGCAGCACCTCAGTCATTGGACCCTAATGCCCCATACTTCTTTCCACACTAGCTGGGCTCCAGGATGCCTGAGTTCTAGACATTTCTTCTTGTCCCAGTTAGCTCTGTCATCCTAGAGAGGTCCCTTTTGTGGTCCATCCCCCAACTCTGTTTTTATTAGCTGTAGAAAGAGAATAATAAACTATCTTCCCCTGCCGCTCCCCTTGCACACATCCTTCCTACCCATGGTACTAAAATGTTGTCATAAAACATTTCAGGGCTCTCATCAAGTAAAACCATTTAAAAATCATTGAAGCACTGTATTAGCCAGGATTCTCCAGAGAAACAGTACCAATAGGATATCTGAATACGTAGAGATTTATTTTAAAGAATTGGCTCATGCCTTTATGGAAGTTGGCAAGTCTATATTCTGCAAGATAGACTGCAGGCTTGTGGTCCAGGAAGAGATGATGTTACCATCCAAGTCTGAATTCCTTCTGCTAGAACAAACTCCTTTAGCTTACAGAAGCTTAGTCTTTTGTTCTGATCAGGCCTTCAACTGATTGGATGAGAATTTCCCCATTATGAAAAGTCATCTACTTCACTCAAAGCCTTTCAGTTTAAATGTTAATTCATTCAAAAACACCCTTATAGAAACATTCGGGATAATGTTTAATAAAATATTTGGGTCTATGGCCTGGCCAAATTGACAAATAAAATTAACCATCACAAGAACTTGTCTTTAAGCTTCAAAAAAAATTATTGTTCACCATACTGCTTAGTATTCAGAATTCTCTGCAACTCTGTTCTCTAGAACAAAAGATCAAAGTTGCTCTTTATGGAGGCCTCGAGGCCTGTGCCATATAGCTATATTTGGTGGATGTGTATCGCAGGCCTGACCTTGGATAACTTAACATATCCGAGCCTCAGTTCTCTCTTGCCTCTCTCATAGAGTTTGGGGAAAATTCAAAGAGATAATATATTAAAATGTTTTGTATAGTATCTGACCTAGGTAGGATCAATAAAAGGCCCTACCCTGCATTTGTCTGAATAGGAATTAGAATTTGGAGCATTGCTCAAAGCACCTCCTTAGTATCTACGTGTATTAAAACTGTCTGGGGCTGGGGGTATAGTTCAAGTTTGGTATAGTGCCTGTCTCGTATGCACAAGACCCTGGGTTCAATTCCCAGGACTACCAAAAAAAAAAAAAAACTGTTCAGGGTTATATAAATGAGTGTTCCACTTTTATACTTTCTAACACTGACCATCAACCAACTTACAGTTCTCTGAAAGGCATTGTGCCACCCATTTTCTCAGGATTGCAACTACTAATTGAGAAGAAGGATGGTACTGATCAGAAAGAGGGAAAGAGCAGTAGTGAGGATGGTGTTCTGTCTCTCTGCCTCAAAGAGTAAGTACTCCCAGGAGAACGCAGCTACCCATCATCTGGCTGCTTTATGCTGTGCTTTGCTATGGCCAGGAGAGGGATGAGAGGGCTATGTGGTTTTTTTGGTTGTTGGTGGTGGTAATTTCTAATACGTTTCTATTGCAATAACAAAACACACTTTGCATGATTTCAGTCCTTCTAGAATCACTGATATGTGTCTTAAGGTCTGACATGGAGTCTATCCTGGAGAACGTTCTATATTCACTGGAAAAAAAAAATAAGTGTTCTTCAATCCTTGGGTGGAGTGATCTTAAGTGTCTGTGAGCTCTGGTAGGTTTACAGTGTTGTTTTAGTCTTCTATATCCTTGCTGATTTTCTGTCTAGTTTTTCTATTGAGAGTGAGGTATTGAAATTCGTAATTATTATCATTAATTATCTGTTTTTCTCTCCACCCTGACAGTTTTTGATTCATGAGATTTGTTATGCATTTGAAACTGTCATGTTTCTTTTTTTTTTTTTTTCTTTTCTTTTTGGCAGTGCTGGGGATTGAACCCAGGGCCTTGTGCTTGCAAGGCAGGCACTCTACCAACTGTGCTATATCCCTCGCCCTATGTTTTCTTGTTATATTGAGTATTTACTATTATGAAATGCCCCTCCTTATTTCTAGAAACATTTCTTGTCCTATATCTATCATTTTATAAAAGCCATTCTAGCTCCCTTCAGGTTATTGTTTGCATGGTATAGCTTTATAATTCTTTCAGCCTATTAGTGTCTTATAACCTAAGGTTTGCCTCCTATAGACAACATATTATTGGATTTTTTTTCTTGTCAGACATTGTCATCCCTTTGGGAAATTTAGACCATTCATAGTTAATATCATTACCAATAAGATTGGATTTACTTTTGCCACTATTTTTTTATTCTGTGCTTTTTCTTTCCTCCTTTCTCTGTTCCTGCTCTGTTATCTCTTAATATTTTTTAGTGTTTACATTTTAATTCTTCTGTTGAATTTTAACTATATATTAAGGACTTTTAAAAATGGTTACTTTCAGGATTACAATATGCATCTTAATTTATCACAGTCTACTTTAGATTAATAATGACAGTTCTACTAAAACTTAGCTTAGAAACTTTGCCCAAAAATGGTTCTATTTCTTTCTTCTTTCTACTATTTTTGTCATGCAGTGTTGTAAGAATTGCTGTATTAATCTTATGTTTTTGAAAGATTAAAAGAAGAAATGAGAAAATTTATATTGATGAGTTTACTTATATTAACCCACACACTTTCCATTTCTGATGCTTTCCATTTCTTCCTGTGCATTTGCTGAGTATATCCCAGTATCATTTCTCTCAGCTAAAGAGATTTGACTTAGACATGTAAGGTAGGTCTCCTAGGAATAAATTGTCTCAGTCTTTGATTATTTAGAAATGTCTTTATTTTGCCTTCATTTTTTTTTTAAGGATAGTCTTGCTGGGTATAGAATTCTTGAGCAACAGTTACTTTTCTTCTATACTCTGATCTGGACTCCATTGTTTAACATGAGAAATCAGCCATTCATTACATTGATGCTTTCCTGTGAGTAATGAGGCATTTTTCTCTTATTCTTTTCAATAGTTCCTCATTGTCTTTGAGTTTTCTCTGTTTGATTATGATGTGTCTCTCTATGGCTCTTATATTTCACGTCCTGAATATGTACATTAATATGGTTCATCTAATTTGGGGAAGTTTTAGCCATTACTTCTTCAAATATTTCCCTTTCCCACTCCTCTCATCTTCTAAAGCCCTCGTTGTATGTTTGCTTGTAGGTTTAATGATCTCATTCAGTTTCTATTGACTGCTTTTCTTCCTGTTTCTTTGCAGATGTGTTTTGTAACTTTGCTGTTGTTGAGAGTGAATATTTCAGTTATATATTGTAGTGACTGCATTCTGATTTTCCTTCATAAAGACGGTCATTACTGCTCTGTTTCTTTGATTCTTGTCTTTGTTTAGAACATGCCTTGGCTAACTGTGAAATCTTTCTCTCCCACACTGTGGCTATTGTTATCTCTGATCAGTTTTTGTTGTTACTGGTTGTTTTGTTTTATTTTATCATTCTTGCTTTTAAGCTTCTGTCTGCCTCATCCCCCGAGTCTCTTGGATTGCAGGTATGCATCACCACACCCAACTTAAGCTGTCTGCATAGCTTAGTGGTCAACCAGTGATTAGATAGAGATTGTCTTCAGGTACCTCCATCCCTAGCCTTTTTTATTTTTTACTCTGAGACAGGGTCTCGCTTAGATTTCCCTAAATTGCTGAGGCTGGCCTCAAATCTGCAATCCTCCTGCCTCAGCTTCCTAAACCACTGGGATTACAGGCATGCACCACCACTCAGGGCCCATGGGGTTCTTTTGCATCTCCTCTATGCATGGGTGCATTGTCAGTGTTGTCCAGGAGTAAGTGGTTAGCTCAGTGCTGTCTGGTCTCCATGATTCATTCATGTCTCACTCAAGAATATGCTTAGCCAGCCATAGCCTTATGTTAGCACAGCTGTTGGCCTCCCCCACTTGCTGTTGCCAAGGATCATTACTTCCACTGACAAAGCCACTGACTCTGGGCATCACCTGTCACTCCCATCGACTGCAGCATCCAATTCACCACTCCTCATGGCAGCCTCACCCCAGCTGAACCTCTGTGCTAACCATACCATGGAGGAATGGATGAGATGATAACCTCAAGATGACAATACCACTGAGTCCCCAAAGTTTTTCCCCAAAGTTTAGCAGTTTTTCAAGTACAAACATTTCTGAGATTATTGTATACCTTTTGTCAAACTTCCAAATCATTGAAATGTTTATTTTTGTCAGTTTTGTCCAACTTTATAGTTCTTTTTCAGGGGAGATGACTTGCTCACTTCCTCATGTGGCCATAGTCAGAAGTCCCTTCTATACTTTCTAAAATCCTTTTATATCCAAGGTCTCCATTGATTAGGAGAGAGAGGACAAGTGTTGTTAGCCTCATTTCAAACATAAAGAAAATGAAGCTCAGGAGGTTCAGTGACATGCCCAGCATTATCCAACTGAAAACTGACTGAGCTGGAATTCCAGGTCAGTTTTCCGTCTTTCAGTGCCATTTCTGCTGTACCACAGAACCTGGGTGTGACTCCACTGAGCATTAAGCAAGGAAACTACTTAGTTTCAGCTGCTATAACAAAGTACTATATTGGGTGGCTTAAACAACATATGTTGATATCTCACATTTCTGGATGCCAGGAAGTCCAAGATCAAAGTTCCTACTGATTTGGCTCTTAGTGAGGGCCTGATTCCTGGCCAGTAGACAGCTGCCTTCTCACTGTGTGTTGACTTGGCCTTTCCTCAGTGTATGTAACTGAGGAAAGAGAGACAAGAGACAGGGAAAGGACCTTTCTTCCTTCCTTCTTTTGTAAGGGCACTAATATCACCTTAAAATATGACCCTTATAACCTCATCTAAACATAATTACCTCCTAAAACCCCTTATCATGTTGGAGGTTAGTGCTTCAACGTACACATTTGGAAGGACACACATTCAGCCTTTAACAGGAGCCAGCCCAGAGCTGAACCTGCCCTTGCTGCCTTGAGGCCTGTAGAATTTCACTGAGTCTTCACACTCATCAAAGTTAAACTTCAGGGAGAGAGAAACGAAGGACAAACTCCAGCTGTGAGTGCTGAAGCTCAGGTTCTTTCCTCTTCTCACCATTAATACAAGAGCGGGGCTCCCCTCTCATACAGCAGCCATGCAGAAGGACTCTGGGTTGTCTCTGGGTAGCCCCTGAATTATAACTCTGGCACATGTTTTGACCAGTCTTAAAGCTGTAACCATCATTTTTTTCCAGCTCCCTCTGTTAAACAGTTCAGCAAAGAAAAGTGACATTTGTTTTAAGATTCAGACATTCATAACCCCCCCAGATCAGAGTATTACTTTCTGGGCTAAAACAAGGACTTACATATGTGAACTCTGGAGGTTGATCAGATTTTCCTGAGTCCCTCAAGAATATTGCAAAGTCTGTATTCTTGAGGAAACTGCTGTTGCTTATGAAATAAACACAGAGTAGCTATCAGGGGGCAGAGTCTTATGGGAAAAAATGCTGGACTACTCTAGATGTTAGGACTACTTCCTTAATAATAAAATCTGTCACGTTTTGAACACTCGCTATGTATCAAACACTATGTTAGGAACTTGACATACAAACCATAGATTTCCCCAGGCCTCATCAGCTTTGGTCACATTGAATAATAATCCAGACTTATCATATTCCCCCAACCCTAAAAGCTTTTATAGGACCTATCACTCAGGGCTTTCCTGCAAGCCTCCAGGGGCCTCACATGTATTCAAGAAGAATTCTGCTCTGGTACCTTCACATCACACTCCTCATAAATAGTTCGCTTCTGTATTTCCAGCTGAAGCTTCCAACCCAGACAACCATTCTTCCACCAAGGAGCTAGACCTAACAATTTCAAAACTGAAAATTCTAAATTGCTACAATGTTCACACTGTTCCATGAATGCTCTATCACCTAGAGAAATAGGAAGAGGGACCCACATCCCAATTGTCTAAACCCTGGTCCTTAGGTCTCACAGCAGCACTAATAGGGTCCAGATCTAATAGGTCTTCAGCTTCTCTAGAAACCTCCAACTTACCCCAGGCCCAAGCAGGGGTGCAAACTAAACTGTCACTTCTGGGTACTTCTCACTGTGTAACAACCTACCCCAAAACTCAAAGGCTTAAAATAACAACCAGGTATAATTTTTTTCAGAATTCTGTGGGTCAATCAGGAAGTTCTACAAGTCCTACTTAGGGTATAGTCATATAGAACTGGGACAAGAGCACCCAAGATGGCTCGACTCATGTATTTGGCACTTTGATGAGGTCAGCTGGAAGGCTGGGACCTCAAAGTGGTCTTTCCACTTGGCTAGCTTGGACTCCTCTTCGCAACCAGATCTGAAGAGTTCCAGTAGGGAGGACACAGAAGTTACTAGTTCTCTTTATGGTTAGGCCAAGAACTATCCCAGCATCACATTAGTTAAGCCAAGATTCAGTGGGAGAGAAAATAAGCCCCACCTCCTTGTGGGGTTGGCAACCTTTTGTAACCATCTTTAATCTACTACCATCTCCCCAGTTCTTTGGGGCTGCTTTTAAGGATGCAATGCTCTTTATGGGCTCTCTTCACTCCATGTAAGTCAGCTGAGCAAATGGGAGCTGAGACATTGATGGCTCTCCAAAAGCAAACTCAGTTTAGGCTCAGAGGGGACGACCCATGGATCTCTTCTGCATCTCACTTCCATCCAGCAAGGTGGGATTTTTTAATCCCTCGATTTTTAGATGAGGAAACTGAAACTCAGAGAGCTGAAATTATTTGCCCAAGGCCACAGTCAGTAAGTGGCCAGGACAGAATTCTAACTGTAGTCTACCTCCGGAGCACAGGCTTCTGCCATCCCCACTCTGCATCTCATCTATCTGAGTCTCAGTTACCTTCAATGTAATATATTAAATTCTCATCTCTCTGTGTCTCAATTACCTCCAATGTAATATATTAAATTGAGCAAAGTACCAAATGATTTTCAAGGGCTTTTCTAACTAAAATTTTATGATTCTTCCCCAACCACCACTTTCCTGAGGAAACACATCTTTACCCATTGCATATACTGCTTTTCTATGTCTCTGATGATGGGATTTCTACCTCGAAGAATTGGTTTGTTAAGTGTCTTATGCTATTTTTTGAAAAGCCAAATGGCTCTTATTAAAAGGACCTTCAAATTATGGTAGAAAAGAAATAGTTTCCAAAGCCCTCCCCAGTCCCATAAATCTCCTTTGAGTATTCCATCCTTTTCCTGCCAGCTGGGAGATGTCAAGGACAGGAGTTTTCAGAATATCACTCCCCTTCTTAAAAGCTTTCCATGGCTCCCCCATTGCCCCTCAGGATAAAATCTAAACTCTTAACAAGGCATCCAAAACCCCTTAAGATCAGATCTGTCTCTCCAGTGTCATCTACCACAGTGCAAAGCTTACAGTTTCCTTGGGTACCTTATGTCTTGGTGCTTTTGCTTATCTTGTTGCCATTTTCTAGAAGGTCTCCCCCAATCCCTTCCAATTCCCATTAACTCTTACTCATCTTTGAGGACATAGTGCATCTATTGTAGAGGAAGCCAGACCTTCAAGCCCACCTTCCTTCTCCCACAACACCTCAAGCATAACTTTCTCACCTCACCCCTTTGTTTTGAAAGTAACTCTTTGTCTCTCCTAAAAGATGTAAATTCCTAGAAGACAGGAATTGTCTTGTTCTTCTTTGTAACACCAAATTCCTCTCCCAGCACAGTATCCTAGTATGTAGGCACCCAGAGAATGGTTGAAATGAACACAGATCAAAACAAACTATAAACTCCATTAGAGAAAGTATTTATTTGTGTTATTCACCACAGAATCCCCAGTGCATGCAGGAACTCAATACATATCTGCTGCTCTTGCTGAAATGAGTCTCTTTCTCCTTGCCTTATGTCTAGGTCCTACCTAATCTTCAAACAATTTTTCCAATTCTCCTTTTTCCACACTTTTACTTCCAGCCATCTTGGAGTTATTAGAACTGGCCATCCTTTACCAAAAAATGATTGTAAAAATGTATATGATACATAAAATAGCTATTTTCTAATATTGGACAAAAGACAGTGCAAAAGTATGGTTTCCAAGGAAAAGGAAACAGCACAAGTCACATGGCTGGCCCAGTTTTCAGCTTAGAGGAGGTTTTTGAAGCTGTAGGGAAGGAGAGCTGCAACAGATCACAGCCATCCTACTAGGCTAAGGCCACTGACAGGTCTGGAATTTGTAGGATAGGATGCAAGAGAAAAATTCTCTGGAAATCTGTATAGAGATCCCCTGGAGTCTTTGAAAAATTCTAAGTTTCACATGTGCGAGGAAAGACTCCATGTGGCTGGTCAAGAAAATCCACTGAGGAAAGAGCAACTACCAGGGCACAAAACCTTGACCAAGCAGTTGTGTGCAGAAGCTCAGGAAGTAAAGAGATGATTATATTTCAACCATCCAGAATAGGAAGACCGTTTTGAATACCCTGGGCTTGCAGTAGAAGCTGCAAACAGGCCATCCTTCCAGAATAGGGCACTATCCACAGAGTGAAGGCGACTTTAGGCCAATTCTAATGAAGCTTAAAGTGAGCCTTGAAAGGACCAAGATAACCTGCAAGTAAATTAACTTCCTACCTAAGCAAAAATTCAGCACTTTTTCAAGAAGGACAGCAAAACTCAGACCTCAGACATCCTAGCATCTATAAGGCACAAGGTACAGTCAAAACTTACTGTGCATGCAGAGGAAGATAGGGGACCCAAAACTAAGAAAAAATTAGTCAATAGAAACAAATCACAGAAATGACAGAATTAGTAAATGAGGGCTGGCTACTATAAATACATTCAAGGAGTTCAAAATATGAACATAATGAGTAAATGGAAAACCTCCATGAGAAATGGAACCGGGGGGAGTTCCAGTTTAAAAGTATCATACCCGAAATGAAATTTTCACTGATGAGTTTAACAGCAGATTATAACCTGTGAAACAAAAGCTCCATGACCTGCATGCAGGGCAATAAAACTGTCCAAACCGAAGCAGAGAGAGAGGAAAAAAGGCTGGAAAAAAAATGAAGAAATCTTCAGTGGCCTGTGGGGACAATATGAAGTAATCTAACAAGTAATTAGAGTTCTACAAGGAGATATGAGAGAGGGATGAGGACATCAAAGTACTGGATTAAATAATAGCTGAAAATTTCCCAAAGTTAATGTAAACTAAACCCACAGATCCAGGAAGCTCAGTGAATCTCAGGAATAAACACACACACAAAAAAAAATAACATAAAATCACAGAAAATAAATTATAACAAGAAAATTTAAAAGCAAGGAGGGAATGATACAAATTGCCCTTTCCTATAAACTGATCTTCCTTCTCAACACTCCCTCTCTTACCAGGCTCCCTGGGCACCTCATCTTCAGCTCCCCTGTGACTCTTGTCTAGACCCGAGTTTTGTTTCTGTCTCATCTCCCCTTTGAGATTTTGAACCTTTCAGCGACTAGAAGCCCCTCTTGCTTTGAGGCTCTCACAGCATGTTGCAACATCTTATCAGTAATAGCTGTTCAATGAATGAATTACATTAATGAGAGAAGTACACGAATGAATAAGGATAAGAATAACAAATCCTGGGCATCTAAGCAAACAATAGCTAAGAAGCAGTAGGACTTAGGCCTTCCTACAATTTCAAATGAGAATCCCCTTTCAGAATAATAATATTTAAAACCACAATTTATTGAGTATTCACTGAATGCCTGCCAACGTGGTAAGCCATTAATACACACCTAATAAATGTCTTATTCGGAGAAAACTAAAGGGCAAGCAGTTAAGTAAATTGCTTCAGGTCGCATGGATAGTAAGTGATGTTGCCAGGCTCTCCTCCCAGGATTGATTTCAAAAGCTGTGCTTTTTAACTACATTTCTCTGCCCCCTGCTGACAGTCACTCCTCAGTCATAGACTTCTATGCCTCTATTAGTTTGCTTACATTATTCCTTCTGTCCACCATGCCCCTTCTCTTATCTACATGGTGAAGTCCAGTTCTTGCTCATGATCCACACCAAACATTATTTTGACAGGAAAAATGCATTCACACACCACTTGAACCCAGAAGGCAGAGCTGTACTGAGTGCCCACACTGTTTAAAGTCATAGGGATCCTGAGATGAGTGACATGTTTTCTGTCCTAGAGCAACTCTGTCAGAACAGAAAAAGCCCTGTGGCAAATGAGATCAGAGCAGGAGAAAAGGCAGAAGTAGGGGCTTGGAATGTACACAATAGCTAAACTATGGAGCCAACCTAGGTGTCCTTCAACAGATGAATGGATAAAGAAAACACACACACACACACACACAATGGAATATATATATACATGATGGACTATTACTCAGCTTTAAAGAAGAATGAAATTATGGCATTTGCTGGTAAATGGATGAAACTGAAGAATATGCTAAGCTAAACAAGCCAAACCCAAAAAACCAAAGGCCAAACGTTTTCTCCAATATGCAGATGCTAATTCACAATAAGAGGGAAGCACTAGGGAAGAATAAAGTTAATTTAGATTAGGTAGATGGGAGTGAAAGGAGGGAAGAGGTATGGGAGTAGGAAGGATAGTAGAGTAAAACAGACATTATTACCTCATGTACATATATGACTGCATGACCAATGTGATCCTGCAATATGTACAATCAGAAAAATGAAAAATCATAGTCCATTTATGTATGATTTTTCAAAATGCATAAATGCATTCCACTGTCATGCATAACTAATTAGAACAAATTTAAAATATGAAAAAAAAAGAAGAAGTAGGGGCTTGGAGGCCCTGAACTAGCCTAAAGTGGTCAGGGAGGGCTTTCTGGAATAGGCCATCAAAACTTAACTAGAGAGCAAGAGAAGGAAAAAAAAAAGGCTGAAAAAAATGAAGAAAACCTCAGCAACCTGTAGAGATAATATGATTAGTTTAACAATTAATTAGAAACCTAGGAGGAAATGAGAGAAAGAGAGAGAGAGAGAGAGGAAGAGATGAATAAATGAGCCCTTTGTTTGCTTAGATGTCTAGGATTTGATAATTTACCTGTGTTATTCTTATCCTAATTCATTCATGTAATTCATTCATTAATATGATTTATTCATTGAACCTGAGATGTTTTAAGGGTATGCACATTGGCCAAAGTATAAAATTCTGAAGCAAGAACAGATTCATTATGCCTACATAAGCAAATAAAATTCATTTGGAGCTCATGGTTTCACAGATTCAGTCCATGACTGGCCAACTCCATTGCCCAGGACCTGAGATGAGGCAGAACATCATGGTGGAAGGGTGTGGCAGGAAATATTCCCAGTTCATGGCAGCCAAGAAGCAGAGAGGTATGGAGCGATAGAGAGAGCCAAGAAGCGATATGGTCTAGGCCACACCCCCAGTGACCTACTTCATCCAGCCATACCTGCCTATAGTTACCCCCAGTAATCCATTCAAATTATTAATCCATCAATGAATTAATCTGATGAAGTTATAGCTCTCATATACTAATCACTTCACCTCTGAACATTCCTGCATTGCCTAACACATGAACTTTTTCGCAGACATTAAAGATCCACGTGGTAACAACGCTTATTCTCCCAACATCTGTCTCCAGCAGGATTTTGCAGGTCTGAGTTCCTGTTTCTTCTTAAGAGACGTCCCCACAACTCTGACTCCTGCTCACCCTGTGGCACAGGGAATTAAATTCCTTTTGAATAGATCTACCTTAAGAGTGAGAAGTTAATGGCTCACAATTTTTCAAATTTAGGGGAAATCCATAGTTGTCCTAGCTTTATAGCTTGGTATTATTGGATAATCAAACACAACTATTTTCTCAAAATAGAATGGGTTTCCCCTGCACTCTCCCTTGCCCTTCCCAGCCGCCTCCACAGGCCCAGGCAGAGGGAGGGAGTGGGGAGCCAGTGTTTTCCCCGGGTCCAGGCCCACATTGCTCTTTTCCTTCTAGACTGGGTAATTGGCCCTCGCAGACAGAGGTTAATTTCCCACCGTGAATTCCCTACTAAAGTAGCATGGGTCCTGGGGGAAACCAGAGGAAAAATTGCTTCCAGGTGCTACCTGGTCTCCCTGCATGGCTGTGAGGGAAGCCATGTGAGGACGTGCAAGGAGCAAGGGCTCAGGAAGCCAAACCAGGGCTTGCATGGAGCCATTTACTGGCTAAGGGCCCTGGGGCTGCTGGGTCTAATCTCAAGGCTTTAGTTTGTTCACCCATAAAATAGGGATAATACCACCCTGCAAACCGTGGGAAGATATTAGGGGGTTGGCACAGCACTTACAGGAGCAAGCGTTCAGTAAATGCTTTTGCCTCTTGGGTGCTTGCTACAACCACGCCACCATCTACCTCTGTCTCTTTGGGGGAATTCTCCCTTTCAAAGTCCCTTGGGTAACCTCCCTCCCAGATATTCTATCAACAGGGAATAAAAACTAATGCATTTTTTGTAATTTCAAAGGGAATGTGAAGTTCAAAAAAGAGGATAGGGATGTTTTAGCGCTCTACATTTAAATATATTCTATAGGTATTTTAAGCAAGCTCTCACAGGTATTTCTTACCAGGGCTCCATTGACATTTTGGGCAGGACATTTTTAGCATTCCTAGCTTCAGCCAGTGGCAGCTTTCTTAGTTATTGTGACAACCAAAATCAACTTCTCCATGGCTCCAGCCACACCCAACAGACACAGTCACCCCATGACCCATCTGAGAAATTCTTACCACATGATAACCCGTTCTCACCCGAGAGGCAAATTGTCTATTCTCTGTACTAAAAGCATTGCCATGGAATGTAGAACACTATTGATATTTATTTTTAATATCTTTTTTCTAAAAATACAAGTAGTATATGGTAGTCCAAAAGTCAGACAATGGAAAAGTGTGACAAGTAAAAAATGAGAGTCCCCAGCATTAACATTTTAAATATTTATACTATTTTTTTCTTATAAAAAGTAATAAGGTCATGTGGTTACAAATTCAAACAGTGCTAAAGGGTATAAAATGAAAAGTAAAGGTCTTTAGCATCAACCCCATTCTGTCATTAGCAGCTTTGTATGAATCTTTCTAGAAATTTCTATACAGACTCATTTATATACCCCTTTCAAACCGAAGTGGAATCCTGTACTCTATTTGTTATTCTGCAATTTTTTTTTCTCCACTGAACGATAGATCTTGTAGATCACTTCCTAGGAGCATATTTAGATCTTCCTTATTCTTTTTAACAGTTTTGGAATATTCCATGGAATATAAGAACCTGGCTGTTTCTGTATCTTCACTATTACAGACAATCCACCATGGAGATTGCTGTCTAAGCCAGCTTGGACGTCTTACTGCCCTGTTGCTCTTAGTGGTTATAGAGGGTAGACATGCAGCACAAGTCAGGGGACAAAGCCAGGTGAGCCCAAGCTGAGCAGGAGAGACTGCAGATACATAAGCACAGTCAGAATGCCCAGGTTCCAGACTCGGCTAGGTCAGTCCCTTTCTGGGTGAACTCGGGTAGTCCTCTTTGAGTCATAGTTTTCTTGTCTGTAGAACTGGGGTGGGGGGACTCTTCACTTCTAACATATCTGTTAGTCTTGAACTCTAAAAATAAGTTCTAAAATATTCCTCTGATAAGGGAGGCAGAAATGCAAAACCTTCATTTGTATACTCTACCCTAGGCCATTGCTGCATTCATTAAGTGCCACAGCTTGGAAGAGAGGGAAGGCTCAGGGAAAGGCCCCACCATGAGACAAAGGAGTGGAAAACCCGGATGAGGTTAGTACTCCAGAGAAACTGGAGCTGCTTAACCTGAAGATGAGAAGACTCAACTGTGATTTAATTACTCTCTGTGCATATATGAAGAGTGTCTCTAAAGAGAGTTCTTAACACTTGTTCTTCATGTTCTCAGAAGATGAAGCAAAAGAAAAGGAGCAGAAATGAAAGCTGCAGAAATTTGTGTGAGGTGGAAAGACATTTATTTGATTATTAGGATTAAACAAGAAGTAGAAAGCAGAAGTTGCTACCAGGGGCTATTATGTGAGTCTCTTACTCTGGATACACTCAAATATGGTTAAACATCTGCCTAGAGACAGAAGGACTAAGCAAAAATATTACTAGGGCTTTTCTATGTCCTGCGATGCTTCCACAGGCTTTAAATGCTAAGTCCTGACCAAAAGGTAACCTCTGGTTAATGTTAATAGAATCAGGCAAATCTTGGCACTGATGATTAGTATTCTAATGAAGAGAATTGGTATCAAACACAGTTGAACTGTTATACTCTAGGTCGTTAATAAGGCTAATTTATAAATAACAAGTTACAAATTCTTTTTTCTTCTCTGAGATGTGACATTATTCAGGCCTGTGGGATTAAGTTTGAGAGGATACAGCTAAAGTGTGGACCTTTGCTGTGTAGGCTTAGTGCAAAAATGAAAATCCAAAGGGAATCATGAAGATTCCCAAAAGCCAGGCTGTAGATTAAAAAGAAGACACCTGAATCTTAGCCCCCAAGTGAGGAAGAAATTATTGCTTTGTGATTCTTTGAGGTACAAATTCATCACTGGGATGATTAAATTGTTCACCATTTAATTCAAATGTCTCCTCTTTTGCATTAGTTTTCAAGTGTCATATAATAAATTACATTTAAGTTAGCTACTTGAACAGTATTTATTATTTCAAATGATTTCTGAGTATCAGGAATTTATAAGCAACTTAACTGGCTGATCTTAGTGCTTCAGCCCAGGTTGCAGTCATCCAAAGACCTCACCAGGGGGCTGTAGGACCCACTAGCAAGATGACTCACTCACACAGCTGGCAAGCTGATGCTGGCTGTTGGTAGGGTCCTCAGTTTCTCACCTCTTCATAGCTCCTTGAGGGTCCTCACAACATGGCAGTCAGTTTCCCAGAGCAAGTGATCTGAGCAAATGCAAAGAGAAAGCAACAATGTCTTTATGACCGAGATTTGTAAGTCACATTCTGTATTTCCACAATAAGCTGTTGGCATCATAATATCCTATCGTTATGTGATCCTGTTGGTATCACAAGTCACCTCCATTCTGTGGAAGGGAATTATACAAGGCATGATTACCAGAAAGTGAAGATCATCGGTGGCATCTTGGAGGCTGCCACACCTTATATGAGGTCGCTCAGGTTGCCAGATTTAACAGCATAGACCTTGAGGAGACTACAAACCTGGCCCTGAGTCTTGGCCCTGTGTGGCTGAGTTGCCTATAGCAACTTGTCTTACTATCAGTTTCCTCATCTATCAAACAGAAGTGATAGTACCTACTTCTCAGAGTTGTCATGAAGTTTTGATGAAATAGAATATATAGTGCTTCACACAGTGCCTTCAATACAGTAACTACTATTTTTATTATTTAGAGACCCTTCACTCTAATCATTTTTAGATATGCATTTTATTTGCCCTCCCTTGAGAACTTTTGAGAAGAATAACATGTACACTAAAGTGAATAAACACACTTAAGTGTACAATTCGATGATATATTACAATAAGTCCATCCATCCCTGTAGCTGTAACCCAGATCAAGATATAAAAGATTTTCAACAAACTGGTAAGGTTCCCTGGTGCACCCACTGCCCTGAGGCAGCCACTGCTCTGCTTCTATAAATATTTCTTAGTTTGCCTGCTATTGAATTTTATAGAAACAGAATCATATGGTATGTACTCTTATATCTGGCTTCTTTCCCTTGCAATGAATGAATCTGAAAATCTGTGAGACTCATCCATTTATCAAAGTTCTTGTAAATTGCTATGGAGCTTCGCATGGTATGAATGCACTACGGTTTTTTTTTTTTTTTTTTATCAGTTCACCTGTTGATAGACGTTTGGATTGTTTCCAGACTGTTATGAACAAAACTGCCATGAACATCCCTGTTATTATATCACTATCACCACAGAGTAGACTAGGAATATGAATATACCCAGCTGGAAAACAATGTGATTGACAGGGAAATAATATAATGGGGGGGAAACAGGAAACAATAAAGTAGTTGCTACTTCTGCTGTTGTTACTATCATTATTGCTAAAAGTGATTAAGCTTTTTCTGTGGATCAGGCATGAGACTATGTATTTTATATTCTTTTTTTTATTTAACCTTCACGGAATCCATATGAAGAACTATAATTATCTTCATTTGACAGTTTAGGAAACCTAACTCAGAGAAGTCAAGTGATTTCTTAAACCGGAGCAGCCCATTGGGCTCCAGAGCCTTTAACCATGGTGCCAAGAGTCAAAGACTTGGGACCACAACTTCTCATCCACTTGTAGTGTGACAAGTTCATATGCAATGTCCCCAAGCCACAAGTCCTCTAATGAGAAAATGGGAATGATCCTACTTGTAATCACAGAGGGGTGAAATTTATGAGAATAAGATATAAAATCTCTCAGTTCAGTGTCTGCGATGTAGTATGTTTGATTAATATCCATTTTCCTTTTCAAAAATTAAAAGTCTTTAATGTTGGAGATTTTTCTTTGAGTCTTACAGAACCTTTAAAAATCTCAATTCATTCCTTCAACAAATATCCAAATTAGAATCTCCTGGATAACTGCAAATTTTCAGCACCTTTGGTCTGTTCCAACTTCCCTGGGTCTCCATTCCTGGAGTAATAAGAACTCATTTTAAAAAAGAGAAAGAGAAAGAAACTGCCTCTAGTAGATTCAATGAAAATAAGTTCTTCTGAAGGGATTGTGCTCCTCCTACTGCTCTCTGGAGGGAGACCAGAGAAGGAAGAGAAAAGGCTCTTTGGGATGCAGAATAGCTCCAGAATGCACATGGAAGGACATGGGGTTCTATTTCTGTTTTGTCTATATGTGCTTCTTTGTTGGCCTTCAGATCCAGAGGAAGTCTGAGCAGACCTGAGGACAGGAAGCAATTCAGGAAGTAGGCTGACCTTCACTGAGCACAGAAGCTATAAAGAAAGACTGAGAAATCCAAGTTTAGCACTTTTGCTTGATTAAAAAAATGTGTATATATACACATATACTTATACATATAATGCATAAGTGATGTCAAAGGAAATTAGAAAAATGTTATTTATATTATATAAAATTTATTAATTTCCTTAACAGAATGCCTTATAGATGAATAAATAGAAAAAATGGACAACCAAGTTAGAAAAAAAAAATGTACAAAGATATGTATAGCAATTCACAGATGAGTTCTTATAAATATTTGGTAAACACAGACAAATACTTAAACTCCCTAATAGTTAAAGTAGTGACTATCAAAGAGGCTCTAAGATGTTTAACGTGTATCAAATAAGCAAGGATTTAAAAGGTTAGGACTACCCAGGGTTGCTCAGGCTGTAGAGAAATATGCATTATTGAGATATAAAAATCTATACATTTTCTTTTGGAAAGCAATTCAGCATTATAATTTTTTAAATGTTAAATATCCTTGTTCTTTGACCCGCAGCTTACCTTTTAGATTGCAAAAATTCTCATTCCAGTAAACAAACAAAAAAACAATGGCTGTATAGCAAGTATATTGCAAAGGCCTAGCACAGGCCATGGCACTGAGTAGATGCCAAACCAGTGGTGGTTTTTGCTAATAGATCAACACATAATAAATCCAGCATAATTCTAAGCACTTTGCATGTAGTAATTAATTTAATTCTCACAAAAAGCCTTCTGTGGCAGATACCATTATTACCCCCATTTTATAGGTGAGGAAACTGGGTCACAGATAAGTAACTTGAATGAGATAGCACAGTGAGTGGACCCCACCCCGACAGCCTGGCCCTTCCCCGGCACCATCCATTCAAACTCTGCTGTGGTAGCGAAGTTCCACGACCTGCGCTGTCGAATATGACAGCCACATGAGCCACTGAAAACCTGAAATGTGCCTAGTGTTACCGAGGTACTTTATCTTTTATTCAATTTTAACGAAAATTCAATTTTTAAAAGACTGCCATATTAGACAGCACAGCTGCAGAGGTTGTTTCTAATCACTATGCTATGCTCGTTATGATTACAGTAGTCCCTCCTCATCTGAGGGGGATACTCTACAAACCCACCCCCCAGTGGATGCCTAAAACTGTGGATTATACCACATTCTATATAGGCTAAGTTTTTTCCTATACACATTCATGATAGTTGAATTTGTAATTTATTTGTAAGAGACCAACAGCAAAAACTAATAAAATAGAGTAATTATAACAATATGCTATAATAAAAGTTATAAAATGCAGTATCTCTCAAAATATATTATACTTTTACCTTTTTATTTAAAGGAAATACTATTACTTCTCTTTGGCATACCTGAATTGCCAACATCACTACTGTTGTACTTTAGGACCATTATTAGATAAAATAAGAGTTAATTGCATACAAGCATTGTGATATAGTGACAGTGAATCTCTTAATCAAGATGATTGCTAAGTGATTAATGGGGATGTATAACAGAGTGGGTATGCTAAACAAAGGGATGATTCATGTCCTGGGCACATAGCAAGATGGCATGAGATTTCATCAAACTACTCAGAATCATGTGCAATTTAAAATTTATGAAATGATTATCTCTGGAATTTCTCACTTAGTATTTTTAGACCCATGGTTGAATTGTGGGTGACTGAAGCTGTAGAAAGTAAAACTGGATAGAGGATAACTACTATGTAGTCGTCACAACAGCAGCAATAGTGTTTTGGCATATTAGGAGGAAGATTTTTATGGTGCTCAGAGCTGAATGAGGAGGGAATAGCTGTCTCTGGAGAGAGTAGTGAGTTTCTTGTCATGCCAGCAGCAGCCATATTGGAGATGAGATTCAGGCATCGGATTTGGGAGGGGTGCGAGGGCAGATTATAGCAAGGGGTTGGGGAGTTGTTTATTTGCAAGGTCTGGTCCATTAGTGAGAACTTCAACCCTTAGAAGTAAACACAGTCCACACCCCTCATCCCACTAACATCTCAGGTGAGAAACTATGTCACTAAAATGTTTCCTTCCAAGAAAAAGTACCTAGACTCTCAGAGGAGGGGAATTAACCTTTACTGGCTATTTAATCTGTGCTAAATACTGTACCAGGCTTCATTTGTGATATCCTAAGCCTTATACCAATACAACAAGGCAGATGTTGTAAATCCCCATTTTGCATTAGAGGAAAATAAGGCTCAGAGAGATTAAGTGACTTATTACAGATCACAAAGTAAGAGACAGAGATAGAATTTGAACTTAAATCTGCCTGATTCCAAAACCTGCTCCCTTCATTTCCAAATGAGAAACCTGAGGCCCAGAGTAGTACAGACAAAGCCAGAGTCAGAAAGGTCCTGCTGCTTTGTCCTGGCCAGTCCCACCCCTCCTTCCCATTGTTAAATCCCCTCCATATGATGTTTGACAGATGGATGACCATCCATGTCTTCAAGAATACTCCCTGAGGCTTCCAGTTCTGTAGCTGAGAAAACCAAGTCCTGGTAAGAAAGTTAGTAAAAGGCTGAAGCCAGAAGCTAGGGCTCCTGACTCCTGTCCTGAGCTCCCACCTCACTTGTGCTGCTCCAGGCCACAGCCCCACCTTCAAAGGGCAGGAAATTATCTAGAGAACAGTCGGGCCAGAAAGGTCTCTGGAGCACAGTAACCAGCTCCAGAGGCCCAAGAGAGGTTGCCATGCCTCCTGACTTATCTTGGGTTGGTAAACACCCCCGAGTGGCTTGGGCAGGGCCTGGTGCACAGTAGTCACCAGTTCTGTGCTGTGAATTGGATGGCAAAACAAGGCACAGCAGAGGCCACTGTTAGCTGATCTGTATGTTAGCAAGCTTTTCTTCACCTGAAACAGGTATTTTGAAAATCTAACAGTTTCATTATGAAATAATTGTTTAAAGCATTGGACACACAGTGGGTGTTCCATATGTCTGTAAATTTCCTGAGGGCAGCGTCACTGGTTTGGTACCAACACCTGACACAGGGCTTAACATATGTGGCTTTTAGTAAATACTTTTTGAATGAATGAATGAATGAGTGATTTAACAAACAAATATAAATGAGCTATGAGATTTTGAGGTCTTCATATACACTAGGTACTCAAAAGGTGTGAGTTCTTTTCCTTCCTCCCAAGAATGTGGCATTTGAACTAGGCCTTCAAGAACTGATATTAGGAAGGGTATTGTAGATCAGAGGAACAGCCCAAAAAGGCCAGAGGCCAGAAGAGGTCCCAGGCATCTAGTTCCTCAGAATCAGAACAGTATGAGTCAGTCACTGTAAGAACAGCCGTGGATACCCTATGCAGGAAGCCAAAGAACAATCCTCAGGGCTGTTGTTAAAATAGACTGATCTCAGAGGCTTCATCAGAATACCTCAAGGGATAATAAGCTTCCAAAGGGGAGGAGCAGGGATTTAACACCAGTAGGCACTATAGGCTCTGGGCTGTGTTGCTGGGCATCAGGAAATCATTTCTGACATGGGAGCCATCCGTTGCCCTTTGGATGAGCCCCTCCTAAGGAAAGCCTGGTTGGATTGCGGGACATTGCAACTGTGTGGAAAATTAGCAATGAGAAGAGGAGTAGTCCCCAGGACGTGTGTGTGCCTCAAGGTGCAGGCTCACCAGGGAGGGTGTGAGGAGGACTGGAGGGCAGGACTCCCACTTGACCACTTGCAACATGGTGACACCCTGACCAGTTGCAAAGGACCCTCAGGAAGTTGGGCTTACAGTTGGCATCATCAACTTGGCAATCTTAGAAGCAGACAGGAAAGAGGAACCCAGAAGGGTAGGATGTCAGACTCTGGCATTGTCTCTAAGGAAGAGAAAAGCCCTCAGCCAATAGTTTTCAGAAGAGGCTGCAGCCCTTAGCGGACCTGGGGTTGAAATGAGACAAGGTCTCCAACATTGTCTACCTTGTTAGACAGGAAGTCCTGCAAGAACAGGGGGCTCTGGATGGTTTTTCCTGCCTGGCATGAAGTGCTAACAGAAGAACCTGGCTTCTTACTGATCAAGGGAAGTGACTATCCTTAGAGGGGACTGAGGACACCAACCCCTTCCTGTCCCATAGTCTGCAAAACAAATGCCATTATAACCCCAGTACAGTTGAAGAGACAGCCGTGGCATCCCTGCCACGGTTAACACAGCCTTCACATCACTGCACAGGCTTCTTGTGGTTGGGTTGCCTTCATGCCTACCCTCTGGTAAGTCCTGTCCATGGGCAAACACTGGGAATACAGGAGATGCTGGTGTCAGTTGAGAAGGAACCCAAGAAACTGAGCTATGGTTTGTTGGTAAGAGATTACAAGCAGCAACATCATATTTAGCATGAGAAAAGAAGCATGAAAAGTGAAAGTAATGGGGGTGGGTTTTTAGGAAGACTGTCTGTAGTGAGGTAGGGCTTATTAGGATGCCTTGTACAAGACTGCAACTCAAACTGGCTGCAACAGTTACTATCAACTTGGACACTTATGACCTCAGCAAGAAGTCCTGAGGCAGGGCAATTCCAGGCATGTTCATCAGAGCTCAACCTCAGCTCTTGGCTTCAGCTATTGCTGTCTCAGGCATTGCATCCAGATGGTTCAGTGTCCAGGGAACCCCAGGCCTCTGCTCATGTCAGATTGGCCAGTGGTTCATATTCCCCCAAAGGGAGTGGAACCGCTGTCATTTGCCAGTCAGGATCCACTGACTAAGAGACACGAGAAGGAACGGCTAGCTGAGAAAAGCTGGGCTTCTGTCAGTGAGAGCCGTGGTACTGGTAGGTAACCAAGAGTGGCTGCCACAAACAGGAAATAATAGAATGAGCTCTGCTCCCCTGCCTGCAGGGCCACTGTTGGGGATGCAGTGAGATAATGGGTGTGAAAGGATTTTCTGAGCCAGAGAGGATGAGTTGTTATGATCCTTATAAAAGAATCACATTTCCATTGTAGGATAACAGATGATACTCGAATGCAGTCATGCATCCGCTATGGCTGTGCTTTGTTGCTCATCAACAACCCTCCCCCCACACACACACACACATCCCCATCATTTTAAGATATAAACATTAAAAACAGGCCAGATACTTCACAGTAATGAGGTGATGGGTGCCAGTTGTCTCTGCAAAGCTGTAAGCATGGGGGAGAGGGCACTGTGGGAAGGAACATGGGTTTGGGGATCGGACAGTCATGGATTCTACAGCTTCTACAGCTCCCGGGTGGTGTGACTTCAGGCACACTATTTTTCTAAGTTTCTTTCTGTCTGGAAAATAGGAATAATAATCCCTCTTCAACCTGAGATTTAAAAATAAAGAACATCAACATCATACCTGACACAGAACAGCCATCAAGTGACTACAAATGCTTGGTAGAGCTTCCAGGCCAGGACCCTAACCCCTGTCCAACGCTGTAGGAACTACAGTCCTCCCTGTTCCATTGATGGAGAAACCCAGAACTGAAAATCCTTGTCCAGGATTGCACTGCTTGTAGGTGGCAGTGGTGGGATTCAAACTCTGCAGGTGGTTTCAGGGGTCATGTTCCAGCCACTCCACTAGGGCTGCCCCGCGATACTGTTTCTATTATGGATGTTAAGACACTAAAGCTAATTCTGCTGCTGCCTTATCGTGGGACCTCGGGCTGGTTCCATCACCTTTCCAGGCTTCAGTTTCCTCATGTGTAAACCTCCAGGTTGGGCTGGAAGAGCCTTTCTCTTTAAACTTCACAGAACATTCTGTAGCTGCTTAAGCCATGGGTGCTCAGCCACCTGAGGCCACCTCCAGGCTTTTCCCTGCTCCATGTGACCTTGTGACCTTAGTCAAGCTGACTGACCACTGTAAGCCCAAGTTTCGTCATCTCTGAAGTGGGGACAGTAGACATCTCTGCTTCCTAAGACTGTTGGGAGGACTAAAAATGGATCCCTGTCTCTGCACAGTGTAGTACCATGTCCCGTGATGAGAAAGTACCCAATCCATAGTAGCTGTTATCATCATTGTAGTTGTTATTATTAACAAGTCATTTTGTCTCCCCTCTGCATAAAATTCCTCTGAGAGCACAGGACTCAGTTATTTCTGCAGAAAGTTCAAGAGCATTTCTTTCACAAACTCATAGATTTGTAGAATGCAGTCACTTAACCTTCTTCAAACAACTCTGGTCTGATAAATGGCGGGGAGCAGAGGGGCATGTAATAAAGAGTAACTCAGAGACTGGGATGAGGAGTTTGTAGACCAGCAGGAATCAGTCTTGCTAGTTTTGTTATTACAGCTTTAAGAGAGTTTAGAAGGTAACCTGTGTAACCATGGTAATTTGCAGCTTAAGAGACCCAGAAAAGTTTTGGTGACTCAGTTCAGGTGGCACCCCCTGGTTGGTGACTGATGCTGGATCTAGAGCCTAGGGAGTGGGGACAGGCCCTGGATTCTATGAGGAGCCCTCACAGAATCCAATCTCTGCCTCTCCACTCATCTCTGTGCCACTTTGTCTACCTCTCCTCCAGACTCATGCAACACTTAGTCCTCTTGTTTCCCTGAAACTATCATACTCTTTTCTACCTTTGGGCCTTGGGCAGCTCTTTCTGCCTGAGACACTCACCAGCCCACCCTCTGCACACAGGTGCAAATACAACACGCACATGCATGCCCAGCACACACACGCCCACAATGCCTCCGTAGCCTGGTCATCTCTGAGCTCCCCTTCAGGCTTCTGCTTCAGCCTCACTTCCTCTGGGAAGATGCCCCTGGGCCTTAAGTCTTCAATAATTAAGAGCCTCCTCTGTGCTTCCCATCCTTGTGTTGTTATGGAGCAATTGCCTAGGCTGGGTTTGCTTGACCACACAGGGGACACTTCTCAAAGGCAGGTGGGGACCCCGTCCTGTTGCTCTCCATAGCTTCCTTGGGGTGCCAGTCAGAATTCTCCACAGGATTGCTGAGAACTGCCTGTGGCAGGATCTAGGTGTAGGACAGCCCAGAAAGATGCTTGACCTTCTTTACCAAGTGACTGGTGCGTACCTCTGGTTTGCCTAGGTTCTGGGTGACAACTGCACAGACCCACCCTACACACACACACCAGCCCCTCAGACCCCTGGACTCCATGTACTTGGCACACGGGAACATCCTAAATGCATTTCCTACCCTGCAGGCACCTCTCCCCTTCGTTTTCCAAACCACATGAAATCCGAGGCAAATGCAGTCCATGTGTGCCCAACTCCAAAGTCACAGGAATGCTTTTTCTCATGATCTGCCCAAGAAATGTCAAGAAGCTTCATCCAGTGCCTTGTCCCCCAGAAAGCAAGACATTTTATTTTGTTAGCAACAATCAGGCTTTGCCATCTAAGAAGTAGGCTAGATCTGAACTCGTGAGCTGGGGCATATCGAATGCCATTTGCCTCTGATTCTAGATGAGCTTTTGGTTAAAGAAACAAATAGTCAAGCCCTTATTCCTTTTTCAATTCGGTGCCCTGGGTCAGGGAGAACAGCCTTCCCAGGGAGCCTTAGGGATCAGACCATTTTATTAGCTGGTTGTGTTGGTCTCCAGCTCCAGTTCTAGTGGCCAATTCTCCTACCACAATACCTTCCATTTCCTTGATGAGGCTGCAGGAAAAGGGTGGGTAGAAAGTCCATCCACCTGGGTCAGTCCTTTTCTTCCTCTTGTGAACTGACTAATGTCTCTTTCTAGAGTTCCTTTTCTTTATCAGTAAAATGTGCATGATACCTTTCTCATAGAGGTGTCAAGGACTAAATGTGATGTCATATGTGAAAGTTCTTTTTATATAAATGATCACCAACTAAGGGAATCCCATGCCGGCAACACTGAATATGGTCCTGGGCTCAGATCTGGATTTGTGATTTACTACCACAGATCTTGACTAAATCACTTGGCTTCTCTACCAACTTACTCACCTGGAAGGGGTGGTTTCTGCACTGGAAGTTCCACATGGCAGACTTAGTGTTATAGGTTGGATTGCACTCCCTTACCCCCCTAAAAAAGACATGTGGAAGTCCTAACCTTCAGCACCTGGGAATGTGACTGTGTCTGGAAATAGGGCCACTGGAGTTGTGATCAGTTAAGATGAGGTCCTATTGAAATAGGGCAGGAGCCTAATCCAATTTGACTGGCAGCCTTTCAAGAAGGCCGCCACGTGAAGACAGGGACATACAGGGAGAACATCACGGGATGGCAGAGTCAGAGATGGGAGTGACACAAGCCAAGGAACGCCAAAGGCCCTGCTAGCACCCAGACTTTGGGACTTCTAGCCTCCAGAATTGGGAGGCAATGCATTTTTGTTGTTTATTAAATTTTAGCTAATATTTTTTTAATAAGAGAATGATACTTGTGTGGAGGTCAGGCACATGTAAGGTGCTCGGTCCTGTGCCTGACACACACAAGGAATGTGGCTAATGCCTGTTCCCCTTCTATCATCACAGAGGCTCCTTTGGGTGTAGAGTATAGTTCAGGATTAAAAGCAATTCTGGTTTTCTTCTCATTTGTGCCATAAATCTCCCCAAAGCCTCCTCCTTTGAGAACCTCTCTCAGGGGAAGCTCCAAGCCTAGGTGAAATGAAGTCTCTGTGGGACAGATCCACAGCCATCTTGCCCCTGTCCACTCTCCCCCCGCCCAAGGACCCTTTTCCTTGGCTTTCTGTAGTGAAAGAAGAGGAATTTCTGGAACTCGTGGCCTTTATTATGTTTATGTTTTCTTCCAAAAAATTTGCAAGAAACTTGGTTTAAATCTAATGAGAGCGAGAGGCTGAGGCACGAGCACATTCAGGGGAAGCTGTTTCAAATCAGGGCATTTGCCAGGGGAAGGCTGTTTGAGAAAAATGCCCCTCCCTGTTATGCTTGCCTTCACACCACATGGCTTTCTGTTATTTTTTTTGTATTTTTTTATTGAAATATTATAGTTATTTAGAAAAACTCCACGAATGATAAATACAGAGCGCAGGCTTGATTTTACATGCTTTTTATTTCCTGGTTGGTTTGTTCCCAGTTCATTGGTTACACTAATCCTTGACTCCCACTTCAAGACCCAGGAAAGACAGTGAGGCTGGAAAGAACTCCCTCCGTGGGCTCCAGAGGCCTGGTCCGAAGCTCTACTCCACACCTCACTATTTTGGGGTTTGAGCAAGTGGCCTAATTTTGAACCTAATTGCCCTTTCCTCACAGCTGATGGAAGATCAGGGAGGTAAACCATGAATTTATAAAGTATGTTCTTACATTTATTGCTATGGACTCTTCAGGTTATTTTAGTGGGAAAAGTGTGGGCTTAGGATCCAACAGAACAAGGTCCAGAACCCAGGCTGGCACCCGCCAGCTGGGTGACCTCAATGAAGCCTCAAATTTGAATTTGTCAGTTGGAGAGACCCTAATACCTCTTCAAGGGATGCGAGGATTGAGATAACTTACATACAGGGTCTTCCACAGTGTTGGCCACATAGTAGTTGCTAAATTAATCTCCATGACCTCCCTGCCCTCCAGCAAGTGGCTCTTTTCCCTCTGCAGCTCCCTGTCTCTAACCACTTTTATCTGTATCTAGTACCTCCACTGTCTCTCCAGTATCTGAGTCGAAGGGAGCCTGATGATCCGGTTGTGCTTGACCTTGGTCTTGGGACCTAGAATTTTGCAGCTGTATAAATTGAGTGGGGGGAAGGAAATATAGAGAGACAAAGCCCCAGTAGGTAGTAAATGACTTTAAACAGCTGTTTGGGAAACTTTCTTTATCAAATACAAGTGCAAAAGTGCAAAGCCCAAGCCTCACTGTTGAAGAAAGCTCTCTGCAACCAGAATGTTCAAGACCATCAATTTTAGTCAATTCTTGGTCACATTTACTAGCAGATCTTGACAGTCAGAGATAATCCAGCTTGCCTTGTGCCTTCCTTCTCTCACACATCCCACAGAAGATGGCCCTCCGCACACAGACCAAGCCAAGCTTCCAGAGGCCTTGATGGGCCATCTTAAGCCCCTCTAGAGACAGCTTCAGGGAAAGTTTTTCAGCACTGACACTTGGAGCTCTGCAGGCCTCTCATTCACCTCCTCACCATGTGCCCCAATACCTCCCTCACCTCTGCACCCTCCTCTGACATCACTGCCTCTCTTACGTAAAGTAAAGCATTTCTGTCACCTTTACCCATGAGACTAGGTGTCCCTCCAGGAAGAGCTGGTCTGAGCTCTGTGCCTCTATTGCCCAATCAGGACTGCACACACAGACTGCCTTGGTGTATGACTAGGATTGCCCTAAAGGGAATTGGAAGATAGCTCCTACTATTGAGCACCTACTGCATGCTATGCATGCTTTCATTGATTTACTTTTTATGGGATCCCTGTAAGGTAGGCCCAGATCCTGAGGATCCCAAGGTTCTAAAAGATGAAACAACCTGTGTGAAGTAACAATAATCAGTTTTAAATCCAGATCCTATTTGCTGATCCTCCCTGGGTTGGAGTCCCACATAGCCCCTTAGAAGCTGGTTGTCCCTCCATAGGTCACATCACCTCTCCTTGGTTTATCTATCTATAAAACGGGGGTGATGACCATTACCCCACTCAGATGTAGTGAGGATCAAACAAGATGATGAATGTGAAAATCCTGTGCCAACTGTAAATACTATTCACATGTAAATATTGATTTTATTAGGAGTTCAGCAAAATATAATATGTAGTAGGGGGCCCATCATGTGAAATTCATGGATGTGCTGTGGACGCCCAGAGATGACCTAGACCAGTCCCCATCCTTAGGGAATTGGTTCATATGACTCCATGTGCACAAAGGCCCTAGTCTGCAGGTTTTGCCCATCTATAATCTAGCCCCTGGCCACATCTCAGAGCTCAACTCCTAACACCCTCCTTGTTATGCTTCTCCAGCCTTCAGCTTCCTTCCTATCTCTCACATGAACTTGGTCCTCCTACAGAGGCTTTGCCATTGCTGGACCTCTACCTGGAAGGCAGAGGCTTCCAGATGTCTGTATGACTCACTCCTTCACCTACTCTGCTTAAGGGTCACCTCCTCAGAGAGGCCTCCCTGACCACCTGATTTACAATAGCACACCCATCCCCTCAGCCCCCACACCCCCTCAACTTTTCTTCATAGCATTTCCCCCACTAGATCTTGTTCTATGCAGGTATTTGTTTTCTTGTTTATTGATTTTTATCCTCTGCTGAAATGTAAGTTTCTGAGGGCAGTTTCTAACAGTGATGCTTAGAATGCTGCCTGGCAAAGTTAGGCACAAAGTAAGTATTTGAGGATAATAATCAATGGCCACAGCTCAATTTTAAAAATGGGTGAAGGATCTGAATAGAGATTTCTTCAAAGATACACAAGTGGTTAATAGGTGCATGAAAGATGCTCAACATCATGAGCCTTCAGGGAAATGCAAATCAAACCACAATGAGACACCACTTTGCACTCCCTAGAAGAGCTGTAATCACAAAGTTGGAGAATAACAAATGCTGGTGAGGATGTGAAGAAATTGGAACCCTGATACACTGCTAATGGCAATGTAAAATGGTTTAGCTACTTTGGGAAACCAAGTGACCATTCCCTAAAAGCTTAAATATGGAGCAACCAAACAATCCAGCAATTCCACTCCTAGGTTTACACCCCAGAGAAATGAAAATGCATTCCCATACAAAAACTTGTACACAAATGTTTGTAGCAGCCTTGATACTACCCCAAAAGTGAAAACAACGCAAGTTTGGTAAATGAATAAATAAAATGTGGTACATCCATATAATGCAATGCTATTTGGCCATAAAATGAAACAAAGTCCTGGTCCATGCTTTAACATGGGTGAACCTTGAAAACATTATGTTAAGTGAAAGAAGCCAGACATAAAAGAGCTTATACCATATTATCCCATATTTGTGAAATATCCAGAATAGGCAAATCCATGGAGGCAGAAATTCATGATTGTCTAGGCCTGCTGACTGCTAACGAGCATGGGTTTTGGGGGTGGGGGGAGTGATGAAAATGTTCTAAAATTGATTGTAGTGACGGCTGCACTACTCTTTGAATATACTAAACACCATGGATTTGTACACTTTAAATGAGTGACTTGTATATGAATTGTATCTCAATAAATTTAATATTATAAAAATAAATCAAGGAATGTCCTCATTGAGTATATCTGTCAAACATGCAACTAGTGGGCAGGCCATCCCATGAGAAGAGCGGACAGATGGAGGGGCTCTCTTGTGGATGCTGAGGAGGAGGAACACCAACCTGGCTTCCCCAGGGAAGCAGGTAAAAGCAGAGCTCTGTTCACCATGAATGCTTAATTTTTGTTTTAAATGTTTTCAACTCCCCGAGAAACCTGTGAGGAGGAGAACTAGAGATCAAATGACCTGAGCCTGAGAAATTTACTGCGTCCTGTTTTCCAGAGACCATTTTCCCAACATAAGTCACAGAGACAGATGGCCCCGGGTCTGCTGCTGAAAATAACCACTGTCGGGGAGAGTTGACTTAGTGGGAGCTGCCGGGCTGGGGGAGTAAGACCCACAAGATTTACTAGGCTGGACAAGGGGGTGAGTTTGGGCCCTGTAGGCTGCGGTTCTTCTCAGTTCATCCCAACAGAGGCCCCAGGCAGGAGCTTTCTTCTGGGCTTTCTGTATCTTTTGTTAAAAATAACTTTTATTGCTTGTTTTTTCAAATCTTATCATCACATGTGTTCCTTTAAAAAATTAGAAAATTGAGAACAATATAATGAATAAAATTCATTCACAATTCTACTGCCTTAAGATAACTGGTATTAACATTTTATGTATACACTTAAATAAAGTTAGAGGTACTATTCATACAATTTGCACCATGCTTTATTATACCCTATTCTCCACATCTTTGTTTTTTACAAACACGATTTAATGTCTCTTATGTGTGATTTTAGCATTGGATGGCTGTGCCTTAGTTTATCTAATTGAGCATTTACTTTTTTAAAATTAAAGATGTTTATCCTTTTAAACAATTATTTTTTAATTTTCACTTTTTATGACAACAAATAATATTGTGATGCATATCCTCAAAAGAAAATCTTTTGAAAAGTCAAATTTTTGCTAGTCATGGTGTCACACACCTGTAATCCCAGCAACTCAGGAGGCTAAGGCAGGAAGACTGCAAGTTCAAAGCCAGCCTAAGCTACTTAGCAGGACCCTGTCTTGATATAAAAATTTAAAAGGTCTGGGTTGTAGCTCAGTGGTAGAGTGACCTTGAGTTAAATCCCCAATACTGCCACCCAAAAAAAGACTCAATTTTTGTGTAAATTCCTAGAAATGGAATTGTTTAAAAACTCAGTTTATAGCTATACAACTAGCATCAATGCATAAATCATGTTTGTATTTAAGACCAACATCTCTTTTAGCACTACTAGATGCCAGATATCACACATTTTCTCTCTGTAAGTTTTAAAAATAATGTTTTAGTCAGCTTTTCATCACTGTGACCAAAAGACCTGACAAGAACAACTTAAAGAAGGAAAAGCTTATTTTGGCTCACCATTTTAGAGGTTCAGTCCATGGTTGACTGACTCCACAGCTCTGGGCCCAAAATGAGGCAGAACATGGTGGAAAGATGTGGTGGAGGAAAGTTGTTCACTTCATGGCAGCCAGGAAGCAGAGAGAGCTTGAGTGCAAGGACCCAAGCATAATGTGATCCCCAGGAGCACAACCCAGTGACCTACTTCCTCCAGCCATGCCCTTCCTGCCTGCATTTGCCACCCATTAACCCATTCAAGTTATTAATCCACCAATGGATTAATCCACTGCTAAAGCACAGCTCTCATAACCTAATCATTTGCCTCTGAACATTCGAATGTTGTCTCACACATGGACTTTCAGGGTATACCTCATATCTAAACCATAAAAAAATAACCTTTAAAAATATAAAATGGACAGGGGCTGGGGATATAGCTCTGTGGTAGAGTACTTGCCTAGCATGCAAGAGGCCTTGAGTTCAATCTTCCCTGAAAGAAAAATTATGTATATAGGTATATGATACATATAAAATATATAAAATTATATATGTAAATATATATAAAATTATATATACCCATTGTAAAAAATTTTCAATGTATAAAAGCATATGAAAATTCAAATTTTCCCATAACCATGATAATCATTACAAAGGCCTTGTGTTTTATTTTAGCCAATCTTTATTCCCCTATACATTTAAACAAATTAATTCCTTTGATAAACATTTTATTTTATTTTATTTTACTATGCTGGAGGTATCTTACTCTATCATAACTGAAGTCATTTATGTCCTGCATTTTTTTCTCTTAATTCTCAGAATAAGACCTTTAGGTGTAGACCTCTATGACTCCCATCTTGCAGAATATTGGACCACAAAAGGGCCTTAGAAAATACTAGAGAGATAGGAGGGCCCACCCATGCTTTGTCAATCCTGCCCATTCAAATCTCTTGACCCCTAACCATGACTGCAGACTACTCCCTCTGATGTGGAACTGAATCTAAACTACCCTAAAACAGGATGGCCATGTGATGAATTGTCCAAATCGAGATGCTTTTATAGCAAAGAGGGGCGCAGTTATTATCAATGCAGAATAACAGGTATAAATTGGGGCTATCCCTGATAAACTAGAATGTTCGGTCTCTCTAGATTTTCAGATTTCCAGTTCTTTGAAACACTTTGCAGGAATGGATTCCAATCGATTTCAAGTAACTAGAGGAAACAGCTCTGTGACCCTTTGTTGATTTGAGACCCTGAGCCAGGCAGGAACAGAGATGAGCAATACATGGTCCCTATATGGCAGGACATTTTGTTCAAACAGTAGATTGGGAACCTAACTCATGGAATACAAAGAAGAACATGATACCATCACAGTAGAGTTGCTGACCTCCATCAGCCCAAATCTCTGTATCAGAAGGACATCTCAGTTCTCTGCATGCCCTCTCCTCTGCTCAGAACTGATATAATTTTACTTATTTAACCAAGAACAGGATCTCCTGTGCCGATGGGTGAGAAGAGAAGGAATATATTAGGTTTTAGGTGGAGGGACTAAAATGTTTCTGGAAAGGAGGCTGAGAAGATGAAACACACCAACCTTCACAGGAAGGATGAATTCATCCAGTCAGTGTCCCAAGGACAGAGGTGCCCGTGTAGGTCTGAGGGTCTGCTTTGGTGTGGTTGCTAGGTTTCACTTATTGAGTAATGACTGTGAACGGGGGTAAACATTTTACATAAAGGTTTCTAAGTCACAGGGCTGCCAGTTAATGCAGTAATTAGAAAGCCCCTGCAATAATGCAGGTAATTGCCTTCCTGGCAGCCCGCAGCTAGTCCTGCACTTCACTGGTAGGGACTCACTTTCCATTGGGTGTGCACACCCCAATTCCTCTACCAAAGCCTAGATGGGGTTTAACATAGATCAATACATTTCCACTTGGCATTCACACGCATTTCTCAGGACTGCTGAGCAAAGTGTAAAAAAAGTGCATTTTGTTAATGGTCTTTCTTTGAGAGTAACAAACTGGTCCGTCAACTAGCCTTTCACACGTTTAGTCTCATGGCATATCCCAAAGACATGCTCAGAATCCAGAATGCTAAGATACTCTTTTTTGAGGACTGACCTGCTCTAGTTATAGGATGGGTTTCAAAAGCAAGGAAAGCTACACCAGAGGTGTAGGTCACTGAAATTGTTTCTACAGATCTCAGGATTTTCTTATCCTATATCACAGCTGTCTATCTATCTATCTATCTATCTATCTATCTATCATCTATCTATCAGTATTGGAGATTGAACCCAGGGGCACTTTACCACTGAGCCACACCCCCAGACCTTTTTATTTTTATTTTGAGATAAGGTCTCACTAAGTTGTTTAGGTCCTCGTGCAGTTACTCAGGCTGGCCTCAAACTTGCAATCCTCCTGCCTCAGTCTCCCAAGTGTCTGGGATTCATGTACCACATACCTGGCTCCTCTGTTTTTTTTGGAACCAAGGATTGAACTCAGGGACACTCGGCCACTGAGCCACATCCCCAGTCCTATTTTGTATTTTATTTAGAGACAGGGTCTCACTGAGTTGCTCAGAACTTCGCTAAGTTGCTGAGGCTGGCTTTGAACTCACAATCCTTCTGACTCAGCCTCCCAAGTCGCTTGGATTACAGGCGTGCGCCACCATGCCCGGCTCATCCTCTGTTTTGTTGTTGTTGTTGTTTGTTTTTTCCACATCAAAAGTGACATTGGCAGGCATGCAGATCTGTCATTGTTTCTTCCCCCAAATCACTGTGTTCTGCCTGTGTCAGATCTACTGGCAGAGGCAAACAATATTGGTAGAGACTTTGCCATAAACACGCAGACTGCAGGGCTCCTTTTGAGCATAATACCATCAGTCCCTCAGCAGCTCTTTGCAGTGGGCACTGTCACTCCATTTTTCAAAGGAGAAAGGTCATGCCCTTTAGCTGTGTTTCTCTAATGGGTGTGCCCCTTCCTCTCTCTAGCCTAGTAAAAAATCCAAATCATGGTTGATAAATTTTATTCTCACTATTCAATGCAAAGAGCATTGCAGTTGTGGGTTCTTCTAGGTTCTATGAGCACAAATTCCCTAAGCCTCCATTTCTTGATCTTGAAAATGGGGATGGATTTTCCTACCCATACTGGTGGCATGAGGAAAAGATCTTGCAAAGCATCTGGCCCAATTTGGAGCACCTTGGAGCTCCCCAACCCCCAACCATGCAGGTGTCTGCCCTTGCTCACTTTGTTATTTTCTTTCTCCATCCTTACCAACCATAAACCAGAGCCAGCTCACTGCACCCTCCTCTCAAGTAGCTTGGATAGTTCCCCCTACTCTTCCAGGGGTGTTGGAGCAGTGTCTCCAATGATCCCATCTCATCTTACCCCAGACATGTGGAAGCATCTACAGTACTGGATTCTCCTCAGCTGGTAATCAGAATAGACGGGGAGGCACACCTGATCCCCAGGAAAAAGGCACCCTTATTTGCCTGCCTGAGCATATATCTGGGCCCCATTCAAAAGGCAAACCTGGGTCATCCAGCTTTTCAACAGCCCCCCTGAGCCAAACCAGTTAGGGAGGAAATCTGGGTGACTGAGCAGATGCCTTAAGTTTAAAGAGCCAATCCTTCTAAAGCACAACTCTGGGCCTGTCACCTTCCTTCTTCAAAACCTCCCAGGTTCCCCAGTTAAAGTCTGATTTCCTTTTCCTAATATTCAAGGCCTAAACCTACTGTTCATCTCTCACTGCTCTCACATAAATAATCAAGCTATTTTTCTTCTTAAATACATACTAGTGCTTTCTGTGTGCAAGATACTAGATTAAGCACTGAGAAATGTGTAAAGGCAAACCAGGCAGACATATGAAGGCCATAGACAAGTAACACCACAAAGTAAGAAGAGGTGCATTCGGGAGCATCCACAGCACTTGTGGGTGTACCATGGAGGGGTGAAATCCTGGATGGAGGCATCAGGGAGGCCTTCCTGGTGGAGGCACCATGAGATCAAACCTTGAGGATGAGTGGGAACTGGAAAGACTTAGCAGGTGGTAGTGAGGAAAGGAAATGCTTCAGGGAGAAGGAACAGCATGTGCCAAAGCTCAGAGACAAAACTACTCTGGTTGCACTTCGGAAGTACCATTCAGATAGATTCAACACAGAGAGTTTACAGCCATGTGAATGTAGGTGTGAGAATGAGAAACAAGAACAAGCCAGGTGTCCCCGAAAGTCTCAGCAGACCTGGTGAGAAGTTAATGGTAACACATGAGACCTGAGTGGTATTGGGAGGGAGTGGGCAGATTGCTGAGACCAGGGAAAGGAAGGACTTCAGCATTCTTCCCTCTGCCAGGGGATGCTCAGAGCCCCACTCCTCCCCCACTGAAATCTCGGATAGCTCCATAAAGCCTTTCTCAGTTCCCCCACTTAAAATGAGCCCCGCAGCCCTCCTTCCTTGCACTGGGCTTTGTGCTGTTCCAACACGTCCCACCTCTGCCTTGCTCAGAGCTCAGTATGCATTCTCCCTCCCACCAGCACTTGGAGGCTGTGTCTCTCTTTGTGTCCCCTCACCTTCACTGAGTGTTGAGGAAATGTCTCTGAAGTGAAGCAGTGTTCACCATACTTTTGCCATCATCTGCTATTCTAATAAAAAAGAAAAACCTAGCACCCTTCATTTATCCATACATAAGTATGCATAGCACCTTTTGATGTTTATTGGGTGTTCACTGGCTGCCACACACTGTTCTCTACATGCTCCTTGTTTTAATTCCTGTAATCCTCAAAGCAAGGCACAGAAAAAGAGTAGGTGCTCTTTTTCCTAATCTGAATCATAAAGATGAGGAAACTGAGACACAAAGGGAAAATAACTTGTCTAAGGTCATGAGCAAGTACTGGAACTGAATTTCCAATGCAGGCAATCTGGCTCCAGAGCTCCTACTCCCAACACAGCCCTGCCCTGCTTGTGGACGCGCCTCCAAGCATTCATGCCTGGTGTATGTCTATCATAAAACACACACTACATAGAAATTTAAAAATCATAAGTTAAAAAATAAATATTTCCTAGTATTCTCTTTGCATTCTAGGAAATCATTCTATGTACTCTGCCTTGAAAATCAGTGAAAATAGAAGATGCCAATAAATGGGAGGAAGGAAATTGACAGGTTTTCAATAAATTCTGTATCTCACAGAAACTTCTCATACCTACAAAGTCCCTCCAACCTGGTTAGGGGTTTCAGATATTAGTGGTGAATATTCAGGGCAACATTGAATCTTGAAGAGAAGACTGGAGATTGGATGGAAGGAAGGAAAGGCAGGCATGGAGGCTGGGAGAAAGTGGGGTGAGCTCCACCCGGGATCCCTGAAGTTTGTCATGGAACAACTTAGTGCAGGAACTTTCTACTTGTTAAAGCTTGATGGTGTTACTGAGGAAGAGGCTTTCACAGGAATAGCATAGAGTGTTTCTTAGTTTGGTCTGAAAACTAACAACTCAGCGTGGTCTGGTACTGGTTATCTCCAGCTCATCAGAAGCTCTGATTGGAGAGTATAAGATGTCTTTGATTAATAAAAGATGAGGAAGTGGGTATTTGTTTGCTTAATAAATACAGCCTGGTAGACAAAAATCTTTCCACAGTTCGGTTCTGCAGGGGAAGGGGAGTCCTGAAAGGGTTCCTGGTGGGGTGGTTTTGTTCAACTTAATAAGCATTTGGTGAGCACTGACCTCAGGCTCCTGCTTGCTCATGCACATCATGTGCTCACACAGAGTATCGTCAGTCTCACAGGAACTACATAGAAGGCTGGGCACAGGGGGACGGACAACTTATAAAAAAGGAACTAGAGGTAATTTTTCCAAGATCATATAACTAATAGGAAGCTAGGCAGGCTGCAGTGCAAACCCCAGTTCTGTGGAGCTCCAGAGCCCACCCTAGAGCCCACTCCAAGAGGGCACCATATCCCAAGAATACACTGTCTACTTTTATGTGGGAGACAGATATAGATAATTGCACAAATAGCAGGTCAAATGTGATGTTAGAATGGAAGACAAGGTCAAAGAAAGGAATGCTCAGGCCCATAGGTTTGGCTGGTAAGTGGTGTCAAGGTAAATTGGGAATACTGGTGTGAACAGTTGAATTGTAGCCTGAATGTTTTAGTAAAGAAACCAAAACCAGGAGGGAGAAGCTGCTCAGAGCTGTACTGTGGTTTTTGATTCTTGTTCCTTCAACTGTCTTTACTGAACTTCTAAAATGAGGCAGCTATGTGGCATATAAAGCAACTCTATAAAGTGTTATCATGCACAGTTAAGTTCAGGGATGGACATTACGGTCATGGAACCTGCAAAGTCCTATGAGATTTGGTGACTATAAACTGAGTGGGCTTCTATTTTGTGGACCAAATATGAAAAGCTTTTTCTTTGCCCCCAACAATCAGCAGCTCTCCATGACCTCTCCCTCTTAGAGTCCTGCCAAATCTTAGGATGGCACGGCACATCTGGGCTGCATTATGCAGTCTCTGAAAAGCCAGATGGACATGATGATGTTATGCACCTTCTATCAATCAAGGTGGGAGAAAATAAGCAGCCCTTGCTGCCAAGTGGATGCACTGTCTTGTACTGTATACTTTTATATGTCTGTGCTTGTGTTCCCTCTCTTGTTAACGATGTACTGCACATGTTGAAAGGTCAGCCATAGACAAGACTGCAAATTATCTGAACTCAAAGGTCTTGTCCCAGGCCATCACCACCTCCTTCTGAAGAGTAGACAGTTTGCTCATAAAACTATGGAAAGCTGGGACCTTCGAACCATGACATAATAGAACCCTGGAGTCAGACTTCTTGACACTGTTCTGGTACCCCCGGAATGGGAGTGTCCTAATATTATAGCATGTGGTCGTGTTCAACTTTCAGAACTTCAGAATCCTAGTATGTTAAATCCATGAAACTAATCTATTCAACAAATATTTCTTTAGTGTGAGATTTTAAGAATCATAAAACCTTAGATTCTTAGAAAAGTAAAACACTAGTGTGTTGAAATTCTAGAATGCCAAAGGTGGAAGGGAGCCCTGGATCATTCTTTCCAACGCTCACTACCTTTTATGAGACCCAGAGCTTATTCCAGGCAAGTTGGATTAAATCTCTGTAATAAAAACATCATTTAGGCTCAGTGACATCACAGAAGGGCCAGCTTGTAGGGACTGAGCGATCACTCAGTCCTAGCTGCTCATTTTACCCATGAGATTGAAGAGAGGGGCAGCAGTTTGATCAATCACATAACCCCGTCAGAATTAGACCTCAGGTTTCTGGGCGTCTCAAAAAGAACAGGAAAAACAGGGAAGGTGTCCTGAGTGTTTCTGAGGTGCTCTTTGTGAGCTGCACACACTTTTGCCTGGGACCCTGCTCTTCAGAAGGAGTGTACACCAACTCTCTGCGGAGGCACCAGCCCCGCCCAGGCCACGTGTGCAGTAGATCGCGCAGTATTGGGAGCCCTCCTCCCCCCTTGATGCGTGTTTTATTTTGCTCCCTCCCCTTCCCCGTGTGCCTCCGAATCAATTTTCATTATTTTTTTTTCTGTCTGTGTTTGTCTTTGTGGTTCGCAGGTGCTCCCTTGCATTGTTCATCCGCTTCTTCAACCCCTATTGAGCAGTCCCCCTCCCCGCCCCCTTCCCCTCCGGCCAATGAGAGCCAGAGGCGGTTGCTAGGCAACGGTGTGGCCCAGCCAACCCCGGACTCAGACTCTGAGGAAGAGTTTGTCCCTAATTCATTCTTAGTTAAAAGTGGCTCCGCCAGCCTGGGGGTCGCAGCAAACGGTAAGTCCGTCTCTCTTCCTAACTTTTGTGGGTTTGTTTCTTTTATTTCCTTTTGTTGGCGATGCCAGCTTGGGCTGCCCCGCTGGCGGGAGGGCCCCGGTGCACGATGCACGGTGGGCTTGCGGGGTAGTCAGGCGCCAGTAGGCTCCGCTGCTGGAGCGGTTCAGCTCCTGCTCCTGCCTGGCTTCTGAGGTACTGCAGGGGTCTGGGGGAGGCTGTTGCTGTCTTCCTCCTTGGCGACAGACCTCAGCATTCAGGTGCACAGAGGTGTGCACAGACACCACGACAGAAACATCAGGTAGAGCTCGAGGCAGGTAAAGATACAAAAATCGGCTGGGAATGCATGGGGCAGTCCAAATATAAATAGCACTGATTGGCTTCCTACTGTGTGCCAGGGACTGTGTCAGCACTGTCACCTGTTGCTTCATTGGATTCTTACAACCCAACCTACCAGACCAGAATTAGTGTCCCCATTAACAATGAGAAAACTGAGAGAAGGGGTCATACCTGAAGCTCAACACTGGGTTTGAAAGTTCTGAAGTTTTACACAGAGGGCTCTGGAGTTGCAGGCAGTGGCGGGGCTGAATGCTGGCTGAGACAGACCACTGCATTTCAGCATGGATCCGACTGTGACCAGCTCTTTTTCTCAGCCCTGCCCTGGCTTTCTTTAAGGAGAGAAGGTGTTTGGAGTTCGTGGGAGAATTCCATGCTGACCAGGTTTTAGCTCCTGCTTAACCAGGCCAAGATGCTTGCTCTGGTTCCAACAGAGGCCAGTCCATTTCTTTGCAAAGATATTCTATAGGGAATTCAAACCTCCAAGGAAGAGGAAGAAATCTGGGGCCATCTAATGGCCCCAAAACTTCCTGATTCTTGCAGAAGAAATGAGACTGTTTTCCCACAATTAATACTGTAGGTTATGTTGACTTGGCAAACATTTATTTGTAAGTGCCACATGGTACTGAATTCCAGACTGGATTCTGGAAATGGCAGCAGAGGTGCAAAGAAGTATAAGGCAGAGTCCATTGTGCCAGGAATGAGTCAGGTCTGCATTAAATGTAAGCTTTGTTGCTGGAGGACTTTGAACAAGTCTCCCTGTCTCTCCAAGCTTGTTTCCTCAAGCATGAAGTAGACAGTATAGTTCCCAGCTCCTGATGAGCACCATCACAGTACCTGGGACAGAGAAGAAGTTTAGCAAATATGGATACTTGTCCCAGGCACCTGCTGTCTTCCTCTAGAGAACTTACAGAGCCCACATGGCAAAAGCAACTCCTGTGCTGCCATGCACTTAGGCGTGCTCTAAGAAACATCAGAGGCCTCCATTTCACAGCCCCAGGTGATAAGGGAGGATGGAGCCTAGCTTGCTGGGTGATGGGATGACCCAGGAAAAAGCCTCTGCACTGCCTGTAGGAATTAGAAAGTGCCTCTTGGAGTAGATGTTGGCTGGATCTGAAGGAATAGTCTGCCAGGCAGAGATTACCACAGGCAAGAATAACCACAAGTCCTCTGAACAGAAGGAAAATGTGAACAAAGAACCCGGAACGGGGAGCCTGCCCCAGCTCCTTTCAACCTGGGAACCTGGGCCAGAAACAGGCACTGACCTGGGAAAAGTATGAAAGGACACATGGTGAAAGTTACCTGAGCACCTCTAGGTACAGAGTCAATCTTCTCAGAAATGACAAGGGTGACTTATTACCCACCCCTCTTCCCTAGTCAGGACCTCTCCCAGAGTCCACTGGTGTTAAAAACCAGAGAGATCTTTGGCCACCATGGGTTTCTTCTGACAGGATTTGGGGTCCTTCGTTTTCTATGACCTCATTCCCAAAGGATCCTCCAGGGCCCATTCCCTCTGCTCTTGGAGGGCAGCATTGTCTTTTCAGTGATTCTGTGTAAATGCCCATGTTTCAAATAATGTACAGAAACAGAAACCCTAGGCTGGGAGTCCGAAGACCTGAGTTCCAGGCCAGCTCTGTGGCTCACTGGCTCACCTGGCATATCACTGTTTTGCTCCAGGCCTCAGTTTCCCCATCCCCCCAACTACACACCCTACTGCCTGCCACCAATCGAGGCTTTTGAGACCACCCTATACTTATTCAGTGGGTACTTATTCAGTGTTCCAGTGACGGAGCAGTTTCTAAGGTACTCTGATTTCATGAGTGTCATGTGGTGCTGACAGAGTTATCTCTGCAAATAGTTTTTCTTTAGCTTACTTGGGAAGGGGAAAACATCATATTCATATTTTTATTTTTTTATGTTTTATTTTGGCAAATAAGCATGGAAGGTACGAGAGAAGGCAGGAGATTAAAGTCCTTAATCTCTCCCTTTGTTAATTAACTGAACAAGAGCAATTGCTTTGTTGCACATTCTGGGTCAACCCGAAGTGCTACTGCATCACTGATGTGCTGGGAAGATGGGGATGGGGGACTCTGACCGACAGCTCTCTGCTCAATTTTACACCTCTGTGTTCCTGCTCCCTGTGGGGTTCAAGATATTATGAATTGCTCCCCTGGGGCCTTGCTCTGAGTATCACTCTAAAATTGTTATTAAATGTGTCCCATGCCTAAAGGGAAAGTCTGAGTCCTTAGTGGTCAACTGCTGTAGGGTTAGGGTCCTGGGACAGCCCACTGCATCTGGCCTACAGCTGTACCCCACCTGCTGCCTCCTGTCCCCTGCAAGCCCAAGCCAGAAATTCTTCTATATGCTGAAGGACCTGCTGGTGCTGGCATGAGTCTAGCACTAGTAAGTGATCATGAGTGGGTCCTGCTACGTCATAGTGCAGAACATGTTTATAGGGTTTTGTGTGATATTTTTTAGCAAAAAAAGAAAAGAAAAAGATGACGTATCTTAATGAGTTTATTAGTAGTAGTATTTTATTAATTATAAAAGGAATGATGGCTTGTTGGCATTCAGATAATCCAGAAGGGTAAAATGTGAAGTGCTCCTGTAATCCTTATTCCAGAGATAACATTCAACACCTTGGAGATATTCTTATATCAGATACTTATTCAATGTTCGTTGAATGAGTGAATGAATGACCCAGTGAGCAAGCGATGCAAACTACACAGGACCATAGTGCAGAAGAGACAGCCCTGGAGACTGTAGACCCAAATCTGAAACTGAATCCCTGATGTGTGACCCCAGGCAAGGCCCTGAACCTCTCAGATCATCTGTTCCTCCATCCCTGAAATAAGCCTTCCAAGGTTCTTATGGAGTCTGAAGGCAAAACTGTTTTAAAATCTTCCTTACTACACACCCTGTTGCCTGCCACCAATTTAAGACTTTCAAGACCACCCTAAACAGATCAATTGCTTTAGGGCCTGCTTTCCCTGAGATTTAGTTAAGAATGCATCTTAAATGACAAAGGATGCCCCTCTGCCTCCTGAAGGGTGAAAATTCGGCAGTTTCCTGTGGCGACCAGGCTGACCTCTTGAAACTGGCCTTCCCAGCAGCGGGGCTGCCTCTCTGGCTGCTCCCCTGGAGGCCCACTGCCTGCAGCTGTGTCAACTCCAGCCCAAAGCTGGGACCCCATGCCTGAGCTGCCCCAGAATCGCTCTGCGAAAATCCCCATGTAAAGTGCAGAGAGGACGCACAGGGCATGACGCACAGCACAGCTCCCGTCCGCCTGGAAGACAGGGCAAGGAGCCCTTTGTCATCAGAAGCCAAATCCTCCCCCAAGGGCACTCATCCAGAAACCACTGATGTATATAAAGAAAGATTTCACTGAAATATCAACTGGTCACAGTTGAGAAGCTAAGGAAGTGGTTAGGATTAAGTAGGTATTTGCCCCTACCCCAAAGAAACTTTTCAGAATAAATATTAAATGTTTCATGAGTTGTTCTCATCTCAGTTCTAAAGAGAGGGGGCTTTGAAAACGTGGGAGTTCCTATTGAAGAGGGTCAGGGAAGGCTGTTCGGAGTTCTCAAAGGCTAAGCATCAGTGTCGCGGGATTCCCTTCTGTGTGTAAGCTGCGTGATTTTATTTGAGCTTCAGTTTATCTCCATTTCTCAGTTTGGGAAACTGAGGCCAGGGGGTGGCAGAGGCTTGCCCTTTGCCTGCTGCCCTTAAGGGACATGGCAAAGATTCAAAACCAAGCCTGCTTGACTCCAGAGCCGCCATTTCTCTTTTTCTTTGTCTTTTTTCATTTTGTTTCCAGTACCAGATTCTGTCGTGTTGGTCTCCTCCTTAGTAGAAGGCTGGGGAAAACAAGAGGAATTCCACATGAGCTGTGCTGTGATGCCCCATGTGCCCCCTCTCTTCTTTTAAAAGAATTCCAGGTTGTTGGATGCCTATCACCACACAAACCTTTAAGAAGTACCCTGCATGTAAGAGGCATTTTATTTTGTGACATCATTGACACAGCTTATCTACCCGGTGAAGTAACCTGTTTTAATCTCATTGAAGTAATAAAGGCCCAGAGAAGTTAATTTCCTCCTCTTAGTCACACAGTGATAGAGTCAGATTTGAACTCCAGTCCTGCCTGATACCACAGCATGGAAAATTTTGTTGTGATTTTGTGAAGACTGCAGGAGTTTCAAAGACAAATCAGACCAGATGACTTAGACATTAAATTTTGTCACAGCTCCCTGAAAGCAGGACCCTCCATGGCTCCCCTCCACCCTACCCCAGCTCCCGGCACTGGGTCCTTCCTGCCTCTCATAGACAATTTCTCACCAGTCAGCATCACTGTTGTTTGGCAGTTTGATTGACTTTCTAGGGTCTTAAGCAGCTGAGATTATTTTGTTTTGACTTCCAATCCAGTGGAGGAGTGTTTATTTTTCTTTCTAAATGGGAAACACTGTGTGTATGCAAGCTCCTTCTAAAAGTGTTTTCTTAAAACAATATAAAAAATTTGACTTAATGTAGAACCTATCCAAAGTCCCTGGGGAGAGACTGCCCAGGTCCCTCCAAGTCAGTTTGTGAAATGCCTGTTGAGGGAAGTGCCCCATGAGATCCTTTTCTCCTTTCACCAAGAATTTCATGGAACCTGTTTCTGTTGCTCTTCATCAACTGCAGTTTCTTGGGTCTGCTTGCCTAGCAAGTTGCAAGGATAAAGGGTACAGTTTTCAGGCCGTTTGGGTCACCCCTGCTCTCAGCTCTTGCATCAAAAGACTTTCGTTGGTAAATAAATTCTTATTACACCACCTGTAGAGAGAAACCAACTTCCTAAGTCCTGGTGGCAAGATGAATTGATTTCTTCATTCATTCCTGATGACATTTTAAATGTTTGTGAGCATTTTTCAGAGAGATGGCAGAGAGTGGGGGTGAAGCATATTCTAAGCAGAGACATCCTAGAAAATAGATGTTTACATTTTGGTGTCAAAAATCCTTAAATGAAACCATAGGAATCAGGTGCATTTCAAAATACAGATATTTTCAGATTTAAGAAAGAAAATAGAATATATCTTCTGTGTTCTTCCTGAAACTCTCATCGTAATCAAACCATCAAAAAACTAACATAATTATCCTAGTGGGATTAAAAAAAAAGAAAAAAAAAAGCTTAAAGTCTCCTGCCAGTTCAGGATTTTTGCCACCAGATGAATTTTGGAAAACATTTGGTCTTGTAGTTTGGGGGTTTTGTAACAATGGCTAATAAATGGTAATCCTGAAGTGTCCCTTTTTAAAAATGGGGTAACCAAGGCTCAGGAAGGCTTAGTAACCTGTCCATGGATATAGGAACAAATCAACTGAAAACTAGGCCGCATGATTCAGGTGCAGGTCTCCAGCTCTGTGGAGCACTCTTTGCTTACCCTTCATTACTGCCTGGAAGGGCCTCACCCACTCTGCTTGGCAGTGAGAGCTTAGGGAACTGCACAGCATTGGGGCCAGCTTGCAGGCCTCAGTAGGAGGCAAGAGGCCCAGTGGGCCTTTCTCCAGAGCTGCCTGCAGCCTCTCTGATGTCGTGCCCCTCCTTTGATGCCCTACTGTCCCCTGTGCAGACTCCTCACTTGCACTCTGGGCCCTGGTTATTCGTGGTCTGTATTCCCCATCCAGCTCCACGTGTCTTGAAGCAGGTTGTGGTCGCACTGTACCTCTTGCACGCCCACAGTGCCTGGCACCTAACTTCAAAATTGAAAATCAAAATCAGACTGAAAAATAAGTTGATTTCGCTCCCTCCCTCCTTTTTACCAGCACCCCTTCCATGCCTGGGCGCGACCACCATCCTAAACACAGCGCACAGAGCCTCGGATGTGGGAGGGCTGTGGAGATTCATGGAGATGAAGCAATTTGCCCAGCTACAGAGCTAAGATTCAAAGCGTGGCCCAGACTTCGGGGCCCTTTCCACTCTGCCAGGTGCTCCCCGAGCCAGACAAGCCCTCACCTGTGGCCTCCCACCAGGGGCAGACAATTATGCCCCCTAATTGGGGGCAGTGGGGACACCCTCACAGGGGTCACTTGCGTTTTATGTAGTTTACAAAGCCCTTTTTCATACATTCCCCCAGGCACACTCTAGTGACTCTAATTTAATTGCCACATTGGCTTTCTAGGAGGTAAGGCTTCTTCCTGACCTCACAAAATAAACAGGTCACACTTTGAATTAATGTAACTGAACGTCCTGGGAGAAGCAGGCCCTCTAATTAGTCTCTCACGTGACTGGATTGCAGACTCTGCAGCTCCTTTTCCATTCATTTCCCCCAAATGCCGTTGCATTAAAAAGTACAGAAATAACAGTTTTGGTGTATGGCTTGATTGGATCGAGGCACTCCGAGACCACCCCTTGAGGAAGTCACATTAGCCATGTGTCCCAACTTTTTCCATCTGGAAACTAAGCCTGGTTTGTGTCCCCATTGAAATGTTAGTGGCCTGCTTCATGGAGCCTTTGTGAACATCATTTTTTTTTTTTTTTTTTTTTTTTTAATACCAGGAATTGAACCCAGGGGCTCTTAACCACTGAGCCACATCCCCATTTTATTTAGAGACAGGGTCTCACTGAGTTGCTCAGGGCCTCACTAAGTTGCTGAGGCTGGCTTTCTACTCAAGATCCTCCTGCCTCAGCCTCCCAAGCCACTGGGATTACCAGTGTACTAGCCACTGCGCCTGGCTAGGACACCACATGTTAAAGCACCTCCTGACACTGTGGGGCCCAGACTGTAAAAGACGCACCTGGAGGAAAGCCAAGGAGCATTTGGGAGATTAGTATAGCTAACATTTGTGCAGCCATCTCACTCCCAAAGCTTGCTCAGACCCATCAAGGCTTGGATACACAGAATAGCAAGAATGGCCATGAGGAGAGGCTCGTGACCCTGGGATACTTGAGAGGAGGTACAGGATGCGGAGCACCTTAGAGAGCATCCTTGGGCTGCACAGTGCTGAACCAACTTTGGGTTTGCTCGGGATGGTTGCTCTAGCCTGTGAAGCCCACTGCCATCCATGCCAGCTCAGTTTTCCAGTTATAAACCTATTTGGAGAAGCCGCCTCCCAGTTGCCATGAGCCAGCACAGAAAGCTGCTTTTGAGGAGACATGGGCCTGGGAACAGTGCACCTGACTTTTTTTTTTTTTTCTTTTTTTCTGTTTTTCTTTCTTTTGATTTTTTCATTCTTTTTAGATATACATGACAGAAGAGTATATTTTGACATATCATACATACATGGAGTGTAACTTCCCATTCTTGTGGTTGTACATGATGTGGAGTTACTCACATGTGTATATTCATATATGAACACATATAGTCATGTATTCCATACAGGAACACAAGAAATTATGTCAGATTTATTCTACTGTCCTTCCTATTCTCATTCCCCCTCCCTTCCCTTCTTTCCCTTTGTCTAATCCAATGAACTTCTATTCTTCCATTCCCCCCCCCCACACTTATTGTATGTTATCCACATATCAGAGAGAACATTTGGCCTTTGGTTTTTGGGTATTGGCTTATTTCATTTAGCATGATATTCTCCAGTTCCATCCATTTACTGGCAAATGCCATCATTTCCTTCTTCTTTATGGCTGAGTAATACTCCATTGTGTACATATAGCACATTTTCTTTATCCATTCATTTGTTGAAGGGCACCTGGGTTGGTTCCATAGCTTAGCTTCGGTAAATTGAGCTACTGTAAATATTGATGTAGCTGTGTCATTATAGTATGCTGATTTTAAGTCCTTTGGGTATATTCCCAGGAGTGGGATAACTGGGTCAAATGGTGGTTCCATTCCAAGTTTTCTGAGTAATCTCCATACTGCTTTCCGGAGTGGTTGCACCAATTTGCAGTCCCACCAGCAATGTATGAGTGTACCTTTTTCCCCACATCTTCGCCAACATTTATTGTATTCTTGATGATTGCCATTCTGACGAGAGTGCGATGAAATCTTAGTTTTAATTTGCATTTCTCTAATTGCTAGAGATGTTGAACATTTTTTCATGTATTTATTGACTGATCATATTTCTTGCTCTGTGAAGTGCCTATTCAGTTCCTTTGTCTATTTATTGATGGGTTATTTGCCTTCTGGGAGGACCCCTAGGTTCTGATCCCAGCACCGTCTCTAAACTACTGTCACCTTGCAAGAGCCTTGTCCCTTAGCATTCTAGTCTGGGCAGTGAGAGATCTGGATTAAATCAACATTTCCTACACCTTTTCATCTCTGTCATGGGCAGTCTGTACCATGGTGGTGTGCCCCTCTCACTGTTATTTATGTTCCTTTAAACTGCCTCTTTTCTAGACTCTTTTGCTTGTTTTAGAAGGAAATTGTATATTACCACTGAGCTTTGCTTGCCATATGGCAAGTGTATGCCTTGCCATAAATAGAAGGTAACTGTAAAAATAAACTCAATGAAAACAGGTGATCTCGTTCTGGCAAGAGACTGCTGGAGGACACGGAGCACAGCCTTGCCTCTCTCTGCTAGGCGGGGGCATTGGCGAGTGTTAGATGTTAAAAACACCAGTAGCAAACTGAGACTTCTTCCTTCACAGCATCCAAAGGGCTGAAAGAACATGGAAGCGGTGCCACCTGTGACTTGGTCTTCCTCGACGCTCACTCCACTGGGTGCCAGAAAAATCTCCTCCACAGGGTGTGCACCTCCGTGGCTTTTTCTAGTCCACTCTCCAGGCTTTTAATGCTGCCCAGGGCCTGCTCACCTTGAGAATGCTGCTCCCAGAACCCATCCTCCTGTCCCTGTCCTAAGGGAGCCATCTGTTCCTACCTTCCCTCACAGCCCCTGGCCCTCTGCCCCTGTCATCAGGTCTGAGCTGGGTGCTTTGAGTTCAGCTGGATCCTCCATTACTGGTTAATGACTACAGTGCAGACCAGGAAACCACGTGGCTTCCTCTTCTCCCCACTCCTTCTTCACCTCCTCCCTCTCCCTCGGAACTGCCATTATTTATAGAGGTGTCTGAGATTAAACAACTAAAAAACAATTCCCTCTGCTTTGCAAGGCCTGCAAGGACCAAGACCAGAAGAAAAACGGAAATGACACAATGTGAACCATAGTAGGAAAAGATAGGTTATGGAGGTCTACAGACCCTTGCTTGGCTGTGCATCACAGGCAATTGGCTTAACCTCTCTGGGCCTCAGTTTCCTCCACTGAAAAATAGAAATTGGTTTTAATAGGACTTCACAAAATTCTTGTGAAAATGAAAAAATATGGACCAGGCTTCTGGCACAGTGATTGCTACATTATAGGTGCCCAGTGAATGTGCTTCCTCTTCCCCCTTATGGAACCCAAAAAATTTTGGCCAGATATCCTTGGAAGGAAGACTGATTTCAACACTCTTACCCCTCCAGGCTTGGAAGAGCCTCTGCAATTAATAGCTCTGCCTGGGAACCCTGAGCTTGGATCCCCTCCCCCTCCTGGGTGATTTCCAGAGACTGGGGGGAGGGGGCGGTGAGCCCAAGGCAGCAGCTAAGCAAACATAGCATGGGGTCTTAGAAACGGCCGCCCTGGCTGGAGCCCTGCTTTGCTCCCATTCCCCACCGTCCCAGCAGCTGAGTGTGATGTTTGGTACCAAGTGAAGGTCTGATGCGTTTTCCTTCTGGTCAGCAGCCTTCCCCCTGGAGTTGAAAGGAGAGGAAAATAACTGGTAATTCGTTTATGCTCCACTCCCCCTCTCCTGGCGGATCATATTTCTATAAATAACTCTGGAAAGCTGCCGCACTGGCTAACCATCATAGTACATATATTTGCACTTCCAGAAGCCTCTCTGTAGGTGCCCCAGTGGAAGCTCGCTTGGGGGAGCACACCTGAGGAGAACTGGTTTTCTCTCCCCCTACCTGTGTGACCCCACCAGGCTCAGCTCTCTGGCCCAGGTGCCCATCCCTAAAGGGGAACAAGCAGATTCACATGGGGGTTTCAAAGGTGGAACAGGAGAGCATCAAGGATGCTGAGATGACAAGAGTACTCCGTGTTCCCTGGTCCCCCATTAGTCTCTGCTCTCTCTCTTTGACAAGAATGCAGAACATTTTCAGAGGGTGAGAAGGTTATCGGATCCCAACTGAAGTTGTTATCACCCGTCTGCCATCATCCTGAGAAGGAACACAAGTGCGAGTTGAGATGGTTCGTAGCTCTTGGTAGGAGGCTGCTCCCCTTAGCCAGAGTGTTTCCTACTCTGTCTTCTTTCCTCCCTGACTCCTTGCCTCCTGTCCCTCCCTTTAGTCCATTCCTCACACTGACCAGGGTGACCCTTTGAAAGCCCAATACTAGCAGCCCAGGTCTCCACAGCCAGCATCCCAGGCCCTTCTTCAGGTGCCCTCCCTTCCCTCTGGTTGCCCACCTGGATGCAGACATTGCACAGTTCTGGAAGGGACAGAGAGCAGGGCCTGTGGCAAATGTCCCTCAAGGCTAGTAACAAAGGCTTCTGAACACAGAACAACCTCACTGTTAGGTCTTTAGGCCAAAGTAACTCCATTTTGAAAATCACCATCTGCCCACCCAGGCATGACCTTCCCAGTAGGCCCACCCAGGAAGTGTCCCTAACTACGAAACCACAGCAAAGATGTCAGGTACCAGTCACAGAGCCAGACCGGTTATTTTTTAACTACTCCATTGTACATGACTATATAGTTTAGAAGTTTTCCTGCAGGCTGCTGCTTCTTGCAGAGAGGCAGCCTGACAGACTCTCTCTGTCAATAAACCTTTGCTTGAACTCAGAGCTGTGTCTCCCGTGGATATTTGCACCAGTTACCCTAACATTCACTAATTCAGAAAGCAGGGGAGCCAAGTATGGGTGGCATATGCCTATAGTTCCAGCAATTCAGAGGCTGAGACAGTTTGAGGCCAGCCTCAGTGATTTAACAAGACCCTCAACTTGGTGAAGCCTTGTCTCAAACTAAAAAAAAAAAAAAAATCAAAAAGGTCTGGGGGTATTACTCAGTAATAAAGCACCCCTGGGTTCAATCCCCATTACAAGAAAAGAAAAACAGAGAACAGGGGAGGGTCTTTGTGATTTGGACTGATATGGGAAGAAGTGGGTCTTGTTTGCCCTTAGAACCAGCAAATTATGATTAAGGATCTAGTGTGTGCCTGGGCCCCTGGAGAATAGCAAGCAGTCATCTTGTACCTTGACTGCCTGGGAGACAGAGACACATAAACAGCTGTACTCTTAGCAGATATTGCGGGGGAACAAAGTCAGGGATGCACCAAGGTATGTGAGGAGGTTTGATGGAAACTGGGAGGGTCAGGACCCTTCCCAGAAAAAGAAGGTAACTCCCCAAAAGTCAAGCACATATACACATTCAGATTTGGTTGGCCTGATGTTTACACACTACCTTCCATCCACTAATAATAATAATAATATCAGTTATTTGCATGTAGACAAATGCTCCCAGTCTAATTCTGAGGTCTGGAAGTATTTATTTCCTCAAAATTCCATCATTCATTCACCCACTCATTTAGCAGACTTTTCCTGCCATGCTCTGTGTGAACAGGTGAATGGACTCAGACTGCCTGTTTCCTACCTGAGCAACCAGGTGCTCAGGGCACAGGAGAAGGAAGCACTGAGGTCCACTGCAGGGCCCCATGGGGGGAGGAAAAGCTGTCTTCCTCCCTGTGAAAAGAGCAGCTTCCCCTCCTGCTTCCTGCTCTCAGGGAGCAGTCCTTTCATAGGCTGGATTTTCCTGGGGGTGGTGTAGGGATGGAGTGGAGCCCCCCTCAGCAACCAGGCGGGTCTCATCTTCCCTTGGCTTGTGTAGCAGAAGAACAAATCCCATCACTCAGCTGCCACAGGGTGCCAGGGCTATGCTGTGTGCTTTGCCTTTCCCACCCCCCACCCCGTTGCATCTGCCAGAAGATTGGAAGATTCTGGAAGAGAAGAATTAAGTGTGGGTTTCAATTTATTTTGCCTACATCATTATTAGCCGTGATCTTTAGCAAATGAATGAAACTCCAGGGTTCATTTTTTTCCTCCTATATAAAATGGGGATAATAGTACCTACTTCATAGGTGTTAGAATTCAATGTGAAATTGCATTTGTGAAGTAAATAGAAAGTCTCAAATAGAAGCTTCTATTATGATTATCATTGCTGTGGTTACTGATACACTGGACTGAGCATCCACAGTCACTCAGATAGTGAGTGGCATTGTTCATCCCAGGTGTGCTTGACTCTTCAACCCAGCTCTTCTTAACCCACCAGGCTACTTTTCCTCATCTAATAACCATTGTCCCCCTTTCTTGACAGCCCTCAGGAAGCCACAGGGTCTAAGGGAACCTCCAAAGCAGATCAGAGGTTTCTTCTCCCACCCCCTGCACAGAGGATAAGGCTGTGTGCAGTCTTGGCAGCAATCCCCAGCCCCTGGTCAGAAGCCCCCTGAATGGAATCGCTGAGTTGCACTCGGGTGCTCTGAGCTCTTTTAAGACACTCCTGTTGGGCCCCTGTGTGGGTGACAAGATGATGCATGAGGTCTGGCTAAGCAGCTTATTTGTCTGAGCTGGTGATGGTCTTTGTCCTGAGGTGGGTTAATGGTTAGGGGCAATGGCCCCTTAAGGCCTGGACAATGGGCAGGCTTCTCAGGTCATCAAATCACTCAGCAGAATGGTGCTGAGCCCCTCAGAGCACGGGAGGCCTCTGCCCCTCTACTCCCTGCTAACCCTGCTCATCAGCTGGACATGGCTCCCCTCCCAGCAAAGAGGAACACTGGAATAATGGGGAGAAAGCCGCAGAGCATTAGAATGACAAAAGATGAGAGGAGGAAGCCAAGACAGGGGACAGTGGTAAATCTCGCCTGAACCCTGCCCTCCGTCCTGTGCTGGGCTTCACCCTCCACAGGCATCAGCCTCATACCTAGCCACTAGCTCAGCTGCTCCTTTCACTGCCAGAACTAAATGCTGCCGATTACAGTTGGAACTTTCTGTCCTGGCAGTCATGGCCTGCTGGAATTCACCCCTTCCCCTCCCATTCGACCCTCTCTGATCCTTCCCAAAGCCCCACTCAAGTGAGGACATCACATGGCCTTCACCACCTGCTTCCACCGAAGCAGTTCCCTTTTATGAGTTCCACATTTGCTTCTCATGAAGATCCTATTTAAAGAACACTTCTAATATTAGGATTTTTTCAAAGTATGAAAACCACTGATTTAAATCAACTCTCTATGTGTAGAAGGAGGGCTGGGATTCTAAGCCAGGCCTTCTCCTTCCCAGTCCAGACTTTTCTTCAATGTGTGTATTCATTCATTCATTCAAGAGATGTCTGCAGTCACCTACTGTGTGTCTAGATCCTGACCTCAAGGAGGGCCTGAGTATCAACATCCAGCCCTGCTGAGGAGCCGAGAAGGCAACGTGAAAGTGTCCATTGACTTCAGCCTCTGGGTGGCCACTGGGGACCTTGGGAAGGGTATTTCAAGGGTGCAGAGGCTAAGCCAGAGAAGGATGCGTGTGGGTTGAGAGGGGAGGAGGCAGTGCAGATAACAGACACAGAGGTGGATCCTGGTGTCACAGATTATTTACTCATTACAAAGGGACAAATGAACAAGTGGAGAACTGATTATAGTGGGGAACCGTTACTGAGCCATCCTGGCACCATGCAATAAGTACATTTCATTGCACATGAGGTATGCTGGCCAAAGATGTTTAACCTAAATCTAATTGTGAAAACACAATCCAAGGTACCCAGAATGCAGTGCAATCTGTGAGACAAACTGGTCTGGACTTTGCAAAAAGATCAGTATCATGAAAAAAGGAATGGTCAGTGGCTGGGTGGGTGGGAGGCTCCTGCAGATTGAAAGATACTGAGGAAAATAAGCCAGACTCAGAAAGTCAAGGATCGAATATTTTCTCTCATATAAGTAAGCTAGTGAGATAAAAGGAATAAAAGAAGGGGATCTCATGAAAATAGAAGGGAGGTTACTAGAGTAGAAGAAGGGGACTCAGAGGGACGGGGGAGGGGGATAGGGGAAACACGAGGAAAGAAGTTGACCAGAGTATGCTGTGGGCATATGGACATCTATCACAGTGCCTTCTAATATTATGTGTATCTGTAATGCACCAATTACTAAGTAAACAAATAAATGAATAGAAGGAAGACAAATAGAATAGCGGAAAGGGATGGTTGGGGGCAAGGAAAGGAATGGAAGAAGGTAGAGTTAAAGAGTGAAATGGAGAAAATGATGTTATTGCATTTATGAATTTGTCAAAATGAGCCCCACTATTATGGATACTGTGATGTAGCACATAATTAAAAAAGAGATTAACAAAATACAACTGCCAAATGCAACCCTTGAATCTTGATCGGATACTGATTTTTTTTTAAAATCTGTAAGAAAGACACTGGGGAAGAACTGGGGACACTCTTAGATGTGGCATGTGTGTCAGGTAACTGGAGGAACAGTTGTTCCTTGCTAGGCTCTACTGCGATGCTGTGGCTATGTGGGAGGACGTCCTGACTCTCAGGTGATGCTTGCAGATGTGGACTGCACTGAGGCCTACAACTTTCTTTCAAAGGGTTCAGGAAAAAATTAAATACACATAGGGATACTGCAACGTGGCAACATATTGGCCATGGACATGTTTAGATGAAGAGTACCTACGTGCTTTTGTGCTCTTCTAACTTTTCTATAGGGTGGAAATTTTTCAAAATAAAGAATACACTCCATTTAGGTATGATCTATCAAAATATATAAATGCATTCTACTATCATGTACAGCTAATTAGAACAAATAAAATAAGAAATTTTTTAAAAAAGGAGACTATTTGAGTTGGAGAGAGATTAGACAGTGACAACTGGGTGTGGGAAAGGGTTTCTTGGGATGGGTGAGATTGGATGCTTTCTGTAGCAAACCCCCATCCCCTTAGATTCAGGGACCCTCTGAACCCTTGTAGAAAACTGAGAGCTCTGGAGCTGTGGTGAGACAGCCCTCGCTGGGCGTGGAGGGAACTTCCGCAAGGCGCTGGAGCCGGTAATGGGAACCACATTGGCGGGAGTGTGGGGAGCCCCACCCCAGAAATAGCCCTTCTATGCCGAGGCAGGACAACTGGAACAAATTATGTGCATTCATACTTGTTAAACTGCCTTGGCACCAGAAGTGATCCTCGTAACCTGAGCTTTCCAGCAGTGCGGCCACAGTTAAAGTTGGGTCAGCCTTGTCCCCGCACCCTCTCTGTTGGAGGTTTACAGCTACAGCATAAAACAATTCAGCATGAGCTGAAACATGAAAAACTCCTCCGGATTGTAAAGGCAAACTTTTCTTTTTAAAGTTTTCTAGGGAGGTAGCATTTGGAAATAAAATCTTTTTGGTCCCCTTCTGCTTTTCCAATCCTTGGCCAGGCCACCAAACACCCTGCCTCCACCCTCTCCCGCTCCCCACTTCAAGCCCAGACCACAATCCAATCAGACACAGAAGCTGCTGCATTCTGTGGTTGAAGGGTTCTGTTGTGTCAGGAGTCCTGTTTCTGAGTTTGAGTCCTGAAGCTGTGTGGCCTTGGACAAGTTGATTCTCCTCTCTGGGTTTCAGCTTCTCAGTTATTATAGACAATGTTTATTACAAGATTTAACTACAAGATTGCCCAGTCCCATAGTGACACGAGTATTGAATGCGTGGAGCCTGTACGCACAGTGGGCACTCTATCCGTATTGTCTTACTGATTATCAGAGTGTGTCAAATTTGAGGAGATCTATAGAGAGTAGTATCATATTTTTGTAATGAAGAAGTTTGTCCAAAATTATTATTGCTTTTAGTCGAAAGGTACAGTTCTTGGTGGAAGAGAAATCATGTGGAAAATCACAAGAAAGGGATTTGATTTTATCCTTTCATTAAGTGTTTGAAGTAAAAAGTGGGGGAGGCTTTGAAGTCTGAGAGGCGTAGGTTCAAACCCCAGCTCTGCCACATCCTGTCAAAGTGACCCAGGGAGGTTAGGAGTCCCTTCTGAGCAGGTGGGATGATCCCAGCCCAGCAGGCTGGAGGGGGACGCTCCACCCAGGCCCTAGCAAACAAAAGCTAGGGACTGTCTGGTGGGGAGAGTTACTCTAGTCCTGAATCTGAGAGCAGGAAAGCTCCTGATGTCCAGACCTGTCTCTCAAGAGCTGTTCTTGGTCATCAGGACAACAGACCCAGGGAAGCCAGCCAACATTAAAACCCTGCCCTTCAGACCTTTGGATCGATGATGAAAAACCGCTGTGACTTCTGCCCTTTTGAAGCTGCCTTAGCCCAACCCTTCAAGCTACTAGGGGTTTGAAGGGCTGAGAGGATGTTGAGAACAAGAAGAAACTTCCATTTGTGGCACACTGGTTCCCCCAAGCCTGGGTTCCCAGGTATGTGTTCAGGGGAGAGAGGATGCTCCCTGCTCACCGGCCTTCCTCTTTCAGCAGATGTACTAGGGATGGGCAGGAAGTGTGGGCCAGAGTCAGGTGCCTGCTTTACTTTTACCTGAGCCAGAACTGAGAACCCCAGACTGCTTCTGTTCAGGTCTGCATTTTAATCGGAAGCAACACAGTATCAGTCAGTTCATCCCAAGCAGGCATGTATGCCCATCCCAGCTCTGCCCCTCACTGGCCGGGTGACACTACTGGGAAGTCACTCTGCCTCTTGGGCCCTTGCTTACCTTATCTCCAAAGGGAAAAGAAGACTACCTGCTCTGCTGGCCTCTCCAGCCTCTGTGAGAGAAGGCAAATGGCAGTCTGAGTGCTCACAGGACGGGTGTAGGAAAGCAGCCCCACTGGCAGGCCTGCAGCGAACCCCCTCCCCACCACACACACACACAGGCACACACGCACACCTTCGTGCAATAGGCATTTTGCCCAGAAGCTGTACATCAACAGAGTATGTTGTTACTCTGGTACTTGGTAAACAGAATATTTGGTAAATAGAAGCATTTTAAATACAGAATAGGGAATGGAGAAAACCAATATTTGCTTAACATCTGTTATTCCTCATTTATTCTGGTGTTCACATCTAGATTCTTGACCGTGCATTTTTGCACATTAATGCAGCGCTCTTGGATTGTCAGGACTTGCCAGCAGGTCATCTGCAGTATCACAAAAGATCTAGGTTCAGTTCCCTACTAGAAAAACAAAATTGTTTTAAAATATGCTTTGCACACTCCTCTGAACAGATGAGTCTTTATGACTGGCAATTAAATGATACGTGTTCGCTGAGTGTGAATTTCTCTTGGTGAGGCAGAGGAAGTGATATAGAAAGAGGGACAGATGAGGGTGGGAAGGGCCTGGCCTTGTTTCCTGCACATTTGCAGGCTGGGTTCAGAGTGTCCAATCTGTGCTCCTTGGGATCCTTGAGTCTGCCACTCACACCACCCAGCCCAGCACCCTCACTCCAGGACATCCTTCCATTTTCTGTCTCACTTCTTTCAAGAGTCAAGATGCTTCTCAGAACAAGTTTCATGCTTCAAAACATATCTCCTCAAAGACTGGAAAATTGCCTGAAAGTTGGAATATGAAATCACCCTCTTCCTTCAGAGCCTCCTTCCCCAGCTTGAGGGCTGCTGTCCTTGATCAGCCAGAAACCACTCAGCACCTGTCTGAAAGGAGCACATTAGTTAAGGATCTCTAGCTAAAGTCCCTTTCTTGGGGCTAGCAGCAGATGCATGGTTCTGGAATAGGGCTCTGTCCTGAGACCCTCATGGAATCTCACTCCAGCTTTTGAAGGGAGGGTTTGGTCAGATGTAAGTCTGGTGGGACGTGCCCAGCGCACTGGGAAGCCATGAGCTCTCAAAGCTTGCCTGGGTTTCTCCTAGGAAGACAGACAGTGTCCTGAGGGGCACAGGCTCTGGAGCCACGAGAACTGGCTTCATGTTAATACTCTTCAAAGTGTGGCCACACAACACTGGGCAATTTATCTCCCTCATTGAGCCTTATTTTTCTCTTTGGCAAAATAGGGATAATAATTCTTACCTGGGAAGAGAAGAGACTGGGAAGCAGTTGGCAGGACAAATTAAGTAGTATTCATGAACAGACAAGCAGGGTCCTGGTGTGGAGAAGGTACAAGTCCTCCAGCCCTCTGGCTCCTTGAGGCCATACTGCCTCCTGCTGCCCACCGGGCTTGCACGTATGAAGGGCTGAGGGGGGCCGGGGGACTGTGTCTGCCCTTGCACTTGAAGAGTGCCAGCTGGTAGCCTGGTCTGGCAATACTGCAGGCTGTCCCAGAGTGGCTGACTCCATCCTTCTTCATGTTTAAAAGACCTCATTCCCCAATTCTCACTGCTGCTTAGGGGCAGGAACGACTCTGTCACAGGAGTGTCATGGGGATCCTGTGAGACCCTGTGCAAAAGCCTCAAGAACAGCAACTGGCACACAGTAGGTTCTCAGAAAGTGTTCAGTCTTACAGAACAGAAACCTGGTTAAAGACAGGCCAGGAATGTGCCTGTGTTTTGTCAGAGACGGCTCCTACCCATGTCAGGGACAGCTTTGTGAGGTGAGAATGAGTCAGGGCAGCCTTGGGCTCGGGGAGAGCCTGCTCTGGATTGTGCAACACATCGGGGTGGGCGCAGAGAGCCAAGCTGCCTGTGTCCCCAAGCCCGCCCTGACATGGCACCTGCTTCTAGTGGGCTCCTGGCTGGCACCCTGCCAGCGCTTGTCTTCTGCCTCCCAGCACTGGGGCCAGGCTGCCTCCGAGTCAGTCTGAGTGGGTGTTGCTAAGACCTGACCAGAACCGCCCTCCCCTGTGCGGGTGCTCCTCCTGCATCCGCTCTGCAGCCTGGCCCAGTGCTCTAGGAGGCCCTAGGCCTTTGTGTGTAGGCCCACCTGCCAGCCCCTGGTGGGCCACTTTCTGCTGCTGGAGCACACCTGACCCCTTTCCATTTCCTCAGGAGCTCCTTTGCTAGGCACCTAGGGTGCTGAGTGCATCAGGGTCTCTGGCCTCATTTCATTTACAGCTACTCAGGGACACCATCTTGGTTCCCTTTTCACAGGCAACTGAAGCTCAGAGAGGTGGCACAAGTTGCCTAAGTTCAGTCGGCTAGCACGTGGAAGGCCCACAGAGCTCATGCTCTCACCACCCTGCTGTGTGCTTCGTAGTGGAGTTTCAGGGCTCCACTGGATTGGGGTGACATGCCTGCTCGGATACTCAGTGCTGTTTGTTCACTGTTTCACTTGACAAAGTGGGGTAATTTGTCAGGTTCTTTGGGTGAGTCTTTTGGGCCAAGGGGCTCCAGCAGAGAAAGCTCTTGGTTCTCATGGAGAAGGGCTTGAGAGGGGCTATTTCTGGTCTGCCTAGGACCAGGGACAAAAGAAAAAGCAGCTGCAGAGATTGGGCTAAGTGCTTGGCTTGTCAGAAAGATAATCTCCCCACACCTGTGTCGTGGAAACACAATCCAGGGCTCTGAGATGCACTTTCGTCTGTCACCAGGGTGTCCCCAGGGTGACCTGCCCAAGTGTATCCCAACCAGTAGGGATCAAGTTACAGGGCCCTTTCTCAGGGCCCTTGAATCCTAACAATGCCTGCTTGTCCTTTGGAACTGCTGTCTCCCAGGAGGAATGTTAATGGGATGAGGCATGGAGGGAAGGGAGGGAGAGGGACTGACTTTGGTCTGAGCCTGCTGTCCAGGCAGCCCGGGAGTGTGCCCACCTGGGAAGGCCTGCTGTCTTTCAAGAGCCACTTAAACCATCCCTGTCAGAGGGACTCATCCTTTGTCCTTCCTACACCATCACCTGCCTCCTGAAGGGGTGGGGGCTGGGACTTACCTCCTCCTTGGCAGAGCTTACGATTCAATTCAAGAAATATTTCCAAAAACTAAAAAAGACTTGGATGTCCAGTAATAGGAAGTGAATTTAAAAAAAATTATCTTCTTTCCCTACCACGAAGTGTTAAGTAGCTATTAAAATTACATCTTTATTTTTTTATTTTTTATTTTTTTTTGGAACCAGGGATTGAACTCAGGGACACTCAGCCACTGAGTCACATCCCCAGCCCTATTTTGTATTTTATTTAGAGACAGGGTCTCACTGAGTTGCTTAGGGCCTCGCTAAGTTTCTGAGGCTGGCTTTGAACTCGTGATCCTCCTGACTCAGCCTCCCAAGTTGCTTGGATTACAGGTGTGCGCCACCACGCCCAGCCTGAAATTACATCTTTAAATCATACTTAAATAATATTTAAAGATATAAGAAATAAGATATAAGATATAAGAAAGTCTTACAGTATAATGTCAAGTGGAAATTGGATAGAAGTGACAGATGATATAAACCTCACTTGATAAATGTATGCTTCCATACATGTAAGAAGAGGCTAGAGGGAAACATGCTGAGAGCGTCAACCGTGGTTATTGACGAGCGTTGCAGCTGTGATTGGTTTTTGTCTTTTTCCTGCGTACTTTTCTCCTTTGTGCATATTCTAACGAAAACATGCCATTTAGATTCAAAAACAATTTCTTAAAAAGTAATTTATTTCCCTCTTGCTATATAACTGACACATGTCAGGTGCTGGGATAAGAGGTGTAAAGGAACCAAGTCCCTGCACTTTATGAGCTCTTGGCCTGGCGGGGTATGACTAGGAACAAGCAGGGGACAATGATGTTGTTTTAACAACAGCAGCAACAATGACAATCATACTGACTAATTTGTTAAGTGCCATGGATCCTTCTGAATGCTTTAAGTGTATTTACATTTAAATCTTACAGCTCCATGAGGTAGGTAGTTATTAACCCACTTTGCTAATAGTTTGTACAGGCTGCTGTGGGAACCTAGAGCAACAGGGAAATTCAATCTCTCTGTGGGTTCAGGGAGGCTGCAGTAGAGAACTGGCAGTTATTCTGATTCTTTTGTGTGTGTGTGCTGGGGATTGAACCCAGGGAGACATAACCATGGAGCCATATCTCCAGCCCTTTCTTATTTTTTATTTTGAGGCAGGGTCCCACTAAGTTGCTTAGGGCCTCACTAAGTTGTTGAGGCTGGCCTTGAACTTGCGATCCTCCTGCCTCAGCCTCCCTAGCCACTGGGATCACAGGCGTGCACCACCATGTCCAACGCTTATTCTGACTCTCAACAGTGAGTTCTCTGAGAAGAAAGCAAGGAAAAGATTTTTCAGGTAGAGGGAAGACAATGAACAAAGACACCAAGGGAAGGAAGAGCTAGGCATTGTTATGAACTTGCTAATGCCACGCTCCTTCCTCCCCACTGAGACTCCAGAAACACCTTCAGGACCATTTTATGAAGGGCATAGAAGATCATGCTGTAAAGTTTGAGCGTGATTCTATCAGGCAGCAGTGAGCTATCAAGGCTGTGCCATGGGCAGCTCCGTATTAGAGAAAGATCATCCTGGGCTTTTTAAACACTGTGAATGGCTCAGCCATTTGTGGAGACAGAAGTGTTCCTCTGGAGACGGATGCTGCAGGAAAATTCATCTCCGTTCCAGCTGAAGTAGCAGAGAAGGAGAAAGGAAACGACAGGAGGTTGCCGCAGTGTGCGATCTCCGTTACCCTTACCGGCTTGTAGAAAGCGACTGCAACCCTGAGGAATGGGAGATGTATGTGCAAAGAAATGTGTTCACCACCCAGACTATGCAGAGGCATAACCGCCAGAAGAGAGACCTGGGAATTCCAAATGGACTTTTAGTTTTGAATGCAATTTCTGTGTTTAATTAGTGCAAATCACCTCCATTTTTGCCATAGAAACAAGGGAAAGTCTTGTGTGGAGATGTTGTGAGTACTTACATTCCGAGCTTGTTGGAGCTGCAAATAAATCAGAAGTCCCCTCACCATAAGCCTGACCAAATGCTAGGAAGCCAGAACATGGTTCCATTGGCCATGTCTTTAGCCTACAGAAGCTGGTCTGCTGTGCTTGGCACAAGGCTCTGTTTGCAGCAAAGGGAAGAATCAGAGTGATACAGCCTTGTTCATCAGAATAGTCTCTGGTTCTACATTGTCCTCTGCATTAAGATAATCCCTTTTACAATGAAGACGGGATGAATAGAGGACAAGTTTTCTTTTGCAATTTTTGTTTTAGCCTTTTTTTTTTTTTAAACTTCACTATGAAATGCAAAAGTCTAGGAACCACTGAGCCTCTGCCTTATTGATCTGTACTTGGTGCCAGGTTCTGGGAGAGATGCAAAGATGAATCAGATGGACATGGCCTTGAGAGACAGATGATCTTGAGTTGAAATCAAAGGTAGGACACGATGAATATCATTTGGAAAGGCTGAACATTATTGAGAGTAATTGGGCGAAAAATACACAAGAACTATTTGTACTTTATTTACAACTTTGAGGTGAATCTGAAATCATTTTAAAAAAAACCCAAAAACTTAGGGGGAAAGAAAAAGCTGCTACCTAGGATGAATGGTCATGGGAGCAGAAAGTAAAATATAGAAAACAGTCAGATTGTAATTTAAAGTTTCATCAGAGAGAATCCTGAATATCAGGCTTGAATTCATATTGTATTCTGTAGACAGTGTGGATCCATGGAAATTTTTTGATTAAAGGTAAAAAGCAGTCAGACTTCCTATCAAGAAAAATCAGGGTGATGTCTGATTATAGAGAAACAAGCCTGGTGGTGGTTGAAATAACCCAGATGGTAGAGGAAGATTTTTGAAAGAATCCTTAAAATCCAGGCACAGTGGCACACATCTGTAATCCCAGTGACTCAGGAGGCTGAGGCAGGAGGATGACAAGTTCAAGGCCGGCCTTAGCAACACCCTGTCTCAAAATAAAAAAGTGCTAGGGATGCTCAGTGGTAAAGCACCCCTGGGTTCAATCCCCAGTACCAAAAATAAAAGCAAATAAATAAAACTATCTCTAAGACAACTAGCCCTGCTGTATCTTTGTAGGTGCTACTTGGTACTGGGGTTCCATGGACAGATTGATAAAGATATTCCTTGCTCCAAGAGTGCTCTGAGGCATTAACTTATTAGATGGTGGGCACAGAGGTTCTCTAAGCAGAGGGAATATGCAGTGCTTCTCAAATGGTTTTGACAATGGAACCCCCATACTTTGGGGAACCCTGGCTGGCACTGAAACAGAGAGGAGCAGGTATCTGTAGCACAAGCCCCTCCTTCCGTATTCTGCAAACTGGAAACCATGGCTCAAACATTCTTGGATTCCTTTTCCCTTGCCTGGGGGGCGGCGGGTTGCATGCCCGCCACACCACTTCCTTGTTTCTGCCATCTCAGCCCCCAGATTCAAACCTGCCTGGGGTCACTGCCCTTCCCCATACATGGAAGACTCTTTTGTGGGTTTAACGTGAACCAATAACCTCAGAGTAACCTAGTCCACATTTCCAATCCAATTTTTAAAAATTACAAGAATGAGAAATAATCTGATGTTTTCCTAAAAAGGGAAGAATTTTTTGAAGGTTTCTTTTTCTATTTGTTTTTTGGTGCTGGAGATTAAATCCAGGAGTACTCTGCCACTGAACTATATCCCCAACCCTTTTATTTTATTTTGAGACAGGGTTATGCCAAATTGCTGAGGCTGGCCTTGAAATTACAATCCTCCTGCCTCAGCCTCCCCAGTCACTGGGATTACAGGTATGTACCACCATGCCTGACATTTAAAGGATTCTTTAAATATCATTTTCCAATTAATTAAGTTCCTTCATTTAACCTCGTTTTTGAATTTGAATAAAACTATATGGTAGTTTTTGATCCCTTTCCCCCTTTTAAGTAAAGTCTTGATTTTGACCTGGGTGCTCAAATTAGTTAAGGTGGACTCTCCTCCTTTCCCACCGCCCTCACTCGAGCACATGATTCTATGGTTGGCAGTAGCACAAAGTGATTATTTATACGCTTGTTATTCAGCATGTTCATCTTAGTTCATTAGCCCTCTGATCTTGTCACCTGTACTAGCCTCTACCTGTTGTTTGACTTTCAATATGTTCTTTAACCTCTCTGAGCATTGCTTTTCTTCAGTCTGAGAAGAGCAATTCCTACCTCCCGTAGCTAGTGCAAAACAGTGCTGAGCACACAGTACATTTAGATGGTTGGTAAATACCCCTCCTAAAGGTCTCTTTCCTGTGATTCACATGGCTCTCTGCACTTAGCAACGCCTCAGAAATACCTGAGCACAGGTACATACAGCTGCGTTAGCCTAATGAAGATATCAATCAAGTAGCAAATTGCACCCTTTAAGATCTTTATTTATTCTCTTTTGCCTTCTTTTCAATAAAAACACTTCACTTTGGCAATAATAATAAGCTGTCGAAAGCCTGTGAGGTAGCTATGATTGCTCCCATTTTATAAATGAGGAAAAGGGGCCTGGAGGGCAACTTTATTGAAGTGCAGATCTTCCTGATCCTGAGCCCATGTTCTTCGACACTGCACCAGGAATGGTAAGATCCATTCTTTCTTTTACTCTTCCAGTCAACTCAGCAGTCACTGACATGTGCTGGGTGCCAGACACAAGATGCTTTCCAGCTCTCCGGGAATTCTCCTGGTTGAAGGAGATGAACCATGTGTTCAAAACTTCCAAGGCAGCCCCGTAACACCTCATTTGTCCCTCACCAGGGAATGAGCTGTTTTATTAAGTGAATTTTACAGATGGAATCAAAGAACTCAAAGAGGACTTAGAGATCTCACAGTACAGCCTTATTCTTTTAAGGGGAAGAAATGTGACCTCAAAGACACTGGGTGACCTGCTCAAGGTGACTCTGCCCAAAGGTTATAGAACCAAGACTGGAATCCAGCTCCTTTGCCTTCCTACCTTTGCCTTTAAAAATGTTAGCCATTTTTCTTAAACTAGAGTACATATTTCTTTGAAATTTGTGTCAAATAGATGATTCCCATCTTAAATCTTGGTCCATGTCTAGGTATCATTGATACAGCATTATAACACTGTTAGAACCTGCGATCCCTCTGAACCTTCCCAGGTGTGTGTAGGATAGTTCGCTCCTTACCCTGTGGCTCAAACAGCTTCCTTTTACCCGAGCTTGTCAGCTCATTTTCCAGCCCTCAGAATCTTTTGTTTTGTTTTGATTTGGTTTTCTTTTCATACACTCACACATAAAATTGAACTATCCATGAGAATGTATAGTTAAACACATTTCTTTGACTGATTAACTTTGGTCCACTTTATTTCTCTGAGCCCATTTCCTCGCCTATAAAATGGGCAAATGGACAATAATCTATCTCATAGAATTGTTGGACAACAAGTAAAAGGTTCCTAAAACTTAATAGGTGCTTAGCTCCCGTCTTCCCCTGCCTTCTTTCCAAGTTTTCAAGAAACTTTAAAAAGTTGCATACTTCCTCCCTCACAAAGTACACAGAAATAATGAAGTAAACCGAAATAAGTGCTGATCCTGAAACACAGCCTTCTCCTGCATAGTAAATCAGAAGTTCCTCTGCTCCCCCCGACCCCCCTAAAAGCACATATAACATGTCTACTTTCTTCCTCCCGGGAGAATAAGGAAGGCTTTAACACAAAGCATAATTCATATCATCTGCAGATCTTGGGCCATAGCACCTCATGAAAACTATTAACACATCTCCCACCGCCTACTTTATGAACTCATATAAAAGCAGATCAGGTGAGCATTCTCTAAGTAATGGCCCAATCCCTGAAGTATGCGAAATTTGACCTTCTGTGAAGCAATTGTTTTAAATTCACTCTAGGAAGCAAGAATGCCTCTTTGTAATGTGCGTGAGCACTCCTAACAGCACTGTGTATTTCCTAGACTCAGAAAGTCAGGACTTGAGCCTTGGAAGGAACCTTCCAGCTCCTCTAGTCCAACCCCTAAAAGGTAAAGAAACCAAGACCCGAAGAACACCTGATATGTCCCCCAAACACATAGTCTGGGACAGAGCCCAGGTGACTCCTGTTTTTCTAGGAATCCCACACTCATCACTTAGCAAAATAGTCAAGGACCAGAAGTGAGGTCTTTTTTGTAGATTATGCTGGTGCCTTTGTTCTAGGCTTGGGTTTCCCCTGTTTAAAATGAGCATGTCAGATTCAGAGGCCTCTGTGGTTCTGCAGGCGTGCAAGAGATGACTAAATGAATATGTGGATGACTGAAGCCTGGATTACATAGTCACTAGAGCCCAGATTCACCTTTCTGCAGAATCTCCTGCAACATCCCCTCAGCACCCTCTTTCTCAAGTTTTATTTGCACCATCTGCACCCATCTTAAGGCACCACCTTCTACCACAATAGGGATCCCTTCTCTGGCAAAAATACCGCCCCATACGCTTGCCTGCATGATGAGTGTTTTTAAATTCCCAACAGTTTCTCACAGATGAAGAAGAAAACTCTAACTCCCAGTGCATCCTTGTGCTAGGAGCCTGGTGAGCAAACCTTGGCCCCTTCTCTTTCATTGTGAAGGTATTTTTAACTTGTGTTTGCAGTTGGTAGACAGAAAAAGCAAAATGAAGGCCCTGAGCTCTTTACCAAGCACAGAGGGGGAGAGGGAGTTCACGTTTATTGATCACCTACCAGGAGTAACATATGTTCTCTGCTCTCCAGAGGCAGGTGTTTCTTACGTCTCTTGTACAGAAACTGAGGTCTAGATATTCTGAGTGAAAGCCCAGCTTGCTTGTAGCACCATGGAGTCCAGTTGGGGCTCTCAGCCTTCTCCACCTGCCTTCCCCTGACTCCCTCCACCCCATGAACTTCCCTGGCCTCCACAATGCTTCTGAGGTTTAAATTAAATCCACAGCAATGTTCTCTAGGTTTAGATGTTGCAAAATCTCACTGGCATTTAACAGGGTTGGGTGTTTGAGAGTATTTTCGTGTCTTGCCTGGGGCCTGAATAAAAGTTACAAGCAGCACTGAAGACCAAACCAAGAAAGAAAATGTGGGCAGCCAACCTTGTAACCTTAGCTAATCTTTAATTACACCTTAATTGAGGACCTATGAAGTAGATATAGGAAGATGAATAATAATATGTTGAGCTTATGCAGAATTTTAATTTCCCAAACTCTTTCACGTGTGTTATAATAATAATTGCTGCCATTTACTGAGCCCCAGCTGGGTGCCAGAGGCTGGGTGAAATTCCTTCTGTTATTTCTCTTGTATTTCTCTCTACTCGTGAGGGGAATGCTTCCCCTTTTCACAAGTGAAGAAATCAAGTATTACTTGTCCAGGGGAGAAGTAGTGGGCAGCCCTTTGCTCAGATGGAAGTAGGAGGTCAGGCAAGAGAAGGAGGCCTGGGCCAAGGTGAAGGTCAACCGCAGCTCATAATTCATAGGAGGTGCTTCCTGTGGTCCTTGGTGCCCAGAAAGCAGGGGCTAAGCATTTGCCTGCTTTTGGGCCCTCCAGGGCACATCACTCTCCCCTTTGGAACTGCTCAGAAGTAAAGGTATTGAATCCCAGCCCAACAGCTCTATAAAATAAACTTCACCAATCCTTCTTTGTACAGATGAGGAAACTGAACAGTAGAGAGTTCTTGAACTGAGTTTGATCAGATTCCAGTGTTAATGCTCTTTTCTCAGCACCAGCCAGCTCCCCCAGAGAGGGAAACCCAGAGGGTATGCTGAGGTCTTCTAAGAACCCCGCCAGGATCCTTCCCACCCTGCCTCACTCCTACTCACACTCACAGAGCCATTCTCCAGCTGGAGAGCAAGTTGGAGGCTACCATGTCATCAAACTGAGTCACCTGTTTCTGCTGCACCCTGGATGATGTGCAGGGCACCCTCACATTGAACCAGCCCATCATCGCACAGACTGGAGTCCACACAACTCAGCAGAGTTTTTGCTTACTTGTTCTCCAAATTGTTTATTTATTTAATTTTGCAAAGATCTGGAACTTTGGCAAGTACAGGACGTTGAGTTGATCTTCCACAAGTCTGGCTGGCCCATCTGGTTGGTCTGTATGTTATGACCATGGCTAGCATATAAGTACTTCCTATGTGCCAGGCAGTCTCAGAAGTGCTTTATAAGAGTTATTCCACTAATTCATCCCACAACCCTGGGAAGTAGCATTACTATTACCAGTGCCATATTTACGTGAAGCACAGAGGTTCTGGTAACCTGCTGAAGGTCACATAGCTAGTTGGAAGTGTCTGATCTCAGAACTGATGCTCTACCATTCCACAGAATGGCTTAGGTAGTAGCATGGTGACTCTACGCCAGTCACCCAACCAGATTCTCTAGAATGGGGGCAATAACACTTACTTCACTGGATATAAGTAAGTACTGCCAGACAGTTTGCCAAAGCCAGTGGATGCTGGTAAAGGTCTTTTTCCTTCCCTAAGTGAACCACAGCCAGCAAATATCTACTAATTTTCTTTTAGATGCTTTGATAACAAATGCCATACCCACTACCTGTTTCCTGCTTTTATATTTAACAACTGAGAAAAGCAGTGCTTGAGGCTGTGGGCTTAGGGGCTGGACAGCGGACTCTTTACCGGCCTCCCTTCATGGCTGTGCATGTCCTTTGCTTGTCAGGTCTGGTGGGGTTGCTCTGAGGACTGCCAGGTCGCATCTGCAGTAGCTGGGCGGGGTAGGTGGAGTGCAATGCAGAGAGAACCTGTTCCCAAGCCACCTTGGAAAGTCAGGGAAGGGCCCATCCCCACAACCTGTTTTGTCATTTTCCTCATGACTGGTGAGCAAAGAGAATCCATGTAGAGTTGGCACCTCTTGGGCTGTTCAGAAAGTGCCCCGATGTCCCTAAAACGGAGAGTTAAGAGGCTGGGGGAGAGTGGCTGGCAGCCATCAAAATGATGAAGTGAAATTTCAAATTACATTAGATGTTTGCTTAAGGAACAACAGATGAGGCCCTGTGGATTCTCAAATCCTCTTGGCAACACTGCAAAATGAAAGCATAACCATTTGGAACCCTTCCCCTGGACCGTATGAAGTCTGGGCCACAAAGATGACCTTTTAACGATAGTTTCCTGCCTCTGAAGGGTAGAGTGTGTCGAATTTTTCCTTGCTACAGGCCTGGTTTTAATCATTGCCTGGGTCAGAAGAAAGGGCTCTTATCCACACCATTCCCTTTTCAAAATATCTAGGATGTTCTTCCAGTTTATAATCGAGAGTTTTTGGATAAGGTTCCCTGTCTTTACCTGGAATTCTTTGGTGTGACCTTTGTCATATCAAAGGAGTATTCACTGAGAACCTGCTGTGGCCTGGGGAACACTTCACGTGGGCCAGTGAATTTCATCTTCCCAAGGACCCTGGTCCCCAGGCTTTGCATTTTCCTTATTTTATAGATGAGCAAACCAAGGCTCAAAGAGGAAGGTCATTGTCAGGATCACAAGCACCTAATGGATGAGCAAACCCTTACCCGTAAGTAGAAGGGAGGATATGGGCAGAGGGACCTGCTGTGAGCAGACACCTCCAAGGCCATTGCTCTTATTACTAACCACAGCTAACTCTCTAATAGGGATAAGTTTGTGGGAAGCATAGACATTTTCTGAAAAGAGTAAAGGCATAAAAAGAACTTGGGGAATGTCAGTCAGCTTCTTTCTTCCTTTCTAAGTCATTCTCATTTAAGAATCTTCATATCAGTTCATAATATTAAAATCATGTAATGTACTCAAAGTCAGTGTGCACATTGTAATGATGTGGAAAATGAAACCTAAAAAAGTTATATAAGCTGCACAAGGTCACAAGCCTAGCATTTAAACAGAACACTAGATGCTCATGATATCCCATGAAGACTACCAGCTCTGCAGACCCTGCTCTGGTCCTCAGAAGCCCATCCCACCCCTCTCTGAAAGCTCTCCTGGTAAAAATAAAATAAGTCCTAGATAGAGGCTCAGAGCTGTTCCGCCCCATCTACGTCATTCAGTCCTTCTGTCCCCCACCCCACAATTGCAATGGTTTTGTTCTGTCCGGAATCTAAATTTAATTAGTCTTCAAAGGAAACCTTTGCTGGTAAAATAGATTGCCAGCAGACAAGCCTTTGTTTTCAATGTTTGGTGGCTAAAAAAGGGCACATTTCACACCAAAATGACAGCATCTGGGGGTGGTGAACTTTTGACACAAGGAGACTAAATCCTTCAAGAGAAAATCTACCACCACCTGAAGCTTGGCTCCGCTGTATTTATGCAAATAGACCCCAGCCCCAGCAGGATATTAGGAACTATTATAACAGGCCCCTTCTTTGCCGCCTCTCCCAAGGGCCCCCATCCTTGGCTTAAGTCTCACATTTCCATAATAAAGACCACCATCTCCCATTTCATCACTTACTCCCCCAAAACCATTTAAAGACCTAGGCACCCCATTGTGGGAGGATTTCCCTGGATCCCCTTCCCCAGTCCTCTCTCCCCCTTGGCTCTTCTGAACCTGTGGGTTTTTCCAAGGGAGAGATTAAATCAGTTGCAAAGAGCTGTTTAATTAAACTCTCCCCCTCCCACCTCCAAAGTTGCTGGAGACTTCTTTTGACTTCTCCTTGGCGATGCCTAATCACTGTAATTTAGCAGATTCCGTAATTACCTGCCTCACACGGAAGCAATTTGATTGCTGTTTCTTTGTCTTGCCTATTTCAACCTCAACTGACAGCCATGCTTACCCTCCACGAAGGTCTAGAACATCCTGGCAGGAGGCGGGTGATGTGACTTTACAGGTGACCTATGTGGGGTTCCAGATTTATAGGCAAATGGAACCAAAGGTATGGGTGATGAGCACTCTGTGGGCCAGGTGGGCTTCCTTTCTCTGCATGGTGAGCTGCCAGGCTGCTGGTGCAGTGGGGAGGAGCCTGAAAAGGCAGGGATGGGGTGGGCTTAAGTGTCCTGGTCCTGCCATCAGAACCACAACTCCCTCCGCTGTCAGTCATCCTTGCAGTGAGTTCTTATTCAGCAAGCCATAAAAAGGCAGAAAGTACCCAATGCTCCCCCCTACTGACCCCCCAACTCTTCACACTCAGAAGTGCCAGCATCGCCATTGTACAGATGAACAAAGGAAGATGACATACCAGCTAGTGAGTGGTGGCACTTGGGTTCGAATCCAGTTCTGCCTAAACCCCATCCCGCTCAATCAGCGCCCACTCAGTTCTTGCCTGTGTGCTAAGTGCTTCTCGTGGTGTCTTCTTACTTCTTTCAACAATAATTAATTACATAATTATGGACTAGGTTTAATTATTTCCATTAATTACAAATGAAATTCAAGAGGTTTATGCAATATGTGCAAAGTCACACAGTCGAGCAAATGGAAGAGTTGGAATTGGAGCCTCTGTGGATGTGACTGGAAGCTCACACTTCACCCCCACGCTCTCCTCCCTCCTTTTTTATGTAGTGAGTTCTGTTTATTCCAAGATATGGTTCAATTCTAGGGAATTCATTCTGTCAAGCCCCTGCAGCTTTTTGAACTGTTTCTATGTTATTTTAATTGTTTAGCTTTATCCCACATTTAAATATTGAACAGTTACATTAGGAATTAGTGGCAGAACCACATGATTCTTCCCAGGTTTTTATGTTACCTTTAGTGTTACAACCTCAGGGAGGAAAGTCAGTTTTCTTGCTTCTTAAAGTATGATGTTACCCTCCTGAAGTGTTCTGGCCGTGTGGGTGGGACAGCATCTGCTGCAGCCATCCTTTCTCCCTGGACCTCCCCATCTCCTTCCAGAAGACAGCTGGGGCCCACGCCACTCTGGCAGTAGATAGACACCCAGCACCCCCACCGCTGCTCTGTATGGGGGACTGCAGAGTAGGGAGACGAGGAAGGTCCAGGGCTCCATGCCCTCTTCTTGCTGTGGCAGTATGGGGCTGGAGGGTAGGGACAATGGCAATTTGGAGAAGGCAGTAACACCTCCAGTCCTAGGACTCTGCCTTTGGATGGCAAGACCACTGGGCAGGGATCCCAGACAGACTTGGCAGGACATGAAATACCCTTCTGGGTATCAGGGAGTTCAAAATGGAAGCTGTGACCATCACTGAGGATGCTTTGAATTAAGTGGGATTAAAAGGCAGAGAAACAGACTTCTTCACCTTCTTCTGCAATGGGAGGGAGAGAGTTGAGCCTGCTGACTCTCCAACAGGGTCTGTGCTTGGATGGGACTCCTGACTTGAAGGACACTGTTACTGAAGTTGGCAGGGAACTTTTTACGTGTCTTGTAAGTTTTCTAATTGAAGAGCCCTTTGCCTTAACACAGTTGTGAGTGTCAGTCCTGTGTGTTTGGCTCTGGGATGGAGCCTATACCAGCAGTGCTCGGGGTAAAAGCTTCTGTAAGAACCTCTCAGAGCCCTATTAGCCACTGTGCAAATCCTGTCCCTTCCTCAAGGTATCTCTGGCTAATCCCATCCCTTCCTCAAGATATCTCTCTCTCTCTCTCTCTCTCTCTCTCTCTCTCTCTCTCTCTCTCTATATATATATATATATATATATATATATATATATATATATATATATCTCATTTTTTGATCTGTATAAACTTTCCCCCCATCTACATCTTTTACTGGACCCTCATTCTAATGTTTCCTAACACTCACTTAATTATCTGTAATAAAAGAATATAGGGAAAAAATGGTATAGTCAACTACTTCCCTTACAAATGTTTTTTTTTTAATATAAAAGTAATACATTGCAGAGATTCTCTCCTTTGAAAATAAGCTGGAGTTTCAGCTATGCAATCCATGGAGACAAAGCAAAGGTAACAGTAAAAAATGACGGCACAGCAAGCCAACTACTTAAGACCCTATGCCAGTAGCCATGATGCAGGCAAGCAAAGCTCCAAGCAGGCAGCAATGTAATCCATGTGAAGGAATTCCAACACCATGTTCACACATGAACTTAAGCAAATAGTTCACAGCGAGCAAGCAAAGCATTTCATTTTGGGGGTGGGTACTGGGCATTAAACCCAGGAGCACTAACACTGAGCCACATTCCCAGCCCTTTTTTAAAATTTTATTTTTTATTTATTTTTTATTTTTTGAGAAAGGGTCTTACCAAGTTGCTTAGGGCCTTGCTAAGTTGCTGAGGCTAGCCTCAAATTTGCAATCCTCCATCTTCAGCCTCCCAAGTCGCTGGGATCACAGGCATGCAAAGAAAAATATATTAGTGGTTTATAGAAAAACATATTTTGCTGAATGTCAGTGCTTTATAGCAAGCAGCAAAAATGTACAGCATTACAAAGATTTTAATCTTTATCCCTCAAACCTAGAAAATTATCATCTGCAAAACCAGGTAAATAAGCATTTCCAAAGCCTTCAAAAGCCCAAGTCACTGATGGATTCCAGATGATTCTCCTAATCACTGGTGTTCACTGTGTTAAAAAGTAAGTTATCTTGATCTGTAAAATACCACCCTGCAGCCCTGTTTCTGTGTCCTTTCTCAAAGTGTCTGTAATATTAACATCAAAACTGAGGTTAATATTTTGCTTCTATGGCTTTTTAAAAAAACTTTTTACTTATCATTATTTTAAATGAAATTGATCTGTGCACAAAATTTTAGAGGTTAAATTTTAGTAAAGGGTTTGCAATAAGAAATAGAAATTCTTTGCCCCAGCCCTCGACCCCCAGGTTCCACTCCCCAGTATTTACCTCCATGTTTCTAAATAATATGCTTGTACTGCTCTTTTTTTGTTATTAGTTTTAGACATTATTTGTTGACTTGTGCTAGAAAAGATGACACCCACACCTGCTCTCTTGTTTTTCCTCTCTATAACTCTAATATAATTATTATAATTTTTGGTTAAATAAGTAGTCATTGGTTATATAATTAGGATTATGTAATATATGCAATTTTTGGTTCTGGTTTGTGTTTTTTTGCTCCTAAGCCAAGTGTTCTAACAATCTGTCCTTTCTGGTGCATGCCTTCATTTTTCTTGGAGTTGTTAATTGCCTCTTTGTTGTTGTTGTTGACCTTGTTTGAGAAATTGCAAATGGTTCAGTGGGGTTAGGTCAGGATGCTTAATGTAAGGGACATGGTAACGGACAAGACTGTGAAAGGACCCAGATGGAAATGAAACACCAGACTAGGAACTTGTACTTGAGGGTAGCAAGCAACATGGAAGGGCTTTGAGCAGGAAATGACCTTCTGGAACATTCCTCTGAGGGCTGTGTGAGAGGATCATATGGAAACCCTTAAACTGACATGGAAGGGTGTGTGAAAGCATCTGCATTTTCACCAGCTTTCCAACACAACTGGTGCCATCTTTGGGAAACTCCCACACTTTTGGTAGGTGTTTATCAAATTGCTAACAGACTCCAGCACTCCTGCTTTTTCCTCCCCAAAAATATGGGTGCATTGTAAGGAAGGGTAAAAATCATCTGAGTACACCCAACTGGAATTTCTCAAGATTCATTTGGAGTTATCCAGTCACAAAGTAGTCAGGTAGGGGCCAACAGGAAAACTATGTTTTCCAGTCCCATCCTCCCCACCCACTTTTTGCTTAAAGTTTAAAAAAAAAAAAAAAAAAAAAAAAAAAAGCTCTAAAAAGTTGATGGATACAATTTGTACATCACCTATCACCAATAAATTAGAAGTTATTCCATTCCCCCAAAAGCAGTTTTTAAACAGAAGTTATACATTTGTCAGTTGCTGCTTTTTTGTTCTGTTTTATTTTGTTGGGAGAGGAAAATGAGAAATTTTCAAGAAATTTAAGTAAGAATACAGAATAAGAATGAAGATTTAAAATGTTACTCAAATAGAAATAGAAACTAGGGTTTATATCAGTGACCATTTAATTTTTCAATTTCATAGCCTTGCCATTTCGTCCTTTCTAGGTAAACCTTGCAATTAGTATTCATAAAGAAGAAAGCAAGCCCCACTGTGATGGGTGACCAGCGAGTGTCCAGATTTCTGAGAGCCCCCTAACCAACTGCTTCTGTAGTGTGCAGTGAGATTGAATTTGCTTGTCAAGTTCTTTAAATTCTATTAGTATAGTTATAAATTTTTTTTTTTTTTTGAACTGGGAATTGAACTCAGGGGCACTTGGCCACTGAGCCACATCCCCAGCCCTATTTTGTGTTTTATTTAGAGACAGGGTCTCAATGAGTTGCTTAGTGCCTTGCCCTTGCTGAGGCTGGCTTTGAACTCGTGATCCTACTGCTTCAGCCTCCCAAGCTGCTAGGATTACAGGCGTGCGTGACCACACCCGGCTAAATTGCTTTTTATGCAAAGATAAGGTATCTTTTAAAGAGATGTCTGCTTCTTCTTCCTCCAGTTAGAACATTCAGTTTGCAACCAACTCATTCGCAGGAAACGCAGTGGCAACAGCTACCTGTTCGGGCCACACAGGATCAGCATAATGCCTGACATTTACTGAGCCCTGGCTCTGTGGCAGGCACTGTCCAAGTATCTTCACTAGCATCACCTCCTTTGATCTTCACTACAGTCTTAGAAAGTATGATTACTTGTCCCCATTTTCCAGTGGAGGACAGAAAACGGTGCTTGCACAAAGACAGTTGGTAAGTGGCAGAATCAGGGTTTAAAATGAAGTGTGTCTGACTTTCTGTTGATTGAGATGCTTTGGGCTATAATTAACCAAAGTAACACCAAGCATTGAGATATGTATTGTATCACATAAAAGGAAGCCAATTGGGAGGCTGAGGCAGGAGGATCGAGAGTTCAAAGCCAGCCTCAGCAACTTAGCAAGGCCCTAAGCAACTGAGTGAGACCCTGTCTCTAAATAAAATACAAAAGAGGGCTGGGGATGTGGCTCAGTAGTGGAGTGCCCCTGGGTTCAATCCCCAGTACCAAAAAAAAAAGAAAAAAGGAAGCCAAGAGATAGGGTGGGCCTTGGGACTGGCTTCTCCAGAAACTACTGAAATCATCAAGGACCCAGATTCTCTTCGGGGCTCTCCCTACCATACTCAGACTGGTTTCCCTTTGTAGTTATGGGATGGTCGCTAGTAGCAATGTGGACCACATACTTGCTTGCTTACTGGTTAAGAAAGACTGACTTCCCGTTGCTCAGTATTAAAAACAAAGATGAATTTTCCTGGAAAACCACACAGGAGTTTTACTGCCCAAATAGGGTCATTTCTGAACCATTCATTGGCCCAGGCAATGGGATCACCTTAGAGCACTCGAGCAACTTTATTGGAGGTAGGCCACTCCATTGCCATTCAGGGGAAATGACAGTGGGGAAGCTGGATGGCAAAGGTCTTTGACCATATTCAGGACAGGCTACTTCATTTATAGGCCCTAGTGTAAAATGAAAATGAGGGCCCCTTGTTCATTTTATTTTTTAAGGAATTTCAAGATGGTGACAGCATATCAAATCAAGAATGAGGGCCTCTGATTATAGAGTCCTAGGTGACTATAAAGGCCATGCACCTATGAAGCAGCCTGAACAGATGCTACCTTCCATAGTTTTTAACTGGTTACTTCTTTGCCTTTCATTTGAGAGCAGGGACCAACCATTCCTGATCGTCATTGGGTCCTCTGTGCTTCATTCATGACTGACAATAGATGCTCCAGGAAAACAATGTTTGAGAGAGGAACACTTGGTTAAGCTGATTGCTCTGGTCTGAGGACATGGTGACAGGATAATGGTGACGCTGAGGAGGTCCTGAGCACCTGCTAGATGCCAGGCCTTGTGCTGTGCCCTCTCCAAGCCACCACCTCAACTCTGACATCAACCCTGAGACCTTTCCACCTCCCATGGACTTCCCAATGTACTATTTGTATTTCAATCCTGAACATTCTTGTTTAGTTTGCTTTCCTGGTATCTCATAGGCCTTGGGCCTTTGGGGCTATGACACATGCTGAATTATAGTCACCCATCTGACACATGTGACCAGGACCTCCACGTGGGTGCAAGCATTTACTTCTAGTCCTACCATGCAGAGGATTTCCTTTTTGATGTTGAAAGCTCACTTAGGCTAGGATATTCAGAAAGGGTGTTTTCCCCTGTGTCAATCCATTCGACCTTCTTTTCTAATATAGGAACATGGTCCTTTTGTTAGTAACAGTTGAGGCAGCTTTTGTTGCACACAGAGCTTTGTGTGGACTCTAAGGAGAAACAGAGATTCAAAGAAGTGTTTAGACATGTTGGCCTAGTTGGAGACACAGGCGAGAACACAGGAAGAGTTAAGTAACAAGAACTGCCATCATAAAGACATCACAGGGGCAATGCTTAATTAAATTAATTGCCTTCTGAATGGTAAAGACCACACACTCGTTATTTTCTGCCTGCCTGCCTGCCTGCCTTTGCTCACGCTGTCCCTGCATATTTTATACATTGTCCCTATCATTTAGTTCTGCCCATTCTGCCAGAGATCGCCTCTGAGACCCTGATTAGAAATGTTCTGCAGAGTGCCTGGTGCATGTTGGCAGCTGTACACATTTCTTCCCTTCTCCCAGGTGCTTTCTCCCAATTTTGCAAAAGAATGTCAATCGTGGAACTGGATGTCTACCCTGGGTACCAGTGATTCCCATGCTACATCCAGTTAGGGCTCATTGTCCCCAAACCTGTCTCCTTAATGCTCAGTGCCTTAATGGCAGGGATACATCCATGCCACTCCCTCCCTCCCTCTAGGCCTATCACCTGGCCTTGTACAAAGTGGGTACCATTTAAACTTGGTTGCCTTGATTCCATACTCTGAGGTCAGACAGGAAAGAGGGTCTGTGGGTTTGAGGGCCCTGAGGGGGTTCTCATGATCCTCAGGAAAAATCTGAGGTCACAAGAGAAATAGGCAGTATGCGACTTTAGTCCAGTGATGCACCCAGGGCAAGAATCGCCTTGAGCTGCCAAGCAGACACCATCCCCAGGGCTGATGCCTCCCTCCTTTTATTGGCCCTATGCCTTCAATTTCCAGGCCTTCCCCAGCCATCAGCTGGGAGAGCAGGACTCCCCAGGGAGCCTGCCTGCAATGCTTGACTGCGTTTGTTACAGCTCTGCACAGATGGGCCCAGACAAGGCAAATATGGAGGGTCAGGGAGGAAGTGTCTGTAATTATAGCGCAGACCTCGAGTGTGTGTGAAGGGGGCGGTCAGACTCTATCTTCATGGAGGCTTTTTACATTTAGAAATATTCCTAAATGCCACACTTGATGTCGGGGGGTGGGGAAAAGAGATGTATTTCCAAAGATGCTTTGGGCACAGCCCACTTGTATTCGGATGTGGCCACTGTGCCACCGCAGCCCTGCTCAGACCTCCAGTCCTGGATGTCCACATCCATGACAGACCCAGGCATCTCCTCCCAGGGCCTAAGGAGTGGCAGGTGGAGGAGGGACCCAGAACACTGTCCCTCTGCCAGCCTTCGCGGGACTGGCTGTTCCCAGCTTTACGGAACCCCTTTACTATACAGTGTTTCAAGGAGAGATGGGGAGAGGGAGAAAGGGTCCATCCCTGGAGGCTTGCCTCAGTCCTGGGTTTCCACCATTACTGGACACCCTCAGGCTCCCCCTCCACTTCCAGGAGCCCCTGTTTCATGTGTGAAGTGAGGGCGAGAGCATTAAAACCTCACAGTGCTGTGACACGTATCAGTACACACAAATTTAAAGTCCCCAGTGCCATGCTTAGCACACAGGAGGTTCCGCACTTGCTTAGGAAGAAAGTCTGGCCAACACCAGAAGGCACTCCCTGGGTGACCTGACCCAAGGAAGGGTCGCAAGGACCACCACAGCCTCCAACATGTTTTCCCCATTCGGAATCACTCTGCTTGATTTGCATGGGCAGTTAAGAGAATGGTGATGTTAAAGGGTTTTGGGGTAATACCTTGTTTGATGTCTTCCTTTCTGGGGTGATGGCTAACATGTATCAGATGGTTGCTTTTACCTAATTTCAGTCATTAGATTAAGGACAGATGAGGTAGTTTGTCCTCGGAGGCAAAAAGAATCGATGTGAGTAAGCGTGATTAGTAACAGTGTCCATGAGTAATGCAGCGGGGGACGGGGACGTGAACCAAGGTGAGGACTGTTACTGTGACCCAGCCGTGCAGCTGCTCCCATCTCCACGCCAGTCACACTCTGTCCACCTGCAGGTAGACACTCTCTTGTTATCTCACATTCACAGATTGTTGCAGGACATTTTTCTCATGAGGTAGAAGTGGTCATACTGCGTAGTAGTGGACAGTGTGTTTCTGATCGCTTGCTCAAATGCTAGTGAGGCTGGAGAAAGCCGTTCCTGTTTCTTTGCTCCCCGCTTCTATACCTCCTACGCAGCAAGCATGGCACGGAGTGAAAGTGACACGATGATGCAAGAGTCATCTCCGGGGGCTCACGAATTAGTGGGGACACACTCGTGCTGAGGAATTCGTGTACTGGCTGTGCAGGAGCCTTGTGGTTTCAAGTTCATGGGACACAAAGGAGGGTGTGACCAGGTCTGGAAAGAGTAAAACAGGGCTTGGAGGTGGTATTTGGATGCCTGAGTGTTTGAATGTCATGAATGAAGAAAGGGACTAGGAAAAGCACCAGGGCCATGTTGCTCTGCCTGAATCAGACACCCTGGCCAGTTCCATCCAAATTCATTGGCAGAGAGTAGTGCTTCCTCAAACCAGAAGGTAAGTGTTATTAGAATGAATGGCAGACAAGCAAAAGCCATGTACACTAGAGAAATGTGGTGGGAGGAAACAGCCTTGAGCAAGAGCAGCCCTGCAGGTCTTCCATAGATGGGAGGCTAGATGGACTGCACTTGCCTCACTTTCCCCCCACACACTAAGGTCTTGGTGACAGTTGCTAGCAGAGCCATACTCTGACAGCCGCCACATATTCAATCCCAAACTACAGTCCTGGACTATTACAAATCACATAAATACAGAAGTGCTGAGAGCAGTGGCCATTTCTGCAGAAAGTGCAGCCAAAGGCTGTGGTCATTGCCCTGTATTAAGGCTGGGCTGGCCAACCTTTAGGACACTTTTAGTAGCACGGTAGTTTCCATGCTGTGTGCAGTGTGCATACTTCGTGTGACTTGCCAAGGCAGTGGAGTGTAAGGGTTGAGATCCCAGACCTCCTGGAGCTGGATCCTGTTTCCCTCACACAACTCTGTCCTTAGGCAAGTTACAAAACATTCTCTTTAAACTTCAGTTTTTCCATCTGTAAAATGGGAAACATAATAGTAACTATCTTCCAGGTTATTATGCAGATTGGGTTAATATGTGTAAAGTATTTAGAATAGTACTTGCCACATATGTACTGCAGCAGGAGCATTGGCTATTGTTATTTACCTGTGTGTGTGTGTGTGTGTGTGTGTGTGTGTGCACGTGTGTGTGCTACTGGGGATTGAAACCACAGCTTCATGCATTGCTGGGCAAATACTCTACCAGTAAACTACATCCCCACTCTTTTTTCTAATTTTATTTTGAGACAGAGTCTCACTAAGTGGCTCCAAGTTTTGATCATCCTGCCTCAGCCTCCTGGGTAGCTAGGATTACAGGTGTGCACCACAATGCCTGGCTTACTTTTCTTATCCTTATTATTGCTGTTCAATTTTACAGTAATCTGTTAGATATGTCTAGTAGTTTTCATTTCACAGTGAGCCTCTGAGAGTATAAGCAACCTACCCAAAATCAAACAGCTTGCAAATGATTGAGTTGGAAATCAGATCCAGATCTTTCTGATTCCATATTTTTCCACTAGCCAAAGCTCTTCTGCTTAGGATCAAACATTTATTCCTTCACTGATTCCTTCACTCCTCCATTTAGTGAACACAGGGCCCACTTTGTGTTAGCAATAGACCAGGTGTCAGGGATCCATTCACTGAGTTCCCCTATCTGAAACTGATCATCAGCTTTGCATGTGTTTGATTTTAAAATGGGAAAACAATTAATGATTAGTTAACGAAGATAGCTTATGTGACGAAGTTTTTTTAAAACACGAGGTAGTAGAGGTGGGAGATAGGAATTAATAGAATCCCAGGAGTGGCAAGTTTGGAAACGACTGGCAGAAATATTTGCTGAGTCAAGTAATTCAAACCTAACACCCTGCATTCAGATAGGAAGGAACCGAGGTCCAGAGAAGTGGGGCAGCTGATCTATGTGTCCACAAGATCATGGTGAAGGCCAGAACCCAGGTCTACCACCTCCCACCGAGGAGAGAGGGTAGCACACAGGTGGGCCACCTGTCATTCGGGAGAGCTAGACTCTCATTTATTCCAGAATCCAGAAACCCAGTCCCCACAGTGGGGATGGAGGAGTCTGTGCTCAGTGACTAACATGGAAGAAGCCCATGGCAAATGTTCATCTGGGAAAAGTGATTAAGCCCCTCTGATGTTTCACCCTGACTTCTGAGATGCCCCGATTCCTTGGCAGTTAAAAGGAGAAAGAAAGGGAGGCAACATCCCTCTTTCTCTGCTGTGTGGAGGTCAGCAGGTGCTTGTGGAAAGAGGGGACAGGACAGAAATGGAGTGGGCAGACCCGGGTTTGAACCCTGGCACTGCTCTGTGACCTTGGCACCCCCATAGCCCTCTAGTACCTACTGTGGTATTTTGGATAAGTCTCCTAATTTTTCGAGAGCCTTGGTTATTTCAAAACTGGAAAGGAGGTAACAATGCATGCATTAGAGTTGTTTTTCTGGTTGTAATGTCAGTAAAGGAGACATGAAGATTACAGGCATGGTGAATAAACACTCATATTAAACTCACAATAAAGTAGGTCTTGTGCCAGGCTCTGAGAATACAAAGTTCTTCATCTAACAGGAAACTTGCTGTTTTTTTCATTTAATCTTCAATATCTCCATTGTATAGGTGATGCTCAGAAGATTAAGTAACTTGTCCAGGTCAGTTAGTTAGTGAGTGGCAGAGCCAGAATTAACTGGACTCTGTTAACTGGACTCTGAAGTAAGTGTTCTATCTAGCACAATGAGGGAGATTGACCTTTCTGTTGCTTCCAGAAAACAAAGGAAGTGTCCAGGTAAAAGTTTCCTTCTCCCTTTATTACTTGTAATGTAGTATGACATTCAGGTGTCGGTGGAATTCCTGGGGACCTGTCTCCAAATCCAGATGTGCTCCTGATTCTTCAAGACGCCAGACCTGGAGACCTACCCCTTCAGCCGGTCAGCCCACCTCTGCCCTACATCCAATTTCTCAGGAGATATTTCTTTAGGATGCCCTGGGCTGTCCGAACCAGGCAGAGCCATGATCACTGTGGTTATGAATGTGCCTGTTTGATTAAGCTTCTGTACCAGCCGCCTTATTTGTTTTGCAAACCTGAGCTGGGTTAATTGGATTTCTTTCTCTTCCTTTTTTAACGTAAGTAGATTCTCAAATTGGAAAAATAAAATAATCCACAGCTGAGAGAAAAGAATTAACTTGGAGAAAGAGCTCAGGTGATACCCACAGAATGTAGTTTTGCACTGAAAGTAAAGTCAGCACCGTCTGTGCCCTTGCTGTGGGGACATGCTCTGTCAGCAGCCCACAGTGCCACCACAAAAGGTGGACTAGGGGCTGGGAGTCAGCGATCCTGGGAAGGCACCAACCAGGAGTCAATGCTCTTAGCAGACCATTATCAAATATGAATTATAATAATAATGGCAGTTACGAAGAATCTTGTAAACAGTAGGATAAAGTGTGGAAGGTTTTCCATAGCCCTTAAGAGCAGGGAAGTAAAGCTGGAGAAATGTGGATTCCAGTCATGGCACTTCTAGTAGCTATGGAGCCAGAGCCATTTCTCTTTCTGAGCCTGTTTTCTCCTCTGGGAAATAAAGATAACAATAGCTAACATTGTGTGGGTACCTATTATGGGTCAGGCATGTTCTTAGCACTACCTGACTTCCCCCAACCCTCTATATCCCACATCAGGAGGATGGGGCACAAGGAGAGCTAAGTAACTCAGAAGTCCACATGGCTAGGAGCTGTGGCCAGAATTCAAACTCCGGCCACCTTCCTGTTCTTTTACACCATCCTCAGAGGACTCTTGGGAAATGAAATGGAAAATAAAAAATTGTGTTAAAGATATTTAGAGTAATTAGCAGCCCAGTCTTCAATACTTTGAGGCCATTATTAATATTAGTATAATATTTCTGTGGCCTGGGGACAGAATTAGGCACTTTGCAGAGGATTTCAAAAGGACAAAACTCCTATTATCTGTTTCTAGTCTGACTGCGTTTATGGACATTGATGGATGGAATACCTGCCCAAGATCTCCTGAGTTTGTATCAAAAAGAAAACCCACATGTGGTCATGTCATAAATGATGAAAAGTGCCTCTCTGATCTGTATAATTAGTTGAGTGCTTTCTGCTTTTCTCCCAAGTGAGGCCTTTTAGGGCCTGAAGAAGAAGAGAAGATCGTGTGAGCAGGGCCACCGTGCTGCCTGTGACGGGCTGGCACTGGACAGTTCTCTCTGAGGTGGGCAGGGTTTGCATGCAGCTTCTCTAAAGGCTGAGAAGGTCCCTGGGTTAGAGATGGACTTTCCCACCTGGGCAAGCCCCTTGGCCTTCAGAGCCTTAGTTTCCTTATTTGTAGAAGGAGGATGATAACATCTACCTCTTAAAGTGGTTGTTACGGTGCATCAACAAACATTGAAACTTTTTGTGGCCCTCAAAACATTTTATCCATATAAACATTGATATTATTTTGTCATATCAGAAGTTTTTGCATTTAATAAATTGCTCAATGCATATTGTTTCAATGCTTCAGGATTCATCAGTTTTCTTCTGCCTCCAGGAGGCATCAAAAGTAGAAAAAGCAACAGAGAAACCTGTGCTGAGATCTTGGCTTCTATCATTTCCTAGCATTGTGATGATGGACATTGTGATGATGGGGGGGTGCTGTTTAGTTTTTTAATCAACTATCACTACTTTTAATAAAGTTGCCCCCAAATGCTAGGATCCAAGATACCCCATTGTTGAAAAGAAAATTGAAAAATTCATAAAAGCATGAGCAGGTTTCTGAGGCTCCATTTCCTCATCTGCAAAATGGAGAAATCAAGACCCACTATATAGTGGTGCTCTGGAGTCAAATGAGAAAACCTTCCTGAGAGCCCCAGTCATAGTCATTTGTCAACAAACATTCATTCTGGTCCCCCCTGACAACCTCCAGTGCCCAGACCTAAGGACCTTGCAGGACCAAAGGCTTAATTTAGTTTCAATCAACAAACATTCAGAAGCAGCCTAATAGCCTCTGGAGGGAAGGCAGCGAAATCCAGAGAAGACCAAACACGAGGTGAGGATACAGATAAGATGTGCGCCCTGGGAGACTCTGCAGCCTAAGAGGAGAGTCAGCAGACAACACCAAGGAGCTATGAGAGCAGATGCATCGTTAACCTCAGTGCTCCTTTCTGTTGTCAGTCACTATGCTAAGGACACTACACGCATTGTGTCACTAAACCCCTACACTAAGAGGCAGATGACACTATTATCTCCTCACCCCACCCCCAGCTTTTACAGGTGAAGAAATCAAAGTGTTCAGAGGTTAAAAACTCACCCAAAGCCACAGAGCTATTTGGTGATGGAGCCCACTTGCACACCCAGTTCCCTCTGAAACAACCTTCAACTCTGGGCCACTGCACTGTTTGAATGGGGTTCTTGGCATAAGACTGGGGCCCAGAGAAGGTGTGTCATGTGGCCATGGTGTAGTAGAGAGGTGAGATTTGAACCCAGGGCAACCTGAGCCCGAGTCATGGCCTTTATACAACATGTAGTACTGCTCCGTAGGTGCCAGTGACCTTTTAGCTAACCTGTCACTTTCATGAAGGGATGTCAGTGTCTCTTACAAGCAAAAGCAGTTTCTTCAGAATTACTGATGGATAGAAGTGAAGGGAGGGATGTCGGCCTGACGGATGAGAACTCACCTCTCCCCCTGCTGGTGCCAAGCCTCCTGCAGGTTCGTGCACAGGGGGATAGAATTAGGAAAACGGCCTGATAAACACCCTGACCTTCAGTGCTGGCTTGTTTCAACAAACAGGTGATTTTCCTGCAGAAGCCTCAAGATTCATTGTCTTTAGTTCCTTTTCATGGCACATTACTGTTCATAAAAACAGAGCTTATGCTCACCTTGATTATAACTGTCTTCAATGTGTAGTTTGGAGAATAGCAGATCAAGTTTAAAGGGAAAGATAAAGGTGCCTAGGGTACTTCCAGTCACCCCATGTCCCTTGAGAATCTGTGAGTGAAGGAGCCCAGGGGTAGGAGCCTCCCTTGGGTCCCAGAGAGAAGAGTCATCTGCTTCTACCCTCAGGGTCTGTGATGTGTTAAGATAAGACTTCTACCCTGGAGCAGAGGGTCTGGTGGTAACTTCCAGCCCTGCTCCCAAGCAGTAAACAAATGGTGGTAACTCTGAGTGAGCTGTGGGGGCTAGAAGAGCCCAGAGGAGGAAGCCCTAACCCCAACTGGGTGGAGTGGGGCTGGGACTCAGAGAAGGCTTCCTGGAGGAGGGAGCTTCTAATACGAGTTTACCAGGTAAAGGATATTTTTGCACATTTTTTCCATGCAAAAGAAGAGTGTATGTTAAGCCTTGGACATGAGACAAGCAGGGAGCAGTTCCATGAGTGGTTTGTAATTGGCCTGTTGACCTTGGCACCTTCTTTGTTTAATTTTTATTTGTTCAGTAGAATGTATTTTGACATATTATATATACATGGAGTAAAACATTCTTATAGTTGTACATGTTGTGGAGTTACACTGGTTGTGTATTTATACATAAACATAGGCAAGTTATGTCTGATTCATTTTACTGTCTTTCCTATTCCTACCCCCCACTCCTTCCCTTCATTACCCTTTGTCTAATCCAAAGTATTTCTACTGTCCCCTCACCCCTTAGTGTGTGTTAGCATCTACATATCAGAGACAACATTTGGCCTTTGGTTTTTTTGGGATTGGCTTATTTCACTTAGCATGATAGTCTCTAGTTCCATCCATTTACTGGCAAATGCCATCATTTCCTTCTTCTTTATGGCTGAATAATATTCCATTGCGTATATATACCACATTTTCTTTATCCATTCATCTGTTGAAGGGCACCTAGATTGGATTCATAGCTTAGCTATTATGAATTTAGCTGCTATAAACATTGATATGGCCATGTCATTATAGTTTGCTGATTTTAAGTCTTTTGGGTATATACCCAGGAGTGGGATATCTGGGTCAAATGGTAGTTTCATTCCAATTTTTCTGAGGAATCTCCATACTGTTTCCCAGAGTGGTTGCACCAATTCGTGTCCCACCAGCAATGTATGAGTGTACCTTTTCCCCCACATCCTTGCCTTGGCACCTTCTTACAGAGGGAGACAGAGAGCTGTGGGTTCGCCCTGCAGTGATGGGGCTTGGGCCAGGTGGTGAGAGGTCTTGCCCAGTGGGACTTGGAGGGCCACCAAAGGACTGTAAAGCAGGGGAATGAGGTGATCAGTTTCCTTTGAGGACTGTCACTCCAGATGATGGATGGCCAGTGCCCGGGAGTGGGGTGAGCCTGCAGGCTGGGACTCAAATGTTGGCTCTGGCCCTGGCCCTGGCCTACGTATCCACTGACGAGGACCTGAACAAAGACAGAGGCAGTGGGGATGGTGAGGCTTCAATAGAAACTTGGGAGGTAAAGGGAGAGGACTTAGTATCATTTCTGAGCTGTTGATCCTGAAAAAGAGTGTGAGCACCATGGCAAAGTCCCGAGGCCTGGGCTCACCGAGTGGGTGGTGGTTCTGCCCCCAGCTGGTGGCAGTGAGAGCAGGAACACCAGGAGGGGTGGAGCTGGGGTGGGGACCTCAGGGAGGCAAGCAGTGTAACTCTGTATTTTGAGTTAGAGTACTGGAGGCCTGGAGTTCTGGCAGAGGTCAGGGTGGTCCCTTCAGCTGGCTTCCTAGAGAGACGGCCCATTCAGTGCTTGAGCTTGACCAGAAGAGGGGCTTTCCTAAACTGAACCACTACTGGCTCCAGATAACTGCCAGCCCTGGTCCCAATTCATCTTTTGAAAGCCCTGTGGGTCAGATCTGCCCTCCTTCCACCCTGGAGCTGTTTGAAGGCAGCAGGAGGTTCTCCCTGTCACCTGCTTTCCAGAAAATTCCCTGAGAGGACCAAGGGACTCTGAAGAATCAGATTGTCAAAGGCTAGAAGGAACCGCAGGAGAGCCTCTAAAAAATGGGGGGACCCCATTTTTCAAGTAGATGAATTGAGGCCCAGAGAGAAGAGGATACTTCCAAAGTCACAGAGGAAGTTGATGGCAAAGTGGGGAGTCTCCTAGCACGTGCATTGCGTGGGCAGAAGCCAGGGGACTTGGAGAGCTGTCCTAGGGCATCTGGAGGTTTCAGCTGGACTTTAAGGCCTTCCCTTCCAGGCTCCCAGCATGGTCCCCTGCCTGCTCCCGCAGGAGTGCTGTCTCTAAGCCCTGCACCATCCAAGGACATCAGGGAGAGGATGGTCTCAGAGGAGGGCCAGTCTCCTCTGATGAACTGACCCATAGTCCAGGAGTCCCTCCTCTGGACCTTTCCCAGCTAATCAGCATAGCATGACCATCACCTCCCTTGTACCGAGTGGTTCACCTCTGTGAATGCAGCCTACCTCCATTTCCATGAGCTTATGTGTTCAGTACACCGCTGACTCCTGCTGAGCTGAATTCCACCCCACGCTACACACAGGCTCCTGTCTTAGCCATCGACCCCAGTTACTTGTTGATTTGAGGCTTGACCTAACTGTTGATGGGTCGGACCATTTTTGAAAAGGGTAAGAGGGTGACAGTTCAAAGAAGGAAAAGTCACTTGACAGCCAGAAAGCTTTCCCAGGTCAAGTTCTGCCTGGAGGTAGACATGGCTTTAAGTTGAGGGAAAGCTTGTACCCAGGAAAGATGCCCCTCCCCTGGCTGCAGCTGGCCTTTTCCAGCCCGTCTGTTCAGGTTCCACAGGCAGAAACTGTCAGGCCATTGCTGTGTCTCCAGTGTGAAAGGCAAGGCCTACAGAGAATGACGTTTGCCAAGGGAATGAAAGCAGGGACAGGGAGGGAGGGAGCAAGGACCCCCATGTTTCTCTTTTTCCCGTTCCATCTCTTTGCTTGCCTGAGGCCCAGGCCCACAGCACAGTCCAATACACAGCCTGCCCCGCACGTCTTTTGCAAGCAGATGTTCATTAACCAATAACACAGGTTCACCTGCCGAAAGAGACAGTCTTAGATTTTAAACCTGGAAGGAACTCCCACCACCTCTTTTTCCTGTTTATCAACCAAGGAAACTAGGACTCAGATGGGTTAAGTGCCTTGACCAAGGGCACACAGCAAATTAGCCACTAATGGGGACAAGCATAAGAATCAAATTGGAGTGTACGTGGGGAGATAGTTCTACTTCTGGGTTCCAATGCTGGCCCAGCCCAGCTATTCATGCACCATGCTTAGAAGGGATAGGCTTTGATGCTCTTGGCTTAGTTTGTGTCTGAATCGCCATGGCTCTGGAATGGACAACAGTGCTGACTAGGTCTCTCTCTGAGGGAGACTCAGAAACTCTGCTCCTCCCTACTTGGAGGCAGCAGGACATGGGTCCCAAGCACCCACCCAGCGGAGCATTCATTGCTGTGTACGTAATGAAGCCTGGGGCTCAGGGCTCACTCTTGGGATTACTCTTGGGTTTCAAAGTTAGAAGTTCGGGTGAACCCTCTGAACAACCTTAAAGCTGAGGGGGAGTTCCATCCCCCTCTCGTGGGCCCTTGCCAGATCCCCACTGCAGGTGCCCATGTCCCTGCACCATCCTGCCGCCATGTAGGCCCGTATCTTTCAGCCGTGGGCCTTTCTTCCTGCCAGCCCGCCACCTGAGGCCCTTCCCTCCTTTTGACATACCTCATCCCTACTCCACTTCAGCTCCAGTTCAGTCCTTGCCCTTCCCAAGACCACTCATCTCTAAGCTTCGTAGCTGTGAGGGAGGTGAGCACCGCCTGACACGGGACAGGTTACTTCAGTTTCTCAGTCCTCCCACCTTCAGCATCCTGTGGGGCTCATGCCTAGCCAAGCCTATCTGAAAGGCAGGGAGCAAGGGGTCCAGGGCATCTGTAAGGGTTAGAGAAGAACAAAGACTGATCAGGAGCTCAGGACACAGGTGGAGGAGGCGAACAGTAAAGTCTTACAGTAGCTGTTTACCTCTCCCACTGCTTCTCGACCAGACACTTGGGGTTCCTGGTACCATTCCTGCCAAAGGCCAACTGAACTTCTCAGTCATTGTAACAACAGGAAAGCACCCCTTCCACTCCCACCCACACCCCTATTTGAGAACCATCGCACCAAACAATGGAGCTTTTGCCTCCCCTGTCCCCTCACTACAATCTCTAAAAAACAAAGCACTTTAATAGTCTCTTTAGTCTGTCCCAAGTGAGTAAGAAAGCAAAAACAGCCACACACCCTGAGCCGTACTCCAACCTCCAGGAGCTCTGTATAACCCCAGCAAGAAAACTGGAAAGGGTGTCCACCTAACTTCCAGGGCCCTTCTCTCTCGGTGAGGCGTCTGGGCTTTCAGGCCAACTACCATTTAGAATCCCTGCACACTGGCCATTAGGAGGACGTCAGGGAGAGTGAACAGAAAGCATCTTGTTCAGGGAGGAAATGAATGGGCAGAGAACACACCTCAAAAAATTCCACCCGAGCCACATGCTCAGACCCAGGTTGCTTTGCGCATTTCACTGTATCCACTCCAGGTTGAGGTGGGCGTTCGAGTGATCGTTATCTCTAACTCTTGCCTGGGACTCTGCAGTTTACCAGGTGTTCTCATATGCATTTGACAGGTGAAGAAACTAAAACTCAGAGAGGCTGAATAAATTGTCTGAGATTATACAGCTCGAGGAAGGCAGAACTAAGAAGTCAGGCCATCAGATTGCAGCTGCTGACTGCGGTGACAAAGAGCTTTCTGGCCTCTCTAAATTGGTCTTGTAGGCCAGGGTTCATTAGCTAAGCTCTCAGCACCGCTGCCTCACCATCCCGAGTCAGTGGCAGTCGATGGCATTTTAATGGAAGCCAAATAACTCTTTCTGTTGGCATTCTCAGGCAGCTGCAGTTTTTGCGTCTTATGGTAATTAAATGCCATCATCTTTCATATCTGACAATCTTTAGGGCCCGATTAATGACTGCAGTGCACACTGGGGCCATCATTAACTCCATAGCGAGGGGAACTCTGGGCACCTGTCAGCCATTTTGCAGGGCTTGGTGTGGGCACCCTGCCTGGCCCCCTTCCTGGCCTCTGATCACAGGGTTATTGGCATGTCTGAGTCCTTTGCCTGAGCCAGAGCTCTGAAAGTTTATGACTTTTCCTCATGAGTGGGATCTTATAAAAAAAAAAAAAAAAAGAAAGAAATGGTGAGGTACTCCCCTGGAATCTTCTGTCAGTAAGACACCCTGGGGTTGCTGGGGACATGTGTGTAGCTTGTCCTTGCCTGCTTCATCCTCCACGGGGCCACCAGGACGCTCCCTTAGATGCTAATGTGACTACAGCTGTTTCAGTCAGCTTTTCCACTGCTGCGACCCACAATACCTGACAAGAACAGTCAGAGAAGGAAAAGTTTATTTTAGGGCTTATAGTTTCAGAGGTCTCCATCCATAAATGGCCGACTCCACTCCTTGGGGCCTGATGTGAGGCAGAGCATCATGGAGGACGAGTGTGGCAGAGGAAAGCAGTTGGGGACATGGCACAGAAGCAGAGAGAGGGACTGCACTCACCAGGGACAAAATATATGCCCCAAAGGCACATCCCCAATGACCCGCCTCCTCCAGCCACATCCTACCTACCTGTAGTTTCCACTCAGTTAATCCCTACCAGGGCATCAAGTCACTGACTGGGTTAAGGCTGCTATGACCCAATCATTTCGCCTCTAAACACTCTTGCATTGTCTCACAGGTGAGCTCTGGGGCGACTCCTCACATCTAAACCATAACAATGCCCTCCCTCTCACCCTCCAGGTGAAGGCCAAGTTCCTTGGCCTGGCATCTCTGGGCAACTTCCACCTGGGCCTTCCCCCAGTGCCTCCACCTCACCCCAGCCCCTGTCCCTTACAGCCACCACACTGTTTAAAAAAGGTGTCCCCAGCAGTCCTGCTCTCTCAGGCTCTGAACGCTGGTACATGTGTCATTCTCTGTGTCACTTCCCAGGAAACCTGCCCTGATCCCAAGAGCCAGGCAGCCACCCTCTGTGCCACAGTGTGCTCAGCTCCACAGCTGCAGTGTGAGCTCACCAGGATGACAGCAGCTGGTGCTGGCGAGGTGCTCATGCGACAGGCATTGATGTGACATGCCCATATCCCCTCCCTTGATGCACACAAGCAGAGCGCTTCCAAGCACAGGCCTGGAGTTCAGATTCCGGCTCCATCACTTTATGGCTTTGTAATCTTGAGCAGATTATGTATCCTTTCTGTGCCTCGGTATCCTCATCTACTAAATGAGGACTAAAAACAGTACTTTTTTTTTTTTTTTTTTTTTGGTACCAGAGTAGCTCAACCACTGAGCCCCATTCCCAGTCATTTTTATTTTTTAGTTTGAGACAGAGTCTCGCTAAGTTGCTTAGGGCCTCACTAAGTTGCTGAGGCTGGCCTCAAACTTGTGATCCTTCTGTCTCAGCCTCCTGAGTCACTGGGATTATAGGCATGACTGGTAATAATACCTTCTTTATGGAGTTATGAAACTGAATCCTAAACTTTTTCTCTTCTAATTGTTCCAGGCACTGTGCTGGGCACCTCACATACATTATCTCATTTAATACAACAACCTATAAAGTAGGTATTATCTTTAGTTAGTGATTACAAAACTAATATCCAGAGACATTAAGTGACTTGTTTAAGGACACACAGCTTAAAAGCTTATAAGTGGCATAACCAAACTTGAACTCAGGAATGTCTAACATCAAAATCTGGTCCCTTTCTATGATTTACTGCTCAACCCAGAACTCTGAAGGAGCCTCCCTTATGATCTCTGTTCAGGGAGAGGCAGCCAGGAGCTTTTGGTGTTCTGGATTTGTATGCATATAAAGTTTGAAGTGTCTGAGGTGTGGGAAACCACCAGCAACCGCAAATATCCCCGAGAACTTGTAGGAAGAAAAAAAAAATCTTCCTGGAAAACTGTGCTTGCAAAACCCAGATAAGCAAGAAGGCTTTACTGACAATGACATGCACAAATAACAATAAAATGAGTCACATCTGGGCTTGCTGGAGAGAGGCAGTTGGTATCTGTACCTGCAAGAAGAGGGTGTAAATTGGAACTTGCAGCAGAGTTTTGTAAACGCCCTGATGCCTATTTTCAGGCAGCAGGAAAGAAGCAATGGCCTGATCCCAGAGGAGGGGGTGGGGAGACAGTGGGTCCACTGAGGACAGGGGCCAAGCCCCTCATCTGCTGCTCTCTCCCCCATATGCTGAGGGTTTCCCACATGCCAGGCCCAGCTCTATGCTGTCACTGGAGATATGGAAACGAGGGGATGTGAGCCCCTCCTTCAGCACTCCACTGTACACTTGGCACTTGAGCAAAGGCCATGGCTCTTCATCCTCCAGCAAGTGGTGAAGCAGGAGCGCATGTTCCCGCCCACAAATGCACCAACCACGGACCAGGAGGTGAGGCGAGTTGTGGGCCAGTACCTGGAAACCGGAAGAGAGGTCTCTTAAGCCATTTATATATATATGCCTGGTGCATATGCAGAATGAGTGAACTCATTCTGATTCCTTCTGAAGAGGAGCACATAATGGGGAGGAGGTCAAAGAAGGCCCTTCCGTAGCCTCTCTCCCCTGCCTTCCCTGCTGGACATAGGAGCAGAACACAGGGCCCAAACCAGGGAATACATTTGCTCCTTGGGAAAGAGCACTATGAGTGAGGTTTCCATTGCTGAGCTCCCAAACACAGAGCTTTTCCCTTGGGAACAACAAGGTCCCCTTTCTTAGAATTCTCAGATTAGAAGTGGTGAGGGAAGGAGAAGGGCCCAGCCAAGCATCTGCAGTTCTGGCTCCAGGCAAGTAAGTAAGGGTCTGTGGGGGCCCAGGAGCTGGAGGGCCCAGGGTGGTCTCCTACCTTTTTTCCCATTCAAACATACTCCAAAAGAGCAGCACCCTCCTAGGCAGACTGCCCAGGCCACTCACATAAACAGCTCACTCAAGAAGCCTGTCATGCACATCCACTCAGTTCTGGGACCTGCAGTTGCCCCTCACAGAGCCACAGGGTGTTCACACCTATTAGGGAGGCAAGACAGGGACATACGTGTGCATGATCCCAGAGGAGGCAGTGGGGAGAGGGTGGGTCCACGGAGGCCAGTGTGAGAAGAAAAGAGAACCTGGGGAGGCATCCAGGGAGACTTTCTGGATAGGGCGGTAATTGAGCTGAGTTTCAGAAAATAGAGGATTTGGACCAGAACTTTCCTTGTCCCCACAGGAGAAATTCCTTTTAGAGTGAGTTTTTAGACCTGTGACCAGTGACCTTATACTTGAAATCTCATCAGATCAGCAGTCTGGACAGGGCTTCTGAACAGTTATCAAGGCCTAGCCTGGGGTCCCTACTTTGTCACAAAGCAGGTCTGTAGGCTCACAGACCAGCCTGTCCTGACCCAGACCCCAGACCACATGCTCTTCCCTTAGGGCATTTTTACTGCCTTCAGCCATGGACTAAGACAGTCTGTTTTATGCAAAGGCTTAAAGACAGAATTCAGTCTTTGGATTTATGAGGACCACTTACTAGTCATAAGCCTCAGCAACCTCATCTGTAAAATGGGAAAGATGTGAACACTGCCCTCCAGGGACTGCTGTGCACATTAGAAAAGTTAAGAATGGGAAAACACGCACAGTAGGGCCTCGCATCCATGACAGCACTGTTAATATCAAGTGACATGCCTTAAGGTTGACTCCTGGCCGGGGTCAGGAGCAAGAACTGGGTTACCTCTGCCTGCTGGCCTCCTTACCACCACTGGGCACTACTGGATCGGTGGCTGCCCCTCTCTACTCTGGTGGGCTGGGGTGGGGGCATTCAGTCAGCCCAGGTGGCTACTTCTGCTGCTGGCTTCTGTCCCAGGCTGTTTCCAGCTAGACTAATCAAATGACCCTGCCCATTTTTGCTGTCTTCCTGGACCAAGGCTGCTCTGGGCAGGGGTGGGGCACTGCCAGAGAGGTTGTAAAGCTCTCCCCTCCCATCAAGGGACATCTCTGCTAGCTCTCTTCTGGCCCAGGACATCAGCACTGCTCATCTTCAAGGGGTATCATTCACATCCTGGGGACCCTCCTCATGGAGGCTGAGGTTTCACCCACTTGAACCTCCTCTGTGGACCTCCTGGCCTCTGGGGGTAAATGTATCTGGAGTGGAGCTGGGGGTCTGATGAGAGGGGAGGCTGAGGACCATGTCTACATCAGATTCCAGAGGGTCTGTCACTCAGCGTGGGATCCATGCTGACGGTGGCAGCTTGCATGGGAAGTGATCTCCTCTGGTGCCTTTGTCATTTTCTCCCTTCCTCTCCTAACTCCCGCCCCAAATCCCCCACCAGATTAGCTTTACAACCCCTTGGCATAAAACATGGGGTTACCTAAAAAGCAGAGAATGATACATCTTCTACTAAAAATCTACCTCCCTGACAGGGCTTCACATTCCGCTGTGCTTGGTGGTTTTTAGAAGGCGTCTCCTGATCCCAGAAAGAGCACAGCCTTTGGAATACGGCACCTGCTGTGGTTTGAATCCTGCTCTCAGACACTTAGTCCCCTTTGCAAAATAAAGAATGGTCATGAGCAGCAAGTAAAGCGGAATACTTTGTAAACTGTGAACTGCACTGATTGTCTCATTTAATTTCCTCATAGTTCTGTCATTCCTTGTAATAAACTGTTCATCCCATTTTTTGTTGTTAAGCAAAGAATAAAGTGGTTTATTCAAACCACTTTATATTCTCAATGCTGTCTGCTAGGAACCAGCTAATGAATTGCCTGACTTAATAAATGTGATGTTTTAATTATGTCTTTGTAAAAGCAATCTGATTTATTTCAAGTGTAACACATTTTGCAGATGAGAAAACTGAGGCTCGAAGAGGTTAAGAGGTTTGTCTGTGGTTATGTGGTTAATAAATGGCAGAATCTCCACTAGAATCTGATTTCTTCACTTCTTCACCCCCATAATGCATTCAGTGTGGAAAGACTAGGCTGTCTGGGTACATAGCTTAGCTGGATGGTAAAAATTTACCTCCAGACTGGTCACATTTGTGGCATCACCAGGAATTTTATTTGTTCTACTTATTTGTCAATTGCAACTACTTAGTCACATACCTTTGGGCACTTTAACTACCCACTCCAAATCTAAGTTTTTCATTTATAAATTTGTGACGATTATACCTGTTACTCTGGATAATTGAAAGGAATAAATGAAAGATGGATCTCAATCTCCTCATCTGTAAAATGGGAAGAAAAAAAGTACCTGCTCTGTAGTGGGTTGTGATAAGTTAGCTGAATTACCACATGCAGAGAGTTCAGAACAGTAGCTGGCACATAGTATGGGTTTGTAAATGTTGGTGGTGGTGTTTAACCACCCAGACACCAGTTATGGCTCACTTTACTCAAAAGTCATCTTCTCTCTGAGGCCACTTGGTCTAGAATCTCAGCACTGCCAGTGCACACCCAGGCCACCGTCTCCTTCCTCACTTGGTATGTTCTGATATGTATCAGCTCAGCCCTGGAGGCTTTATGAAATCAGATTACTGGGCCTCACCACAAGGCTCAATAAGCCTGGAGTAGGACCCCAGAACTTTCATCTCAAACACACTATCACACCCACTAGTGATGGTGAAGCTTCTGGTCCACATCCACATTTTAAAAACTAAAGCCTACAAGTATGATCGAAGCACAGTGAAGTTGCTGACATGGGCAGCTGGTTTTTCATTTGTTTTGCTTCTTATCTTGTCTATTGTTTCCTGTGCTAGAATTTATTCTCAATGGGTAGGGACTGGAATTTCAATTTTGTTCATTGTTTCTCCCCACACATGCCTAGATTAGTAGGTGCTCAGTAAACACTTGTCAACTACATCTTGATCGAATGCTTTCATCTATATCATTTGCCAGCATCCAAGGCTTCTCATTCCTTCCCCTGGGGTCTTGTTCAGCTCTCCCTGGCTGCTTGTCCAGTCCAGGAACAGTGCTGGGCTAGCTCACTACCCCTCTGACCCGGCATGTTTGTGTTCCAGATCACCCAGGGGGCCTGCAGAACCACCCTCGGCTCAGGACTCCGCCGCCACCGCTCTCACACGCCCACACCCCCAACCAGCACCACGCGGCCTCCATCAACTCTCTGAACCGGGGCAACTTCACTCCGAGGAGCAACCCCAGCCCTGCCCCCACGGACCACTCACTCTCTGGAGAGCCCCCTGCAGGCGGCGCCCAGGAGCCCGCCCACGCCCAGGACAACTGGCTGCTCAACAGCAACATCCCACTGGAGACCAGGTGCATGCCCGGGGCAACTGCGGGGGACCTGAGGTGCCGGGGGCCAATCAAACTGAGCCCAAGGTGTTCAGGTGACCTGTAGGGGTGGTCTGTGTCTCTGCCTCCTTCTTGACCAGAGAGGCCAGGGTCAAGTGCACAGCCTTAGGATGCAACTCTCAGACTGAAAAAAAAAAAAAAGGGCAGTGGGATATGGGACAGAAAGAGCATGGGCTCCAGAAACCATCAGACCTGAGTAGGTCTGCTGCTAGCCTGCTGCCTCTTAAAGGAAGGAATGACATTGGTCAAGTGGCTGGATCATCTCTGACTTGCCTCCCTTCTCTGTAATGGCAATGATGCTGACTGGGTGGGGCGCTATAAATGTAGGTGAGAGTCAATGTGTGCAAAGGAAGCTGGCACAGGTGTGGCAGAAAGCAGGCTGTCAGTCCAGGTTTGATTGGGGTCCTCTTCTCTCCTGTTTCTGCCATGATTTCATCACCCTACGCCTAACTTCAGGCCTTCACCCACCTGGGGTGGGTGCTCAGAAAACCCCAGTCTCCCCTCCCCTCATCCTTTCCTGCTGTCCTATCCCGTTTATACCCACAGCCCTAATGATCAGTGTTGGTTGCAAGGGCTTTCACAAGTGGTGCTGTGCAATCCTCACACCTTCTTGAGGTGGATCCTGTTAGGATGATTCCCATTTAGGAGTCTTGGAAAGTAAGAATGGGAGCAGATCTGCTGGCTAGCTCAGGGTCACACAGGCAGTTAGTGCACAGCTCAGATTTGAACCCAGCTTGCCTGAGTCTCCATCCAGTGCTGCTCCCGACACCACAGATTTCTTCTCTCTTCCAACCATGGGCTGGAATGCTTCCCTCAGCCCAGGGACATCAGTCAGTCTGAGTTCTCTAGCCACTGCTTAGCCACTATTGTTCCTAATGAAACATTTTTAATGATTATAAAAACCATACAACTCACTGGAGAAAATGCAGGGAGATACAAAGAGGAGAATTACATTTACCCATAATCCTACCACTATTGACTATGGAGGGCATGGCCTTCCCTGCTCTCTACACGGAAGGTGAAGTATCCTGGGGGACACAGTGGCACTTCTTCTATCCTGACCTATCTATCTATATATCTATGTATCTTATTCACTGAGCCACATCCCCAGCCCTTTTTTTGTATTTTGTTTAGAGATAGGGTCTAGCCTAGTTGCCTAGTGCCTTGTTAAGTTGCTGAGGCTGACTTTGAACTCACAATCCTCCTGCCTCAACCTCGCAAGCCACTAGGATTACAGGCATGCTCCCAGCTATGTATCTATTTTTGCAGTACTGGGGATTGAACCCAGGAACACTCTACCATTGAGCTACCTCTCCAGCCCTTTTTATTTTTTACTTGGAGACAGGGTCTCACTAAGTTGCAGAAACTGGCCTCAAACTTTTGATCCTCTTGCCTTAGCCTCCTGGGTCACTGGGATTAGAGGCCTGTGTCACCATGCCCAGCCCTATTTCTTTAAAGTAGTGGGAAACATACATTTCATTTTCCCAAGCTTTTGTTTTTTATATGTGAAGAGCACAAAAGTCTACAACACTTAGGAAAGTGAAATTGACCCACATATGGAAGGTGTCCCCTTCTGACTCTGCCTGATACAGAACTACAGTGTCGGCACATCAAACTTGTGGGGTCTAATGAGAGAAATCAACATCCTTCTGTGCCATTTTACTCCTGAAGAGTCATTTTTCCAAAAGCACATTTCTCAGAGTTGTGGCCCAACCAGCCCCCACCCTGGTCTCTTAATTAATATTGTTTCTGTTGGCATCATTTAAAATCGTGCCCGAGTTTCCCTACGCACCTCCTTCGCTCTCATCAGTTATAGAGTAGGATAATTGTCTGTCATCCTGTCCAGGCTAGCTAATCAGGTCTCCATTATTTCCAGTGTGCTTATTGAGTGGCACATGGCAGAAAGAAGCCAGAGACTAATCTAATCGATGGTTCTGATTCTCTGCACAGACCTCGGCCACCACTCCCTTGGCTTGGATGTTTATTTTTCTCAATTAGGGGCAAAACAGGACTTTCTACTTTGAGTTTCCAGGTTTTTCCAGAGAAAGGGAGTGAGAGGAGTAGCAGCAAGGGTGGCTTTCCTAACAGTGTGTGATGCAGAGGGGCCCAGCTCGCCTCTTGCACCTCATCAGCCCCTGCTTGCCTGCCTCACTGATCCTGTATCCTCCCACAACCCCTGCTCATGCTGCATGGAACTCTGCCTTCTTTTCCTTTATACTTTATCACTCAAGTAATAAACGTTCATTGTAGAACAGTTAGCAAATGAAATAAGCAAGAAATAAAGAAAGCCACCAATATCTACCACCAAAAGGTAAATATTGTTAACCTATAGGCATGTATTCACCATTTTGTACATATGTGTCCACATATACATAACATAATTATATATATGTTACAGTGAATATATTTAATAGTCAGTGCATGTATGTACTTATATTTATCAGCATTTCCTCCAGTCCCAAGACCTTTCCTGCCTCTGTGCCTTTGTAGGGACTCTGAGCTCTGCCAGAGTCACCCTCTTCCTCAGTTTTGGCTCTAGCCAAGCATTAGTTACTCCTGATGCCCTAGATGAAATGTTTGAGGAAGCCTCTCTTTGTGACTCCAGAGTTCTGGGCATCTAAGGATGGATGGCAGTTGAGAGAAGTGTCTAATATGGTGGATAACACATCAGAATCCTGGGTCTTTCTACTGACCTTAACTGGTGGACAACACTATACTGAGGTACAGTTTAAGAGGGATTAGTGACAAGTCTACCAGGTGGAATCACAAGCTGACCAGCTTGGCCAGTTGGAAAGCCTATGGGCTTTAAAGTCAGATGGAGCTTCCTTCTTACCTTGGCTTTAAAGCTCAGCAGCTGGGCAAGTTCCTTAGCATCTCTGAACCTTGATTCCTCCTGCTGTAAATTGGGATAAGAATCCATGCTTCTCAAAGAAGTCAGGAAGAAGAACTGAGATGTCATTTAAGAAGCACACAGCACAGAGCCCGGCATGTAGAAGTCATACTGCAAAGGCAATTTCCCTTCTTGTCACATATCTCTGCCTCCCAAGTCAACCTATGAAGAAAAGAAGTCATTTGGAACTATTCATCGTGTCCCTACTCACCAGAGGAGTTAAGAGGATTGAGTAGGTTCTACCCTTCTCTACTTTGCAGAAATAAGTGTGGTCTGGCATTCTGGGGGCATAAGTGACAGTCCATTGACCATAGCAAGTGGTTCATGGCACAGACATTAGGGTCAGACACGCCCTGTGCTCAAACTCCCACCCTCACGCACACTAGCTAATGTAAACTTTTAATTTCTCAACCTCTGAAATGGAGAAAATAAGAGTAACTTCCTGTTCTGGTTATATACTACTGCATAGCAAACTAGCCATAACTTAGTGGCTTAGAAAACATCCAATTGATAATATTTCACAGGGCAAGTGGGGAGTTCAGGAAGGGCCCGCCTGACTCTTCTGCTCTATGTGGGGCTGCAGAGTCAGAGGGTCAGCTGGGAGCTGACACCTACCAGGGGCAGAAAGCTGGGCTCTGCAGGACCCCTCTCCCTCTGACAGTCTCAGGCTTGTCTTAAGCAGGACAGTTGCACTTCATTCTTTGTGGCGCAAGGTTTCAAGGTAACAGGACAGAAGCCATTGATCCTCCAAGAGACTTGGCCTAGAACTGGCATAGCATCACCTCTGCCATATTTCATGGTCAAAGCAGTCACAGACCAGGTCGCTTCAAGGGGAGTGGAAACAGACCTCCCATCTCAATGGGAGAAGTGTCAAAGAATTTACAGTCATCTTTAATCCACCACCTACTTTGTAACGGGTGTACTAATAACATTAATATCAGAAAATGCAGTACTTGTTATTCAGTAAATACTCACCGAGTGCCTACTGTATGCTCAACAGGTAAGTCATTTAAGAGTACAGACTCTTGCAGTAGGATAAGTGCCATGGCAGAGGTGAGTGCAGGGAATGTGCTGTGTTTTAATTGCTTGGATTCCCAGCACAGGATTCAGTGCTTGCCATAACAGGGAAGGTGCTTGATAAATATTAACACACAGGGGAAATGAATGAGTGATGGAACAAATAGATACAAATACATGTAACTTAAGCTTGAATGGGGAGAAGGGCTGCCTTCCCAGTGACTCTGGTGCTGTTAGACTGGTTTGAAGAGCAAGCAGGAGTTCTCCAGGTGGAGGGACCAGAGGGCCTGAGAGAGGCCTAGAGCTGAGTGAGCAGGCCTTATTTGAGACAGTCGTCCTAAATAGTTTTCGCCATGCACCACCAGAAGGAGGGCCTCCTGGTGCCAGAGAAAAAGTCACAGATCCTTCCCTAATTGTCAAACTGAATCCTTGTTGAGAGCCTAAAGTAAATAGCTAGGCAAATACCGTAACAGCTGGTTGGATGACCAGGAGGGATTACATTTATGTTGGCAGAAAAAGAAAGGCTAGCAGGAGGATGGAGGAGAGGGGGGCTTCTGTAGGGGTGCTCCATCCTCCATGTCCACTGAACCTCTTGTGATCCCCAAGGCTGACTGAGCCCCCAGGGAGGACCCTGGGCTTACTCATACTTCCTAGGGCTGAGGTAAGATGCTGCTCTAAGCCCCACAGATGCCTCTGTGATCCATTCTTCTGGGAGCCATGTGTTCAGGGTCCCCCAAACCCTGATCCACTTCTTTTGTACTCTGCAGCATCAGATGCTTAATTGATTTCTCTGGGACTGTCTGATTAATAACCCATCAGGCTTCTGTCAGATGAAGGAGAAGTCAGAGCAGAAGGCTGCCAGACCTCTGCTCCAGCGCAGCTGATCTCAGGCCTGGTTTGGGAGCCTGGGGCCCATTTTGTGGTCACAACTGAATTTTGGGAACAGCCTGCCCACCCTCAGAACGGGGCTGCCGGATGGTCTCTGGGCCAGCCTGGTGTGGTTCCCAGAATGGCACACAGTGCCTTCTAATGGCCAGGGCAACCCTTGAGCATTACCAAGTGAGAATAGACAGCCTTCCCTGTCATTCAGCCACAAACATGCTTAAGACACAGAGCATTGCCATTTAGGAAGCTCATGAGCTATTGAGGGAGGCAGACCCACGAAATAAAGACAGGCATGCCAGACAGTGTTCTGACAGAATGGACACCCTCAGCTGAGGGCAAGTGTGGTTCCCCCTGCTTGGAAGCATCCAATAGCGAGCAGCAAACCCTCATAGATCCTTACTGAGTGCAGACAGCTGCTGTTCTACGTACTTCATACATATTACCCTTTAATCCTCATAAGTCACCCATAAGCCACCTGTTCAGGGTCCCCATGACCACCTCCACATTTGCCAGTCGGGCTCATGGGACTCCATGTATAGTCATACTCAAGGGCCCACTTTACTAAGGTGAGACAATACAAAGCAACAGCAGAAAAGAACAAAGCATGGGGTGAAGTCCAGAGACTTCAAACCAGGCACAATTCCATAGTCCTCAGTCCTCAATAGGTTGTGTCAACATGAGAAATGCTGCCAATCAGGGAGCTATTTGGCTCCTCAGTGCCCAGGGTCTTTAGTAGGGGCTGGTCACATGGGCACCCCCTGCCTAGAAAATTCCAGAACCCCAGAAGGAAGGCAGTTATTCAGCATAAACCACGTTATTTTTGCAGATAGTTTAGGCAGAGTGAGCCAGCTGCTCTTCTCAGTGCGTAGTGGGAATGCTCCTGAAACCCCAGTTCCCAGATGCCAGCCAAGGGCTGACCTGATGGCAGCCCTTCATGCATCTTAACTCTTTTCCACACAGGTAGGTAGTCTTATTAGCATCCCCATTATGGAGATGAAGGATCTGAAAAGCAGAAGATTAAGTTACTTGTCTAAGGACCATAGCCAGCAAGTAGTAGGGCCAGGGTACCCAGGCCAGTTGGCTCAGAGCCCTTGCGTCTCACCACTGTCCAAGGCCAATTTCCTGATTACCAAAAGTAGCTTGTAAAGGCATCCACAGGTAGGGGTTTGCAGGGGGAAAAAGGAATTCTAAGTTGAGGAATTTGGCAAAAAAGCCCAGAGCCAGGAGAGAGTGTGGCATTTTGGAGAGGTGGCAAAGAGTTGGGTGAAGTGGGAGCACAGGTGGTCTCATGAGGATGGCAGCAAAGGAGGTGGGCATTGGAGGATCTGGGTCACATAAAGGGGTTGTGCTTCTCCCTGTGGGCATGGGGGGGTGGTGGTAGGAGTGGGGGTGAAGAGCTATCAACATCTTTTAAATCCAAGTGTGGCATTATGGGATGGGCTTTCGGAAAGATCATCTAGTTCATTGTTTCTTCCTTTATTTATTCAAATGCCAGCTCCATAACTGACTGTGGTCTTGATGGAGTCACTGACCCCTGTGCACCTTGGGGTCTCAGTTTCAGAATGTAGGGTTTGAATCCTGCCTGTCCTGCCCCCTGGGGGATGGTGAGATTCAGATGCAGTGGTGGCTGTCCCAGGGTCTTGTGGGCAGGAACACAGTCCAGGACAGCAGGCTCACTGTATAGAGACGGGCGGTTGAACAGGGCAGTCTGGAGGGATGGCTGCCTCTGCAGCTCCTGGCCACTTCTTTCCTGAAGGCATCTCTGCCTTTGCAAATAAGCTCAGCCTCTGGGTCCCAGACAGGCCTGGAAGTCCTGCTTCAGGCAGCTCAGGGGCTAGTCCAGGCTTAAAGTGGACCCAGTCCCCTCCCCACTCTGAGAAGAGATCCAAGAACAGAATAGCCCCTGAGTGCAAGAGCGGGTGACCTCTTTCCTGAGGGGCAGCTGGTGCTGTACTTCTGAGATTTGGTTTGAGTCCCATCCCTGCCTTTCCTTGCCATATGACCCTGGGTAGTCACTTAACCTGCCTGAGCCTCAGTTTCCATATCTGTCAGATGAGGTAGTGGTGCCCATCAAGATGAGGGTCAAATGAATCAGGTGTCCATTTCTGAGAGCCCCTAGCAGTGGTGAGCAGGAGACCACGCAGGACCCTCACCCGGGGAGGGCTTGGCAGCTTAGGCTCCCAAGGAGGAATCCTGACAGCCACTGTTTCTTAGAAGAACCAGGCACACAGAGTGTTGCAGGTTGGCAGCAGGAGGAGAGAGGGGTGGTTAGGTAACTTAGGGGGTGTCCTTAACTGGCAGCCAGGACACTGGGTTTTCATTTCAGCTTTAGCGCTGTCTTGCTGTATGTATGGGAGCAGGGCTCCTGTGTCTCTGGGGCCTCAGTTTCTTAATCAAGTAAATGAGGGCAAATAATTTGGCCCAGAACTAAGTTTTACAAGTACAGAATAAGACTATTTCAAGGTAGTAGTAGCATCCTGAATATCCATCATTTTCAGCAAGTGCACCAGTCCCTCCAGATTCCCTAGGGATCTAAATGATTAATATCTGAGCTCATGTTTGTGGAAGCTCCTTCAGGAGGTCTGACACCCTATTACTCTAGAAATCCTTTATTCTGTTGCACTGCTTCTTCCCCTATCCTAATAAACCTGTACTTTTAGAAGGCAATATCAACACTGCCAACTCTCCCCCCTTTTAGAAATGTTTCTTTCTAAAATATAAAAGTTAAAAATCACATAATCCAGGCAGTTGAAAAAAAATCCCTACCTCTAACATTTTGATCGTTATCCTCTTGTTTGTTTATCTCTGAAAACATACTTATTTGTTTATTTGTTTTTGAGGCACAGACCTGACTCAGAACACAGCATATCCTGGTGACCTAGCCAAACTCCCAGGTGTTCTGGGGAGTGGCCTGTGCAGCCATCGTCAGTCCCAGGGGGCAGCAGAACTCCTCCATTGGCCCTCTGTGTGGGGATGGGTGGGGCTGCTCAGGCCGGGCTGTATGGGCTAGAGAGAAACCCAAACTCCCTCTGGAAATGCAGAGAATGGAGGAAATAAAAATAAATGCCACCTGCTGCTATCTTCAATTAAGCCCATGGTCCATGGAGCCCGAATTCAGCAACGCTCCGCACAGATTTATTTAGTCCCTGTGTGCCAGGCATTCCTCGAGACTCCGAGCACATAGTCGTGAACAAGACAGATAAGGCTCCTGCCTCGTGGAAATTGAATTGCATTAGGAAGAAACACAATATGCAGATAAACAAATATATGTTTATGACTTCCCCACCGTCACTCCCTCCCTGGCCTCTGCGCTGCTTTATTATTCACAGGGCTTAACCATGTTGGGGGGCGGGCAAGCGGAGAGGAGAGAGAACCAGGCAGCACAGGGGCCAGGAGTGGTTGGGAAGCAGTTGGAGCTGTTCCAGTCAGGGTGAGAAGGTCCTAGTTGAGGAGGGACAATGTGACCCACGCAGGTCGTTGCAGAAGGATGATTCTGGCAGATGAACACAAAGCTTAGCTTGTTTGAAAAAAGCAAGAGGGCAGGGTATCTGCAATGCAGAAAATGAGGTTTGAAAATGGGTAGGGAGCTAGATCTCACAAGATCTTGTGAGCCCCAGGAAGGGCGAGAGAGGGTTGAGGACAAAGTCATATGATCCAAATTACATTTCAGGGTCTATAAGGTGAGCAGTTATCCCCTTTCATGGGTGCTTGGAGCAACTGACTCACCTGCTGAGGGCAGGCGAAGGATGGACCCAGGACCTCAGGGCTGAACCCAGGTGGTCTGGCCCTGAGCCTGTGTGCCTCCACTGGGCCCCCAGGCCTTTCATCAGCAGGACTGCCTGCCCAGAGGTAGCAGTGAAGCCACTCTGGGGAACTTCCACACCCCCATAGCTCCTCCCAGGGACTGAGGGAGGGCTCAGGGGCTTGGAACACCACCAGAACAGCCTGCTGCCCAGCCTGCCGTGCTTCATGACTTACCCAAAGAGGAGGTCCCCACTGCCACTGCAGTATTCAGTGGCCCCAGCTGCAAAACAATGTTACCTGTGCTCTAGACGTCCACAGAGCTGTTAATGAAATGGGGCTTTGATATAGTGCTTATAGATCCCTCATTTTGGTCTTTGAGGCGAGTCAGGGGCAGCAGTCACAGGTTGTACAGAATGAGGCAGGGTCATGAAGCAGAGAGGGCCTGAGCCCTGGGCCCAGGCATCCCCAGGAGCCAGTGCCAGTTTACTGAATATGACCTTTAAAAAGTTACTTCTCAGCCTTGCTCTGCCAGCCTACAAAGCAGAGGTAACCGTACTGACTTTGTAGGGTTGTTGTGAGGAATAAAATTTATATTAGACAGTTGTACAGTTCCTAGAACAATGAATAAAATATGATAAATATAGGATAAATAGCAGCTATATTTAGCATTAGTACTTCTGTAATATTTGTGTAACCCTTAAAAAGTCATCCAACATTAACCCAGTTGATGCTTATAGCAAATTTGGTGAGCTTAGCATTATAATCCTCATTTAACAAGAAGGAAGGAAGATTGAAAGAGATTAAGGTTTATACCCAAAGTCACACAGCAAGAAGGCAGCATGAAAAATACTTGGATCTGGGAATGCTGTTCTAAGACCTGGGCAGAGTCAGAAGGCAGATCCCCCTTTCAGGGATGGGTCCACAGTCGACTTTCTGCAGCCAGTTCTTCCCTGGGGTACATGCAGCAGGCTGAAGCACCGCTGGCTTGTTAGAAGTGATTCACTTCAGGGTTGTCTTTTTGTTTTTTGGGGGTTTTTTGCTGTGCTGGAGATTAAACTCAGGGTCTTGTGCTTGTAAGGCAAGCACTCTACCAACTGAGCTATATCCCCAGCCCTCACTTCAGGGTCTTATAGTGAGGTGGCAACTGTCCTGAAGACAGCAGAAGACAGAAGACAGAGCACCCGAGTGTGACTGATGTCACTTAGCAGGCCTGGTTGGGACTAAAAAGGGCCAGTGAGTCTATCTTCATTCTGGGTTAGAATCAAACAAAGTCACAAAATGGTGTGCTGCCCTCAGTCTCAGGGAACAATGAGCATCCCCCTGTGTCTTCAGTGGGAGCCATTCTTGCCAATCAGCCATCCCCCAGGACCCCACACAGCTAAAGGACAATGACACTTCACCATGGTCAACATCAACCTGGAGGCTGGAGAGAATACAGATTCTCAGGCTCCACCCACTGACTCCAAATCCTTGGGGACGGGCAGCGCCCAGCTCTCCAGGTGGTTCTGCTGCTCACTCAGGTCTGAAAACCACTGCTTTAGAGATGAAGGCCAAAAATGCTTGGCCTTGTTGTTTCTTTAGACAAGCCAAATGAATGTCTCCTGTTAATCAGGTGTAGGCCACTGAGTAGGGGATAAAGCACAGGGGTTGGATCTAGATACATATTCCTGTGCCCAGCCTTGCTCGCTGGTGACCTTGGGCAGTCCCATTACCACTCCCATCTCAGTCTCCTCCGGTGTAGAATGGGATTGGCACTGCTTTCCTCCCGTAGCTGATTTGGAAGATTTAAGAGAATGGATGTGACATGTGTAGGTCAGTGCTAGACTCAGGTCAGTCCTCTTCAGGGAGAGCTGTGATTCCATGCACACAGCTGCCAGACATTCGGGTTTGTATCAAGAATGCACCCTCTGGATGCTGTAAGTCAGGCAGACCTTTGCACCTGTGGCTTGCACACCGCCCCATCGCCTGGAAACCGTGTCCCGCTGGTCTCATGCACAGCTGCACCAAAGAGTCACTTTGTGTGTTTCTCTACTATCCCCCTTCATCGATGCATGACTCATTGCTTCATTCATGTCTCCATGTGTGTGTAGAAACCTAGGCAAGCAGCCATTCCTAGGGACATTGCAGGACAACCTCATTGAGATGGACATTCTCAACGCCTCCCGCCATGATGGGGCTTACAGTGACGGGTAGGTGACATCCCCATGCTCCTCCTCTCTGTGTGTGTTTTCCCCTTGGCTCCTGCACTTGCATGCATACCCTGAGACCTTTCCCTGGGACCTCCTTGGGGAAGTGATGCCGTGTCGCATGCCCATCCCCAAGTCCATGTTCAACTTGCAGCAGTTTGTTCTTGGAGTACCCTGTCCCCCAGCATATTAACAGCAGTCTTGTTAATATGCCGCTCTCAGCATCTCATTGGCTGCCTCCGCCATTCTGAAAACCATCTCACGTAGCAATTTTTATGCAGCACAGGCCATGCATTTTGTGCATTCTGGCCCTAAGTGTGTACTCTGTGGCCTGAGGCATCTTGTACCCCTAGAGGGATGGGTTTCCACCTGGATTAGGGTATGCAGTGCAAGTAACACACCCCATTTCTCAGGCTGTGTGCAAATTCTCCCAAGGCCATGGTTAAAGCCATGCTGTGGAAGATCTCCTGACACCTAGTTTGGCTACAACCATGTGCTTTGACCATGCCCCACTGCGGCGAGGCTGCTGGATGCAGGCGCCCATCCGTCTCCCACCCAGCTTTCACATGGGGCTCAGAAGGCAGCACTCTGGCTTCCAAGCAGACTGCTTTGAAGGCATTCTTCACAACCACTAGCAGACTCTTGGCCACAGGCAGAACTTAGTGGTGATTTTTTTGGCTTCCACCCCCAACTAAACCCTTTTAAAAAGTAGGATATTCCTGTCCTTAACCAAGGTACACTGATAATGCAGGTATTAAAGGAAGAAGAAGCAATTTAGATCCTGGTCTTGGTGCATCCGAAACAGACAAGATTTTAGATGCTTTCCAAGTTACTTTAATAATTTCAAAGAACAGATAGTTTATTCCCCAAGATGCTCCAAGCCACATCCATTCCCAGGAGAAGAACCTCCAGGCCAGTCTGAGTTGAGTGGGTAACAACTTCTGCTCTGGCTTGGGTGGGTTTGTCATGGGTAGGGCTGTCCCATTCGTGTTCCCCAGAAACGTGTCTTTGTGCCCGTTCTGTGATCTGGTTTGTGGTTCTCCTCTTCCTGCCCCTGCCATCTTCTCTGTGGTGAGTCTCTCTCTCTCTCTCCAGGCCCTCTGCATGCTTCTCCTGCAGCTTCTGCCCTGCAGGTTGAGCGGGCACCTGGTCAGCTGGCAGACCCTGACACCCTCTGGCCTCTCTCCATCCACAGACACTTCCTCTTCAAGCCTGGAGGCACCTCCCCGCTCTTCTGCACCACATCTCCAGGGTATCCGCTGACATCCAGCACCGTGTACTCACCCCCGCCCCGACCCCTGCCCCGCAGCACCTTCGCCCGGCCAGCCTTCAACCTCAAGAAGCCTTCCAAGTACTGCAACTGGAAGTGTGCAGCCCTGAGTGCCATCATCATCTCGGCCACACTGGTCATCCTGCTGGCATACTTTGTGGGTAAGTGCATCCTCATCCCAGCTCCCTGTGGCTCCCCTTTGGCCCAGAGGGCAGCAACTAAGGTGCCTGTGGGCAAAGGACCCTCCTCACCAGCACAGCTGTCACAGTACACAGGATGAGCAGCCTCATGGTGCTGAGCCAGCCTGCACCCCAAACCATCAGGCTCAGCTCTTCAGGGTCCTCCTCCTCTCCCCTCTGCACTTAGACTAGGAAGATAGCTGAGCATCTGTCCCTTATGTGCTGGATGCCCAGCACAGAGACATAGGCACCACTTAAACCAGCCTCCGAGGTGATGATCTGTGTCATAGAATTTACCGGAAAATAAATGGCAGGTTCAAGAAGCTGGAGAGAAGGCAGCAAGTGGCTGTAGTGAGGAGCTAGAAGTGGGTGGGGAACCCCAGCTTTGAAGGGAAATTGCTAGGAGAGCATGTCAGCTGGGATGGGTCTGGCATGGCTGTCTGAGGGTGTCATGGGGGCCAAAATCAGAGTTGAACCAGGATCAGGAGCCCAGAGAAATCCCAACTGAGGATCAGTGGGTGCCAGTGAGCAGGCTGAAGAAGGCACAGAGACATGCCCCACACTGGTCTTGTGCTTCTTACCCCATCCCAGGACACAGACATGATGTCAGAAACCTCCTGACCCACTGCTGTGGTCTTGCTCCGACAGACGACTCCCACCCTGCGTTCTTTTGATGTATTTCTATCACAGTCTGGCTTCCTACTTCTGACCCCTCTCTTTGGTCTTCTCCCAGAAAGAGATTAATCTAAAGAGATCTGTGAGCCTTGTGAAGAGTCTCCACCTTTGCGTAACCCCGACTGTTAGTAAAGGCATCTGAAGGGAGCGTGGCTTAACCCTCTGTGTCCTTTCTGGCCTTTGGGTTCTATAATTCTAAGCCTTAAGGTAGGTCAAGCCAGCCTACCTTGAACCCAGGCCAAGGAATTCAGAGATAATTCTGTAAGCAAACGGGATTTTTTCCAGCATAAGCCAATAAGTAGAAACAGAACTAACTGGCAGAGGCCAAAGGAAGACAGTGTCACCCACTGTGAAAATAAACCCAGTAACAAGCGAAGTCATTGTGAGTGAAAAGAGCAGCTTGGCTTGAGAGGTGATGGTGCTGGCACTGGGAGTGATGAGCAGGGCCTTGACTTTGACTTGTCCTGGAAGTGGAGAAGTGGCTTGAACATGGATAGGGTCTAGGTGATACCATAAGCTCTAATGTCACTTCCCCATCAAGATTCCTGAATTTCATAGAAACCAGTAAAGGGAAAGATATAGTCCTACAAACGGGGAAATCTTAAGTCTCAAACTATAATAAGCCTCATCGGGTATGACAGGTCTTTTTCTTCTTATGAAGATAGTCTCAGAGAAATGCATGGCTCTAAGGCAGGATGGCATACATGTTTCATCTCTTCTTCTATCTAATTGTTTAGTTGCTCTTACCTAGAAAGTTATGTTGGGAAGGATTCTGAGGCTATATTCAGATTCAAAAAGTCTCTGTGATTGATTAGTGATGTCTGTTATGGTCACAGGAGCAAAGAATATAGATGACTTACCAGGTTTTTCCAACGCTGCCATGGGTCATTAGATAAAAGGAACAGCCAAACTGGGAGAGGTCAGGGCCACTCAGACCCTGTGAGAGGTGCGTCACTGGTGTAGACTGGATAACAAGTGAGGGTTGTGGAATTCATGGACCATCACCAACATCATTAGTACTGTGTCCCCACCACACCAAACCCTGGCATAGCCCTCCCTTGCTTTTGTGACATTATTGTTTTTACTAAATGAGTAGGCTGTTGGACAGGCACTGTTCTGTCAAAGAGTCAAGTAGTTTGCAACATATGCAAATGTTTTGCATTGAAGCCTTGAGATTTATACCAAATAGCTGTTCTAGTCAGCTTTTTGCATTGCTGTGACCCAAATACCTGACAAGAACAATTTAGAGGAGAAGTTTATTTTTTTCTCATAGTATTAGAGGTCTCAATCCATAGACAGCTGATTGCAATGCTCTGGGCCCAGGGTGAGGCAGAACATCATGGGGGAAGAGCACAACAAAGGGAAGCTGCTCTCCTCATGGCAGTCAGGAAGGAGAGAGAGAGAGAGAGAGAGAGAGAGAGAGAGAGAGAGAGAGAGAGAGAGAGAAGGGAAGGAGGGATGGAAGGAAGAAGGGAGGAGAAGGGGAAGGGGCCACAGGAAAGATGAACCCCTCCAGGACATGCCACCAATGACCCACCTCCTCCAACCTTGCCCCACCTGCCTACTGTTACCATTCAGTCCATCCAAGCTAGGGTGGACTGATTAGGTTACAGTTCTCATAAACTAAGCATTTTATCTCTGAATATTCCTGCATTAACTGAAGCTTTTGGGGGAGACCTCATATCCAAACCGTAATAGTAGCCTAGTTTAGGGAGGAAGAGAAAAACTTTGTGAGTAAGAAAACTATTTTTAATTCCATGGGCTTCTCCCTCTTCCACTTAATAAGATTACATGGTTACTCTTCAGCTACTTGAAGACAACAGAGGCTACTTATGGGAAGTAGTGAGCTCCCTGTCATAGGAAGGGTACAAATGAGCTCAGTGCCCCTTAGCAAGAATAGGATTCAAGCATTGACTGAGAGTTTTTACTAAGTGACCATTAATTTCCTGTCCAACATTGACAGTCTGAGTCCTTAATGATTTTGTGAATTTTGCTTTTCATTCAGCAAGCCATACCTGCTTCGAGCTGGGCACTATGCTAATTGCTGGGGTTCAAGATAGGGTTCATAGCTTAAAAGAGGGGGCAGTCATTAAGCAGGTAAATTAAGAGTGCCTGATGGACACAGCAGCTCAGAGGCTGTGGGAGCAACCATCCCCAGCCAGGAGAACTGGGGAAGGCTTCTTGGGAAAGGTGATGACATATGTATGGAATCTTAAAGTAGGAGTTTGTAGAAGTTGGCAGGCAGGACAGTATTTCAAATCAAGAGAACTTGCAGAGATTTGAAAGAGGATGATGCTGCAGAAAGTGTTCTTGAGGCATTTCAGGATGGGGGTGCACCTTGGAGCTAATGCACAAGTGTTTTGTCACACTTATGAAGATTACCTTGAAGTCCAGCTGAGCACCTTATTGGATGGTCAGTTGGGGAGTCATTGAAGGGTCATAAGCAGCAGTAGGACCTAGCCAGATTTTTATTTTACAAAGATAAGTGTAGGGGAATGAAGGGGTAGAAGGCAGAGCTGTTAGGAAAGTATTGCAATAAATTAGAAATAGCCAATGGCTGCAGCAAAGACTGCGACAATATAGCTATGGAGAGGAAGGGGTAGATAGATACAAGGTCACTTTAGGAGAATTTGTGTCCTAAGTGAGGAGTGGTCAGTTCACTATATCCTTCTGATAAAGTTCTGTTTATGTAGAAATCTTAAGACAGGACTCTAGGGGATCAGGTCAAAGACGCAAGCCTAGGCCAGGCACAGTGGTGTACGCCTGTAATCCCAGTGCCCCAGGAGGCTGAGAAAGGAGGATTGCAAGTTCAAAGCTAGCCTCAGCAATAGTGAATCCCTAAGCAACTCAGCAAGACCCTGTCTTTAAATAAAATAGAAAAATAGGGCTGGGGATGTGGCTCAGTGTTTAAGTTTCCCTGGGTTCAATCCCTGATATCCAATCAATCAATCAATCAATCGGCAAGCCTGGGTGGTCCCTTTGCTACCTGGAGACACAGCAAGGACTTGGGGAAGCACTGGGCCCCAGTGCCTAACAGCCCTCAATTCCTTTCCCAACTCTGCCACCAGGCAGCTACTCTGCGTGCACCCACACCCCCTCCCCTGGGCACCTCACTACTCTGCCTGAGTTCTGATTTCCTCCTCTGGAAAACATGACCACAAATGCAGGAGGGTGCATGAGAGGCCAGAGGGAGCTCCTGCAGGTGAATGCATTGCAGGTGTGGGGCCAATCACCCTTCTTCCAAGAGCAGGAGTGATGGCAGTCTACATGCCTGGTCCCCTCCAGTTGCTGGGCAAAGGAACCAGTATCTTGTTGCTTGGCCATAATTACAGGCCGTGATGACTAACTTGTAAGGAACTATCAATTATTAAAAATCAAATTAATTGTCTCAGCCAAGCACAAATATCCTTAACAAAGACTCTTTTCCAACAGACCAACTGATCTAATCAACAGGCAAAAGCACAGATATTTAATTAGATTTTTGATGAAAAATTGTGTTTAATTTCAAGTATAATCAATTATTAATTACTGTAATGAGTGAATCTGACTGGGTTTACTAATTAACTCATTTAAAAATTATGAATAACCTTTTCATTTGTAATTATTTTCTACATACTATCAAGTTCAAGATAAGAATTGCATCACCTCCCCAGCACAGGGGGAGTCAGAAACAGAGTCCAAAAGAATTTTTCTTTTGCTGGTATCTGCTCAGGGCTGCCATATCTGGATGGTAATCCTGACAGATCCATTTGACGTTCAGTTTCTTTGTTGGGAAGTTTCTTGAGAAATGAGCAGCCAGTGACCTTTCAATTGCAGAGATATTTACTGGTATTTTCATGGGAAAATAGAGAAATGGGAGTGAGCACTTCCCACCCACAAAGGCAGCAGGGTGAGGGCCTTGCAGTCTCCTCCCTCCCTACCTGGAGTTACTTGGCTGCCCTGGCCTGGGGTGGGAGCCTGGGGAAGACCCTCTGGCAGCTGTGAGATCTTTTCAGATAGAAAATACGCATTTTTGTCTCCAAGGGGCACCTGCCCTCTTATTCAGAGACGCAGCCATCGAGGGTGAGTTTCTTCCTTTCATTTGCTGCTTCTCCCTGTTCCAATTTTCAGGTCCCTTTTTTTTTTCCAAAGAGATCTGTTTGCAGAACAACATGGCGGAGGGTGATAAGAGGAGAAGGCGAGTTTTAAATCAAAGTGTAAAACTTGTACAGTCATGGCAATAGCGCTTTATTTTATAGAATATTATTGTTTTTAAATCATTTTCCTGGGGCTAAGAGTATGTTGTAGAGTAGTAAGAAGAATCTTGGCCATTGATTATCATTCATAAGAGTGGTTGACTTGGTGTCCTGTTCACCTGTCCCTTTCTGTTCTACCTACTATCACTTGGTGTATGTTAGGAATGTGACCTCACCAACCCCGACATTCTGGCTCTTGAACTGGTGCTTTTGAAAAGTATTTTCTCTTTTGAGCTCACAATCTTAACCCTTATGCTACAACCTACCTGTCTTAATATTTGGTTCTTTGAATTTTTACAGAGTGCCTAGCATTGGGCCAAGCCCATGACATGTATCATCTTTCTGGACCCTCACACTAATTCTGTGGAATGAGTATTATTTTCTGTATTTTCTAGATGAGGAAGCAAAAGTTCAGAGAAGGCAACAACTTGTCAAGAGTCACACAGCCAATATATTACATAGCTGGGATTCATCCATCAAAAAAGGTCATGCTTTCAAACACTGGGCTATAGATTCTGGGCTTGACCAGATGATAATAATAAAAAGACTTCCTTTCAGGCCCTGGTTCTATCCCCTGCCCACTGTGTCAACTTGGGCACATTTCTTAACCTCTCTGAACACTTTTCAGATGGTTCTTATAATGGGTGTAGCTAAGACGATGTCCCATCTTACAGAAGGGGAAACCAGAGTAGAATCTTGGTTGACAGTCTGGGTTCTGAAATTAGCAACCCAGGGTAGAATCCTGGTTAAGAACCTGGGTTCTGAAATTAGCAGCCTGCTTTGAAATTCAGCTCCATTACTTACAGGCTCCAACCTCAGTTTTCTCATCTGTAAAATGAGGATAATAAGTGTTGTGAGACAATTTATATAAAGTGCGTAGCCCACTGCCTGGCACAGACTTAACACCCAATGAAAGTTAGATATTGTTATCATCAGCAATGCTATTAGTATTATTGCCTCACATGTCAGAGCATTAGGGGCTTCTGAGTGAGGACTTGGATCAGGACTGTCTTGCATCTGGGGGCTTCGCAGACTGTGTTAGTCACAAGGGCAGGTGACAGAGCAACCAGGGGACCTATCAGAAACCATCTGTAGAGATGTCTAGCTGTTCCAGGGGAGGAGCCCCAAGGGTTGGCACCTACAAAGTGCTTCATGTCATTTCTTCAACTAGCACAAAAGTTGACTTTGTTTCACTGTCAGTTGCCTCTATCCAGATGAAACTGACAGCCTCCCCTGTGTCCCCAAACTGTGAGAGGTGAACACTGAATGCCGCCAAAAAGCCTTGGATCTCGAGAACTCTTCAAGCACCTGTCTGGTCAGATCAGCCGCTGGAATAGGATCCAAAAAGACTTGCTAATAATATAAAAACCGGGAGTGGCTTACATTTAAATGAAGGCTCCAGAATCCTCTGGGATGGTGGTTCTTCTATCAGCAGGCCCAGGCCAGGCTGTGGTACAGGGATGTCACTCACTGCATTTTTCTCCAAAGTGTGATAGACTGGGTGGAAAACCTAGCCCCACCTTCTCCAGAAGTAACCTTTTGAGCCTTGATTTCTTCAAAGTAGAAGAATAATAGAACTACCTTCCTAAGTTTTATATGTACGGGTTATATGACATGATGCTGAAAATCACAGGGTCTGTGATAAAGGAGCTGTCCCTTGCTGATGGCCTTGGAAGATTATCATTACTGCTCCTTATACCTAGACCTCAGTTATCTCAACCTGGAATGTGCTAGGAGTTGATGATTCCATCTGGGTCTTCCCAGTCTAGAGTTCCGTGTCTATGGGAAATTGTACCAGGACATGGTAGAGTCCAAATGGGGACTGTAGCAGCCTCTAGGAATCCTTTTTTAAATTAGGTCACATTTTTTACCTCTTCCAGAAATGGATTGTGGGTTGTAAAACATAAAATAAACTCAGAATGCTTGCTTGAAGTGGTAATAGTTTAGTTTATAAGTGAGAATGTCGCTAAACTTTGCTATTCTTCAAAATGCAGCTCTTGGAGAGCTTTGCTTGGTGGAATATTATTGCAGTTCTTCATTTGGAAGAACCTGGGTCATCCAGTTCTTGAGGCTATCTGGGAAATGTTCATAGAAGGGAAACTTGGGCATTAACTGTGATTTGCAGAGAAGTGTGCGGGTCTCCCAAGGTCTCTACCATTTCACTCTGCGTAGAGGATGTCAGCATGGCAGCAGTCCAGTTAGAAGGGTATTAGTGGGGCTGCTACTCACTCCTCATCTCCTAACATCTTGCTTTCTGTTACATGCTCCAATCCTTGGTAAAGCCTTGCACAAGGCAGCCATCCTCAGTAAGGCTTGGTTAAGTAGAAGACTTTGTGTGATGGCTAAGTCCACCAAGGGTAGACTAAGCAGAACAGTATGGGCAGAAGCATGATGGAAGAAATGTCCATTTTATGTCATGAGGATTGGGTACAGTTGAAATGGACATGAGATGAATAGAGAAAGAGTTAGGAATAGAAACTAGGTGACTGTAAACTGTCCACATACATACACTCACTCGCTCGCTCGCTTATCTCATCTCCATCTGGTTCAGCTCATGGAACGTCAGGATCTCAGATGTCATTTGCTTCATAAACAAAGGCCTGTTGCACTTTGGGCCTGGGTGCTATTAGTGAGCAATAGGGCTCATTTTCTCTCCTTTCTCACCGACTTCATATCAGGCCTTTTGGACAGAAGCCATAGATTTAGCTTTATAGCCTAAAGAATGGAAAACGGAGATGATTGAACTTGGTCTTTTAGGAGGAAGAAAAAGTGATAAAGATACAAGACCCTGCATTAACATTTTCTCCAAGATTGATTCCTTCACACTGCTCTGTAGGAATTGCTAATAGCAAGATTATATATAGATTGTGTTCTTTATAACAGACCCCAGACAAATCTCTTCCAGTGCCCCAAAATGAGCCATGGTGGGGAGAAGTGAGACTCTGTGGGGCTTCAGGGGGCAAAGCCAGGCTGGTGGGTTAAATATACTGGAAGGCGAAAGCAGGCTCCGGGGGAGCAAGCTTCTCTGTCTGGAGAGCTTCCTGTGTGGAGAGGGCTGTACTGGGGAGCCCATGTCTGGAATGAGAGGTGGAATAAGTGCCCAGACTCTATAGACCTGTGGTCTTGTCTGTTCATCCCTGCTCTGCTAGCTGGGCAAGAACTAACCCTCCTTAGGCTCTAGGTTCCTCATCTGTAAGACAGGAATAAAAATGAACAAACAAAGGGTGGATGAGATTATGAGTCATTTGACATGTTCCAGCTCAGCATGAAAGAAACATTTCCAGTTTGCAGAGCTGCCCTGTGAAGGAACAGTTTCGAAGTGATCTTGGCAATGGAATGACTAGGCAGGAGGTTGTTGGATTTGCTTGTTTATTGTGTGTTTGAGTGTTCATTTGTTTTTAATGTGAGAAGAGTGTGATAGAAAGGCTAATGACAAGGGCAAGGACTGTGTGTCAAGAAGCAGCACTACCCCAGACTGCAGACACCAGGATACCATTGGGGCAGCCGGGCAAAGGGAGCGATGCCTACCAGGACTGGGGGAGGCAGCCACCAGACAGGGTTGCTTTGCAGGAGCTGGGGTCTTCAGCAGAGGGAAGGTGGTGATGGAGCCAGAGAAAGTGATTTTCTACTCTCTCCTCTCCTCCCATTGGTGGAACCCAACCAGCAGCTGGGACCCAGGGGACCCATCCATCCAGGGCATGTAGATAAGCCTCGCAGGGCCCAGAGCAGGGCAGAGAAGGACAGAGAGGGACTCTGAGAGTAGATGGTCAACACCAACTCCCCAGTTTTCAGAATTCCTTCTTCTACCTCATGCAGGGCTCTGCCTGTACCCCCAGGGCCTAACTCTAGGATCAAGACTCAAAACTCTCCTCGGGCCGTCTCTCCGCCTCCACGCCACTCAGTCACCAGGCCCAGACCTCGTGGTTTTTAAATCAGATTTATTGAGATATGATGTACACACAGAAAATTAATATGGTAGGTGTGCTGTTCTATGAATTCTGACAAAAAAGATTGAGCTGTATGACCACCACCACAATCAAAACACAGAACATTTCCACACTCCAGAAAACTCCCTCTGCCGTTTGTGGTCAGTCCCCGCTCCTCATTCTGAGCCTCTGGAAACCACTCACCCCTTCCCTGTCTGGATAGCTTCAGGCACTTTTTTTGAGAAGTGTAGTAAAAGAAGTAGTGATTTATTTACTGGATTCAGAATCAGGAATTGCCTAAAATGACATCTCAACTCAAGATATTTAAGTCTTGGGAAAATTTTAAGATATAATTTAGAATTCAAGATATTAGAGCAAGCAGTGAACGTGTTCTAGGATTTTCTCTGTGTCCTCTGTGGAGTGGAGCCCCAGTGTGGTGGTGTGAATGCACAGCTCAGTGTCCCTCTGCCTGTTCACAGGCCACTTTGTCATGCAGGCCTTTTTTTTTTTTTTTTTTTTTTTTTGATGGTGCTGGGGATTGAACTCATAGCCTTTTGCTTGTGGGGCAGGCACTCTACCAACTGAGCTATATCCCCAGCCCTGTCATGCAGGCCTTTTTAAGCACAGACACTGTTCTCCTTCCTGTCAGGCTGAGCAGCTCCATGACCCGTATCCCTGCTATTCCCACCCTTCACTATTACAGATAGCGCTCTGTGAGCATCTTTGTGCTGTGGCTGCCTTCTGCTTTGGGGGAGAGAATGTTAGGGAATGTTCCCTAGAGTGGGATTCCTGGGCCATGTGTTGTAAATGGTTCAAAGCTCTTGTTACCACCAGAGTCTCTTCAGAAGGATAGGACTGAATTCCAACCCCCAGCCAGGTATCCAATTCCCCCACAAACCCACCAGCATGGGATTTGGTCTGATCTTGGGCTGACCAATTTAGTAGGTGGGAAGTGATGGTTACAAGTGACTCTGAGACCAAAAAAGGACAAAGGATCTTCAATTTGAAGGGAGACACCTGCTCTCTGCCACCCTCTTCTCCCAATCAGTTCAGTTCTCCTCCCTACCTATTTCCATCTTTTCCCCCTCCCTCCCTCCCTTCCTTCCTCCCTCCCTCCCTTCCTTCCTTTCATTCTGTACTGGGGATTGGACCCAGGGCCTTGCACATGCTAGGCAAGCACTCTACCACTGAGCTACATCCCCAGCCCTTTTTAAATTTTACTTTGAGACAGGGCCTTACTAAGTTGCCCAGGCTGACTTTGCAATCCTCCTGCCTCAGCCTCCTAAGTCTCTGTAACAGTCAGTTTTTATTCAAGAGCTTCACTCAAATGTTTCTTATTCAGAGAGGCTCCTTTGAATCCACCCCCCCCCACACACTAAACCAGGAACCCATTTATATGCCCGTATTAGCTCGTAGCGCCCTCACAATTACAACTGAATGGTGGTGGCACTAATTGTTGAAAGTCTGTCTCCCTGTTAGAGTGTAAGCTCTGCGAAGGCAGAAACAGCTCTCATGCTGTGTCATGGTCGCAGCTTCTTTTTCCCAAATCTGGCATGATGTAGCACGTATTTGGCACAAGTTTGTTGAAAGAGAAAAAGGAGGGGTCAATTCACTGGGGAAGCGATGTGGGGATCAGAACTAACTGATGTTGCAAAACAGGGAGGGGAGGGAAAGAAAGGAAGGAGCAGAGGTTCCAAGTTCTTACATCAAAGATGGAAAGTCCAGAGCACACCAGAGTGAAAAATGGCTCCTGGGGTCCAGGAGACGGGCAACCAGAAAAGTGAGCACCAAAGACAGCTGCCAAAGTGAAGTCTGCAGGGAGCACAGGCCGGCTCTGGGCCTCACCTGTTCCTGATTACTGTTTGACTCTAAGCAAGAGCCCTGCTCTCTCTGAGCCTCAGTTTCCTGGCCTGTACGTATAGATAATAGGCTGTTGTGGGACTAAATAGCTGTCAGGCACCTAGTTCTTACTCGTAAGAACCACCAGCAAATGCTGTTGGTCTTCTCCTAGCCTTTGGCAAACAGGACACATTGAATTTGAGGCCCAACCAATTCCTGGGTTTGGGAATGTTGTCTCAAGAAAGATGGGCCCCATGTTTATTAGTACATTTATTCATCCCCACCCCTTTTTATGTTTTGAGAGACAGTCTTGCTATGTTTCTCAGACTAGTCTCAAACTTGTGATCCTCCTTCCTCAGTCTCCCAAGTAGCTGGAATCATAGACATGTGTTCTGCACATATTTTATTTTTATTTCTAATTATTGTGAAATAACATAATTGAATTGCACTTGGGGGGGGGGGAGAGAGAGAGAGAGAGAGAGAGAGAGAGATTGATTTTTCAATCGGATGACTATTCTTTCACTTTGTGAATCGCATTGGGGTTGGGGTTGGGGAGCCAGTCCAGTCACATAGAGTGCCAAGACCTGGGAGAGGTGGGGAAGCAGAGGTCACTTCATGGGGAGAGCGAGGGAGGGACAAGATGGAGAAGGGGGTGCACAAGGAGAGATGGTTGTAACCAACACCATGTTTTCCTCCACTTGGTGCTTCCTTCTCTCGATCAAACAACACTAACAAAACAGCTTCATCCCTCTAAGGAGAGCAGCACCATCTTGTCATGAAGGCACAGTCTTGGAGCCAAGTAAGGCCTGCATTCCAGCCCGGGGTGCACACAAGATTTTTAATTTCTCCGAGTCTTGGTTTCGTGGTTGGTAAAATGTCAGTTCATATCTAGGTGGTGTTGGAGGCTTAAGTGAGAGAACATCTGCAGCCCAGCTGGTGGCCCACACTGGGTGTGGAGTCTGTGCAGCTCTCACTCCTCCAGGCATCTGGATCCCCCAGAGATTTTAAACCCTCTTAGATTCAGCAGCCAAGGGCCATCCCTGGATGCAGGGATTTCAGGTAATCTGGGATTAAGCTGAGGGAGCTGCTCCCCTCCCCTTCTCAGGCTTAAAATGGTGGGAGCCGATGCCACCAAGCCTGTCTGCGGCATTGTGTCCTGGGCTGCAAGGGACAAAGCCCTATAAGCTGCATCTCTGCCTTGGAGTCATCCAGAGTTTCAGGGAGAGCCAGATGCAAAAGGAGCTCCTGGCAATGCCAGGCAGATGATAAAAGTGTGGTCCTGGCCTTTGAACTTTAGCCCTGTGGGATCCTAAAGGAGAGAGCAATTCATTCTAACCAGGAAGATCAGATAAAGCTTCTGCAAGGCGTGGAGCTTGTAAATCAAGTCAGATATTGAAGGGAAGACAGGAATGGCTTTCTGAAAGATGGAGCAGCCTACACAAAGGCAGAGGATGGCAGATAGAAATATTGGTAATTTCGGGCACCTGTTCCAGAAGAGTGAATGGTAAAATATCCATTTGTGCATTTTCTTCTGAGTCTCAGGCATCATTTTACTGAAGGCTTCTAAATACAGAACTGCAGAAATCCCACTGAGCAGGTGGACCCTGGCTGCCCACCCCTTCAGGAGAGAGGCTGCCCTGGGCAAATGCATCACAAATCCCTTGCTTCTGTTAGCCTTTCAGATCCATTGATACTTCCCAGTAGTCCCTGTGCTGAAGAGAATTAGTCATTACATTGCCAGAGATGGAAACTGAGGCCCTTTCCAGTTCAACAGCACATTCAGCTAGAATAGCTGGTGGGTAGTAGAGCCAGGCCCAGGCTACCCCTCAGAGCCTTCCCATCACTCTGCCCTGTGCCTGAATCGGATCAAACAAGAGGCCTCTGCCATCTGACTGGGGTGCTCCTCTGCTCCTGCTCAGAGAAGGCAGCTCACAGGAATTGAGAGCTCGCCTCATGCCACCCTGTTCTGCGTGTTACATACATTTCCTCATTTAATCATCTTAATAACATTATCCAATAAGTATTTGTCAAGTCCCAACCATGTGCTAGGCACTGGGTTATTTTTAATTCCATTTTAATGGATGAAAACCTGAAGCCCAAGAAAGTTAAGTCATTTGTCCAAAGCCACATCACAAGTTAGAGCACTGCCAGCCTTTACCCCAGAGCCTGCCCTCATCCCGAGGCACTCTGCTCTCCCCATAGCTGGGGAGCAAGAGGACCTGGGCTGGTTTATCCCATCTGAACATCTGAGAGAATAAGGAGAGAAACAGAATTATTTTCTTGTGGAAGAAAAATCAAAGTCCACCAGCTCTGTGCCAGGCACTAACTATTGAGTGGACTCTGGTTACACCCAAAGTGCTTCAGGAGGCCTGGGTGATGCTGGGAGACCTTGAGACCCACCCTTGTTGAGCATCAGCACCTTGTGGAATCTGGTTATACTCTCTCCAGGCTTCATTTGGCACCAGTAGATTGTCACTGGTATAACATTTCCCTTTGGAGAAAACCCTCCTGCAGGTGTATGGCAGTAGATTTATCATGCCCTTGAGCCCAGAGTTAGATTCTGTTCACAATCTCCAGTGGGGAAGGAGGAAAAAATGCCAGGATCATTAATCGTGCATTAATCGGGCTCCATTTTATCATATTGTACCAAATTTGACCACTGTATCCATCTCTAGAATTCTGCAAGACCTGTTCCTCAGGCCCCTTGTGTCTGGGTCTCTGGGTATGTGAGCACTCACACAACTTGACCCTGCTGTGCATGCGGAAAGGGCATTTGGGTGGAGATAGAGTAGGAGGAGAGAAGAGCTGTAAGTAAAAATTGGGGGATAAGTAGCATTTTTCTTTTCCCCCAAACTGGCAACTCTTCTCATTGAACATGTTATGTTAACTTTTCTGTAATACATTAGATCTATTATAAATACTACTATACATATACCCAATTGTGTGGATCTGAGACCGTTAATAGTTTTCATAGAAGTTTAAGATTTTTGCATCAGTCTGTATTTGAAATACAGCCTGAATTAACACATCTGAGTGTTCTTTCATCCATTAATTATTAAGCAATGAAATAATAATTTATGTTTTCAATACACTTTATAATATACAAAGAATCTGGAAGATGGTTTTCAATTATTTAGAGATGAGAAAACTGAGGATCAGCGTGGTTAAGTGAGTGACTTGCCGAGGCACAACTGGTAAGGGCCAGAGCTGGGGGCCTGGATCTCTGTCCTAGAGATCTGCTCCACTGAACAGTAAGTCTGGCAGGGAAACTAGCAAGGGACGGAGCACAAACAGAAACACCATCTGGACAGCACTTTCAGGATAGACGGGGAATAGTGGTGAGGGCCCAGGGCAGAGGTTGCTTCTGGCTGCGAGTGATGGTCCTCACAGAAGAGACCTAGAAGGATTGGGGAGTTTTCTTAAGAAATAGAAAAGCTGATGACTATTCCAAACAGAGGACACTAAGAGCAAAAGCATGGGTCTGGCCAGGCAGATGTGTCCCAGGGACAGAGAAACCCACTCACTGTGAGACTCCTGAGCCAGGAGAGGCAGCGTGGACACCAGGCACTGACTGCTCAGCAGTATTGGAAATGCTCTTTTAAAACATTTCTACACTGAAGTGGTGCTACCTCCAGTGTCTTCTCAGGGAGATTCTGCCAACAATATTTATCAGTAAGCAGGTCCATGTCACAGTGAGACTGGCCATTGTGTTCCACCTTGGTCATTTCCACAGTTCTGTACCTCATCAGCAGGTCACAGTCGTGGAGTGGCTACCAGCAGGCCCAGTTCAGTGTGGATCTGACTTGGATCTGAGTTTAGTCTCTACCTCTGTTGGATGGAAACCTCTGGCAAGTCAGCGGACCTCTTTAGTCTGTTTCCTCTTCTTGCAAATGAGGGTGAGGGTACCTACCTCGCAGGCTTCATGAGGATCCAGTGACCTGTTCATCAGCACTCAGCACAGTGCCCGCACAGTATAGCTTCTAGCTAATGACAGTGGCCGTTGCTCATGTTATCATCATCATTATTATCATTATCATGATTGTTGTCTTCTTGATGCCTGGAATTCTGTGTAGCCTTAACCTTCATAACCCAAGGACTGAACTTCATAACCGGGGCTGTGTACACTCTACAGCAGAAACAGCAGGGGACTCACATCTATTGAGTGTCTCGTGCTGTGTAGACAAAGGTAGGGAGGCAAGAGAACATGGCATGGTCCCAAAGAGCAGGGGACCAGAGAGCTGTAGGGAGTAAAGAAGGGACATCGAGCACTCTGCTGTGAGATTTTAAAGTGCTCCTTCAAAATGCTTCTCATTATGGAGAAATATCACCCCAGGTTACTAATCCGCATGGCAGATTCCATGTTAAGCTGTCTTCCCTCATTCCTCTGACCAAAGTGAACGATCCAGAGGGGAAAAGTCTATCTTAATAATATATACACAAATTAAAACTCCATTTGAGATACAATGGGGATATCTCCTAATTGACTTTGACCATGGGAAAAAATATCAGTTACATGGTCGGCGTGCCAAAGGAAATCAGGAAGTAGAAATGTCACTCTGTGGGGCCGTATTCTAGTAGCTATGGAAATGGAACATAGCAACAGGCATCGGTAGCCTGTCAAGATTTACCAACCCCATGTTTTTCATTCCATCTTTAGTACAGGCAAAGGAAGGGAGTGCGTCACAGAGGCTGATCTTGGCGCAGTTGAGACACCTTTATGCAGAGACGCCTTAGTTAGCCATCTGATGAATGTTGATACTTGCATCCAAGTGGCACAAAGAAAGGAATCTAACCATGACTGAGTGTGTGCCAGCAGCACTGCCTTGGGAAATGACGGGCACTCCCCTACACCTGGAGCTGTTGTATCGTACTATCCAAAGGGCAGTGCTGACTGGGCCCCTGACAGGGCAGTTGGGACAGGCAGGCCATCCTTGCATCTCTTTGATGCCTGAATCAATAATGAAGCCTTGAATATAAAGAGCAGCCGGTGGCCTTCACTAGGGTTAGCCACGTCTTCTCTAGGTCACTTCCTAAACGACTGTTCCCTCGTTAATGATCTTATCAGAAACCACTTTTATTCTGATCAGGAATGAATGGAAACCTGTCCTGTGGTTCTGGGGCAACAGTATGAGGGGAGTTTAGGGTTAGGAGTCACTGAGCCCTGCTCTGGGATCTTGGTGCTGCTATGGTCAGTGGTGCATTTGTAGAGATTCTGGGGCCTTGGTTTTCTAGAGCTGCTTGGTTTTCACAGCTACTTTGTAGCTGTGTTTTGAGGCACTAATCTATAAAATGGCATTACTAAGAGCATCTGTCTTAAAGAGCTAAGTGACATAATGAATGTGACTCCTTCAGCATTATATCACACACAGGTCAAAATTAATAGGTGACAACTGTTGTTTTAATACTAATCCTCATGACATCTGTTTCCTCCCTTTCTTTCTTCTTCACTCCTCTGGACCAGGTGCTGGAGGTAGAAATGGAAGGAATAATCCCCACCCTAAAGGGAGGGTCTCACAACAGCCTGATACGACTGTCCTGGGGGTTTGTTCTCCTTACCTTAGGCCACGGAGATGGCTCCCTCCATCTGGGAAGCAGTTCCTGATGGAAGGACAAGCAATGAGGATGGATTCCTCCTCTTACAGGATTTTCTGCGGTGATATAAGGGGAGAGTCATTTAGTGGCAAGAGCTCAGAACTAAGAGTCTGAAGATATGGTCACAGTTCAGTCACAGTCCTGCCAAAATTGCACTGAACACGCCTGGGTGGACTCCATCCTGAAGACTCATGCTGCCCACAGACAAGTTGCTTACGTGGTTTTGGTTGTGGCAACCAGGATATGACAAGTGGGGCCCTATACTTTTTCCCTGAGAAGAAAGTACCTTACACTGTCCCAAAAGAGCCAATCTAGCCATACTCTCTGTCACATGTTTGCCTTACTTTCCTTTACACTATAATTTGGTTTGGGTCATTGTCAAACACCAGTGGTATGCTGTTCTAGAAGGAGAGCCTGGCCTTTGGAACCATTCAGATCTGGGTTCCAGTGTGGCTTAATTACATCTATCTGTGTGTCTTTGACCAAGTCGCAGAACCTCTCCAAGTTTCCAGTTTTCTCACTTGTTATACCAGTTTCTCAAGGTTTACCTAAGGATTGAATGAGACAGTGCTTGTAACTCCTTATGTCTAGTGTCTCCTCTTCCCTCCTCCTGGCATCCTTCTCTTCCCCCTATCTAGCCAGAGACAGTTGTAGAACTTCCTTTTTAATGTAAAACAGTGCTTTTGGAAAGTAGAGGACAAAATTCATCTATAATCCTACCACTGTAATTCAAATTATGTATTTCTTTACAGGTTTTTTTTCATATACATACCTGATTTTGCAGATATGTGTGGTCAGGAATAACAGGCAATTTTGTGTTCTATTTCCCCTTCCCCTTAACATTATATACACTATATCTTAAGCATTTCCCTTATTGCTGGTTGTCATAGTTATTTTTGGTAATGATTGCCTTGTATTCCATCCAGTACCTCTACCATAATTCAGCTAAGTTGTTCTGCTATTTTTAGATATCTAGGTTGCTTCCAGTTTTTTCCTATTACATTGCAGTATACCTCTCTGTCCAAAGCTTTTTTTTTTTTTTTTTTTGGTACCAGGGATTGAACCCAGGAGTGCTTAACCACTGAGCCACATTCCCAGCTCTTTTCATATTTTATTCTAGAAACAGGGTCTCACTGAGTTACTCAGTATCTCACTAAGTTGCTGAGGCTGGCTTTGAACTCGTGATCCTTCGGCCTTGCCCCACCATCCTTGGGGAATATAGGCTTGTGTCACTGTGCCCAGCTTGTTCATAGCATCTTGGTCTGGAACTTCTGAATGTTGTGACTTCGTAGCAAAACCAGGATTATAACGTTGGAAATTGAAATCTGTTGTTGTTCTTGCTGTTGTTTCCCCTGCTGGAAGACCATAAGTCAAACCATTCCAATGATTTGAAGTTTATAGAAATGACTTTATTTTAAAACAGACCAAATCCTCCCCCAAATCAAGGCATTAATATACCCAGGAAAGTGGGTAGCTGTATGACTGGATTGGGTCCCACTGCCTTTTGAAACCCAAAGTGGCACTCTGGTCACTCCCTGGAGCTGCTAGTGTACACATGCACTGTGTTTGTGCACTTGATTTTTGGAAGAGATAGGTGCGCTCTGACGGCAGGAACTCTCCTGTTCTTGCATTGACCACTCCTGCATAATGACTTTGTTAATTGCCTCCTGCTGGCCTGGGTCTCCAGGGAGCCTTCAAGGTCTGCACATCTATGGAACATTTCTTAAAAATGTCAGGTTGGAGCTTGCACTTTCTGAGCCATCCCTCATGTCTTGCTGGGTAGGAAAAGGCAACAGGAAAATGTCAGACTGACCCGAACCAGGGAATCAGAACTTCCTCCATCCTGGCTCCTGGCTGTTAGAACTCATTAACATTTCTATGTGGGTGATCCTGTGGACCTCTACCTTTCCAAAGCCTCTTTCTGAACTCCTTAGCATCTTTTCACCTTTTCTTTGAATTACAAACTAGTCTAAAGTCTAACGGGAAAACCAGGATCAGGTATCTTATCTAGGTCACTTTCAATGTACTGAGCAGGGTTTTGCACCGTAGTTATAAATACACGCAGCAGGGTGTAATTTAGAT
>JAJEJO010001422.1:173737-296617 GCA_020662805.1 Glaucomys volans
CTTCCTTCCTTCCTTCCTTCCTTCCTTCCTTCCTTCCATCTTTCTTCCTGTCTTTTAAATCCATGGCTATTACTTCTAAATCACTTGGCTAACATGCATTTACTGTTCTACACAGCTTTAAATGAAGGGTGTTGTGGAACAGGGAGTATTTATTATAACTACTTCCACCCCACAAACATTTATTTCAGCCTTTATTTGCTGATAGATTTACATTGCCCATATTTCATCTTCTATTTAAAATAACTGTAGAAAAGAGGTAGTATGGCTTGGGAACTTGTCTCATACTTATATCAGCTCTTTGGTCTTGGGTAACTTACTTTACCTCTCTGAGTAAATCAATGTATGTCACTATAGCTCAATTTATTTCCTAGTGTGTGTGTGTATATATATACATATATATATATACACATACATATATATATATTCCCCATATATTCCCATTCATAATAAACCTACCATCATAAGAGGATGAAATTGAATAATATAAGATTTTGGCATGTAGTATGCACTGAACTGAGGATAATTTTTGTGTTGGTATTGTCATTTAGATGACTAACAGATGGAGTGGTCACTTGAGCTTGCTATTCTAAGTATTTTAAAGACAGACTCTGGCTGAGGATGTGTCTGTCCTTTAGAAAGAAGAGAGCAGAGCAGACCATTTCCCTTCCTCTCTTTCCCCATCACCTAAGACTATAAAACTAACCACCAGCCAAACAACACGGTGATAGAATTGAGAGGTCACTGCAATGACTTATATTTAAGACCCTGAATCACAGACAAAAGGTCCCTCTTATTTTAGCTTTAAGATGACGTTCCTGGTTGAACTTGAACTTCATATCTCTTCATCTCTGCCTTATCCTACACTTGTCTCTAATTCTTACCTGCCAGCAAGCCATTTCTCAGTTCTATCTTGGCAACCCTGGGTTCATTTCCCTATATGGCAGCCTCCAAATTACTTCAAGATGGCCAAGTCTCCTGGAGTCAGTCTCAGTTGGAGTTGGATATAGAACTTTGCTTTCCCAGGTGGCTTTCAGGAATGCATAGGTCACAGAGACACCCAACCCAATGCCCCCCAACCCCTGCCTCACAGTTTTGTGGGCCAGTATTATTGCCAGGGGCACAAAGTGGAGACGAAGGGGTGCTAATGTTCACCTCCCCTCTGTGGACCGTCCCACCCTCCCCTGGGATCCCAACACTAGGGACCATGTTCACCTTTAACACTTTTTTCCCTCTGTGTGTGCCTGTGTGTGCGCACACATGCACACAATTAAGGACTTGCTTTTGCATCTTCTTAAAAAGAAGAGAAAGCTCTAACAATAAAAATGTTTCTCTTCACAGAGCTGTGAGAGTTCTATTCATTCTGGAATTAGTTAATTCTCATGACCTTTTAACAAGACAGCACTTTTGCACACTTAGATGAGATAATTGATTCTAATGGGGGAAGAAGGGCTGCTCATTTGACTGCATGTATCTGAGTTGTCTGCAGTTCAAACAAGTTCTCCATTACCTTTGGTGTTGCCAATATATGGATTAAAACAGTAAGAAGGTAAGCAGAAATGTGAGCTAATTCAATCTTGGGAACAGAGTGCTCCCTCCTTCCAGGCAAGTGAACTTTTTATTATTATTATTGTTACCTACTCAGAGGAGTAGAGAGCAGTATAAAGCACCTCACAGGGTACCTGGTACCTAAATCAAAGTTCAGTAAATGTCAACTACTATGGTCAATATTATTATCAACAGCACCAATGTCATGGTCAGAAACATGACAGTCACACATATGTGAAGTTTGCAAAGCATTTTTGGCACATGGTACTTCATTGATCCAATGGTCTTTTGCAATGTTTATATCCTGTTTCTCAGATTAGAATACCATGACTATGATTCAAAACCAGTGATCTTATCTCTGGTCCCACACCACAGTAACCAAGGGAAAGCAAAGGGTTGATCTCATGACCGTTGCCTGGTACAGCCTCCTTGCTAAGTCAAGCACGTGCATGCCCCTGGATGGCTTGTGTTTAGACCCGAAGTCAGAAGCTTGTGCTATATGCTCTGGGCACCAGTACGGTGTTTGTTTCTTGAAGGCAGTGACACAGCCCCTCAAAACCAGCCTTGGTGACATCTTCCATAACCTGGGGCCAGGAGCTGTCGCTGCCTAAATCAATGTTCAGTAAATGTCAGCTACTATGGTCACTATTATTATCAACAGCACCAATGTCATGGTCAGAAACATGACAAGGATCCCATGACCTCAAGGATCCCAAGTTGTTACCTAAAAAGAAGTAAAAGCCTGGAGGACATTGATGTGTCAAAGAACTATCTTTCTAATGCCTGCCTTGCTAGACTCAGCTAGGGAAGGGTGGTGCAGCCATGTAAGTGGAACCTGAGTCTCCCAACCAGAAAGACTGGTGATCTGTTTGGGGACTTTCAGCAGCTTGGGCTTCTAGTCTGATTTTTGTTACTTGTTAGCCACTTCACCTTACTCATGTCATTTGGTCTTGTGCCTTTGTTTTTTCATCTGAAAATGGGGTTATTAATACCATCCAGGGTTGTCATGAGAGTTAAAGGAAATGTTGCCTTTAGTACTCTTAACATGATATGTGGCACAGGGTGAGCACTCATAAAGGATAGTTTTATAGTTGTCATAATTTCAAGATATAATATCTGTACATCTTTATGGAACACAAGATGGTAATTCAATATACATATATACAAATGAGTAATGATCAAACAGGGTAATAAGCATTTCCCATCTCCTCAAGCATTCATCATTTTGTGTATTGGGAGATTTAGCCTTCTGAGTTTTAAGGTACACCTGTGTAACCTGGATCTGGTGGGGCTGCCACAAGGATTGGACATAACATGCACTAACTGCCTGGTACCCTGTCCCACAGCAGGCCCACAGCAAATGCAATTACTGTGGTTCTTCATGTCTCTGCAGATCTTCCCTGCATTCCTCAGGCCCTCCTTCTGGGTCAGTCACCTTCTCCTCTGGGCCTTGTCCTTCTCAATAGACTTTGTTATACATCCATCTTCCCTCCTTTCCTATGAGCTCATGGAAGTAGGGACACCCTGATTCAATGCCATCTCTCTAGGTTGCTTCCAGTTTTTTCCTGTTACACTGCTGGCCATAGAGGGGGCTTTTAGAAAATGTTCATCATTGGAACAAAGGAGCAAATGCCACTCACAGCACTCTGTGGAGGTCTGGGGACTTGTGTGCTTCTTCTGTGTGTGGGAAATTGGGGTAGCCCTCCTGGAGGAGGTGAGTCTGGATGAGCCCAAGACTTGATTCCAAAAGTGGGATTTAGGCAGATGATTTGTACTAGATCACAAGCCTTTTTGGAAACAGGCATTGTGTATCTCAAACAATATTCATGCTTTGTTGTCTCACAGTTTCTTTCAGTATGACACTATTTGCAATTGCTACATTGGAAAATGTTTTTTAAACAGAGATGTATAACGTGGTACACAATGAGAAGGTGCAAAAGATACTTGGTAAAAAGCAAGTCTCCCTCCTCCCCCTGAACATACAGCTCTTTCCTGCAGAGGACAATACCCACTGTTATGAGTGTCTTTCATATCCTTCTAGAAATATTCTATACAAACACAGGAATTTATTTTTAACTCAAAGGTAGTTTGTCAAATACAGTCGTCTGCACATTATAGTTTTCCTATCAGAAAAATATATAGAGTTTTTTCATTCTCCTTTGTGGTTCTATAGTATTTTGTGGTAGATATAGCTTATCTAGCCCCATCGATGAATTGGTTTCTAACATTTTGCTCTTACAAATTATGCTGCAGTGAATAACCTTGTATGCACATCGTTTAGTACACGTGTGAGTATATCTAGAGGAGAAACTTCTAGAATTGGAAACTTGAAGTCCTAGGGTAAAGAGTATATATATTTTAATTTGATAACTTTTATCAAATACCAGTTTATGCTCACACCAGCATAGTATGAGCGTACTTGCTTCCCATTCTCTGCCAATATAGTGTATTTTCAGTCCTTTTTATCTTTGCCAAACCATATGTAAAAAGTAATATTTCAGAGTTTAACTTACATCTCTTTCACCATGAGTAATGTCAAGAGTCTTTTCCTATGATTAAGAGTCATTGGTATTTCTTATTCTGTAAACTGTTCATATCCTATGCCTATTTCCCTACTGAGCTGTTCGACTTTGCTTATTATTTGTAAAAGTTATCTTTACATGAAGGAAATTAACTCTTTGTGATACAAGTTATAATTTTTCCCTCTAGATTGTTATTAATGTTTTGAAGCAAAAGCCCAAGACCTCCTGAAACTCCCGTCCTGCCTCAACCAGACTGTGAGCCCCTCGAGGGCAGGGTCCAAGCCTTTATTGTCTGTGATTCTGGTCCCCTGTGCAGGACCTGGCACTGTAAGAGCCCCCTTCCTGGGCTTTTGTTGAACTGAACTGAATGTCTGTATTCCCCACCCCTCCCGCCCTCCCCTTATGGCTTTGGAGCTCCATTTCCACCTCCAGCAGAAAAAGATGACTTTTCTCATTGCTCACCACAGCCATGCACCTGTTTGGCCTAAACTGGCACCTGCAGCCGATGGAGGGGCAGATGTATGAGATCACGGAGGACACGGCCAGCAGTTGGCCTGTGCCAACGGACGTTTCCCTGTATCCCTCAGGGGGCACTGGCTTAGAGACCCCTGACAGGAAAGGCAAAGGAGCCACAGAAGGTAGGGTTGCTGCGTTGTCCGTGTTGTGAGTCCTCTGTGTCTGCCTTTGAACCAAGGAGACCTCCATCATGCACATCCTGTGCCTGGCTCACAGCTCCATGCTCTGGCGCTTCCTCCATCCCTCTGCACTCCACACCGGCTGCCAGTCCACCTGTGTCTTCATTGCAGTTCCTTGTCACTGTGAGCTCAGAGTGTGCTCGGGCAGGGTTCATGGTGCTCAGTGATATCCCATCCCATGCCTCAAAGGGAGCATCATGGGCGTTCATACTGCTGGGGTGGCCATCTTTGTGTGGGGTCAAGGCAAGCCCTTCTGGGGAAATCTCATGTGATGAATGGGCATCTGCAGGGGTGGGACATGGTGAGGGGGTTAGATGGTGTGTTAAAATGGAAAGATTTTTGGATCTCATGGTTTAATGATAACACTACTTCAGGTGGTCCAGCATTTATCAGTCATGTGACCTTGAGCAAGTCACTTAATTTTCCTTGGTTCCATGTTCCTCATCTGCAATAACAATAGTCATTAACATTTGCACAGCATGTTTGTTTCAAAGTTTTTTTACCAAGAGCATTTCATTTCATATTTAATCCTCACAGAAACCCTGTGAGGTTTGTATAATAATTTTTGCCCATTCTAGATGCAAAAACTAGGAAAAATGTTAATTGACTTGGCCAGAGTCACACAGCCAGTAGATGGTAGAGTCTGGGATATGATCCCAGGTCTATTACTCTAGGGCTCTTGCTCTCTGCATAATCTTCCCTACCTGACCCACCCCACAGTTACAGGACCTCAAAAGAGATGTGGATGTGAAATGCTATGCTACAATAAAAATCTTTCAATGATAGAAATGGTGGCATTTGGATCTGGCATTTTTTATGGGGAATCCATAAGCCCATGTTCTGAATACCTTAGGGATCTTTCTAACATGCCATAGACATAAATTCTTTTGATGTTAGCCAAGAGTGGTGCAGACTCAACAAAATTGGCACCAGGAAAGTCATCAGAACTCACAAGCCAGAACAGTTGTCATTCTGGGCAATCTAGCCATCCCTTCTCCTGCATCTACTATGACCGGCATTATCTTTGGTTTTCTTAGTAAAGTAGCTACAGCTGGCCTTTGCTGCTCACATCTTTCCTCTCATCTCTGTGAACTTAGAAGTCATGTCTTTTGAGCCTCTCTGTCCTGTCAAGGATGTGTCTTACAGCCATCAGTTTGGTTAATAGTGTGGTATATGCCTGGTCACAGCATCTACTTATGTCCTCTGAAATGATGATCTTAAAGTCCAAAGTCAACTCTTGACCTATGGCCATGTTCAAGGGAAGTAAAAACTGGGGACATTTCCAAAGAGCTAAACTAGAAACCTTGCCCATTGTTTTGAGAGGCAAAGCTAGTCTCCTTTGCAAAGGTTTTAAGACTTAAAATACTGAATAATTTACACTTTATTCATTCTTAATAGGATATGGAAGGAGACAGCACAGCAGGGCCATTGGAACAGCTTTGGGTTAGGAGTCAGGAACCCTGAGTTATAGACTAAATGTTGCCACTGATCTGTGGTACAACTTTAAGCAAATCCCCTCAACAGAAGTTCTGGGCTTCATTTTCCTCTTCTTCAAAAGAATATTGAACTAGATTTTTCTATAAGGTGCATTGCAATTTGCAAGTTCTGCATATGAAATTAGTAATAGAATCATCATCTGATTAGCTCATGGCTCACCAGAATTTTTTTCAAGGTGGCCCTGTCCATGGTGCTGCCTGTTGGCTTGTGATGCTCACATTACTTTATAGTGTCAGGTGCCTTAGGTGAATAGCATAAAGGGAAGTGTCTTTAGATCAGCATGTAAAAATGTAGATTTAAAATATGCTTAACCCTCAAGGAATTGGCTGAGGGCCTCACTTAACAAAATGTGTTTTCTTATTTCCATGATTTCCAACAGACATTCTTTAAACAGGAGTTAGATCTATCTAAAATCTTCCACTCTAATGAAATTAGTTTGTGGGTTGTTTAGTTTTTGTTTAGTTTTTTTTTTTCCCAAGGAGCAGGAGGTGCAGATAAGAGGCAACACAAAATTGCACAGGCTTATTGGTTTATTTTAATTGGAGTATTTTTGCTTAAAGGGATTATCCGTCATTACTGATGCAAATGGAAATCCTGTTTACCAACTCCTTAAATGTAGTGCAGTACTGGAAAGTGGTCAGCATCAGAAGCAATTACTGTGATGTAAAATATATCACTCTAGAAAATAGAGGACAAAGCTTCCTATAGTTTATGTGAGACCACATGGTTCTTAAGGTTTCTGCCCTGGTCAAACCAATGTCTACTCAGTTTATGTTTTTAATTGTGATGCTAAAACTCTAGTTCCTTAGACATATCCCAAGGGGAAAGTCTTTAAATCTGAAGTGAGTGCATATTTCTTCTCCCTTCTGAGGGTTTCAGAAAAGAGAGCTGATTCCAGAATTAAAATTAGAGTTCCTGCTCCACAGTGACAGGGGAAGCAGTGGGTTGTGATAGAAGATAAGTGTGCCCTGGAGCCTCACAGACCAGGATGTGATCCTTTTGGAGGAGGGGTGCCAGGGATTGAACTCAGGGTTACTTGGCCACTGAGCCACATCCCAAGCCCTATTTTGTATTTTATTTAGAGACAGGGTCTCACTGAGTTGCTTATCACCTCACTTTTGCTGAGCTCAGCTTTGTACTGGTGAATCTCCAGCCTCAGCTTCCAGAGCCACTGGGATTATAGGTGTTCACCACCATACCCAACTCAGGATGTGATTTTTGACCTTGGTTTTTATTGGTTCTGTTAACTCTTGCCAGTTACTCCATCTCCCTTGGCCTTAATTTTGTCATCTTTAGAACAAGGTTGACAATACCTTTCCTTTCAAAGCCTGTTAGTAAAGAGGCATTCAACAAATGTTCATCCCCTCTTGTTGTCTGTCCAATCTCCAGCCATTCTATCTTGGGTATTAAAATCCAGACTAATTAACATTTACCCCCAACAGATTCTCAAAGGGCTTAAGGTATTTTAAAAATATTTTTAAAGGATATATATTTTTAAATTATACAAATTAAATATATAATAATCCCATATCATGTGTTTCATGTCTTTGAGAGTAACATCAAACTACAATTCATCCTATATTTTCAAAGCAGCTGTAACCATTTCAGGGTCGTCATGGGACAGAAACCAAATACAGCAGCTTTTCAAAGCAAAGCCACAAGAACTTGTGTTATGCATTAATGGGGAAGGGGGGGAAAGGCATTGAATAAACAAGCATTTCTGATGGTTGAATTGGTGAGCTAGGGATAGCATTTTCTTCTTTCTACAATGAAATCAAAATTGCCCATCAGTTTGAACCATGCAAATTGCTGCACACAGGCTCAGCTGGGCTCTCCAAAATGGAACAGCTTATTTTGATAACCAAATAAATTTCAAACAGTTGCTAAGGAAACTAAAGGATTCTTTGTGCAAGTTATTGCATTGTAAAGAACCAAAAAGGTGGAAGGAGGGGGAGATTGCTAGTTGATTAGGAATTTAGAACCTATATAGATAGGTCTCGGTTCAAGAAAGTAAAGATGGTGATTGTGAAGCACGTGGAGTTTCACTTATTCCAAATCTTCCTTGTTTGACTGAGTTATCCAATCATTTAAGCAATTCGTTGAGAGATTTTTTTTTTATAGACATGATTGCGTATTTTCACAGCATTGTTAGAGGAAGCCTGAATCTGTCTAGTTGTACAAAGAAAAGGACTGTGGCCAGTTCAGTATGCCCTGTGAAACCTAATGATGCTGTTGGGAAGACCCTCATTCTGAACTAAGCTCTGTAATTTTTGGTAAAGCTCTGGAAGCAGCCAATGATGGTATAGTGTGCTTCACATGGATGTCTTGAGACCCTGACAACTCTGGGACCTGTTTGCAGGTTCCTAATTCATAAAAATGATCAACTTGAACCCTAGAAGGTTAGGAGTGTTTTTAATGGGTCTTAGATCTACCTGGTCAAACATTGATATTTAGCCTGCATAGCCATGAATTAATTGAACTGTTGCTCCTTAAGAGGGCAGGTGTACCCACCACACTGAGGATGTCGTTTTAGAGTTTTAACTAATTGTTCATCAATTCAATCCTCTTAGAAACCATATTATTCTAATAAATAAAGAGGGACCCCCAAATGGCTTCATCTCCAGTTTCTTAAGCATCCCAAGCCTTCATATGCAGATTTTAATTGTGTTACAAGAATCACTGAAATACTGAATGAAGGAACCTACCAATGTCGTTGGAACTCATTAAACAGTAGCTTATAATACTATTACCTCTATCTTTCTTACTATTTCCCCTACTAATATTTGTTATCATTATCTTCCAGAATATAGGTAGGAGATTTTTCTATACAGAGTTTTCCTCCACCTGTCTCTCACCTCTACCCTCCTCATTGCCCCACCACTGCTGGATTTTGCTTTGTCATAGGAAATTTCATATCCTGGTGCTCATGGCATGGTGCTCAGAATTAAGGACAAAGAATCTTACAGGATTTGAAAAGAGGAAGGCAATAGGGTTTTTAAAAGACAAAACAGGAGGGAGTTGTTTCCTTTTGCCAGCCCCCAGTCCAGCCAGTCTCAGGGGGTCTTCTCCCATTGGCTAAAGGGGATCAAAAGGCTACTCTCTCTTTCCCCTCAACAGCTTCCATCCAGTCCCAGTGGAGACCACTGGGAACCAAGATCCCCACAGATTCAAGGTTCTAGTTGGGAGTACACCCTAGACCAGTATACACTATATTTATCTTATTGTATATACACAAAAGACAATGTTTCTTCCCAATGGTCCTACTTCACTGAAATACTAGAAAGTACTATTAAAGTCCCCCTTTGTCACCTCCACTGGAGTAAGAACCAGCATACTTATGCCTCTGGGCCCTATAGAGCCCTGGAGGGAGTCTCTGGGCTGGCCTCTGACCTGTAAGGTTGTAGAACTGAGCTGATACAGTAGCTGTCTCCTAAAATATGCTCAGTGGAGGAGAAAATGAACCGGGTAGGCATCTCCAGCAGCATGCTAAAAAGAGGGAGCAGTTTTCCATTTTTTATTTTCAGACATAGGATCTATTTGAATGCAGACAATTCTCAACTCCCATCAGTTCTGACTCCCACCTACTCACAAAGGAAATGAGCCCTCAGAATTAGCAGTCTTGTGCTTCTTTCTCTGCAGCCCTAGGAGTAAAAAGTTAGAACATATTCTGCTTTAGCTCCCTCTTAGTTCTGCCTCCCTAGCAGACTTAAAAGTGAGGGTATACTATTTTGTATCTGGAATATAAAAAGGTCACAGTACTCGCCGGGCGCACGCCTGTAATCCCAGCACTTGGGGGGCTGAGACAGGAGGATCTCGAATTCAAAGCCAGTCTCAGCAACTTAGCGAGGCCCTAAGCAACTCAGTGAGACCCTGTCTCTAAATAAAATACAAAATAGGGCTGGGGATGTGGCTCAGTGGTGGAGTGCCCCTGGGTTCCATCCCCAGTACCAAAAAATAAAAATAAAAATAAAAATAAATAATAAGTCACAGTACTGGGAACCCACAAATCAGATAAAGAAGAATGTGAGTGATTATCTCCCATCTTAATGCTTTGTGAAGTTGGCTCCTGTCTTCGAAGTTTGTGAGTCACAGTGAGGTGGTTGGTGTGTCTGTATTTTCAAGGTAAAAGTCTGGGACATATTCTTTCCATAAGAAATTCACTGCAAACTCTTTCCCATGTTAATGACAGAATAGTGGTGGCACTTTTATTGATAGCATGCATTTTAACTTTTTTTGTTGGCACATTTTTAATTAAAATAACATTTAACGATTTGAAGCTAAAAACCTGATGTTTCTGCCTAGAAGTTTAAAGGGAATGATAACATATGGAGAAGTTTAACATTTAAATTGAATTTTATTATTTAAAACAGTAAAATATTTTATGACTACAACAATACCCTGCCAAGCTCCATTTCAGCATCAAATGTGCTTTGTAAGGAGTCTCACAAAGCCAGGGAAAAAAGACATTTTAATTTCTTATTCCCCAAATGCTCTTTATAAAAAGTTCCACAAACGTGTTTTCTTTACAAATGGATTCTTGTTCTCTTCAAGCGTCTTCTAACATCTCTAATAACACAAAAAGCCTTGGAGCCAGAATGCCCAGGGGTTCTTCCTAATGACAAATACAATGTAGTCTGTGGACTTGATTTTGGTCTTCCGGGGTACTAAGGGTGGCCTTCCTCATGTCTCTGTGGTCTCCCCTATCCCTTCCCCAGTTTTCTGAAGGCAAATGTCTGGCAGGAAGTTAGCATTTATCTCTTCATATGAGCGTGTTTAATTACTAAAGAGGGGAAGTTTGATAAACAGCCTTCCTTCCTGGCCCCGTGGTGCCCCCAGGAAGCAGTCACTTTCCTGATTGGTGACAGAAATGGGCAAGAGACCTCACCCCTGACCCTCCATATATACTGGGTATGGGGCTGGGGGCCTGGGTTAAATTTCCTAGTATGTCCTAGACTTTGTGTATGAACTTGAGAAATTCTGTCAACTTTTTACCTTCTTTAGCACAAAAATGATATTCACCTCCAAAGACTAAGAGGCATTTTCAGACATGTTTCCTCCCTTCAAAGACCTTCTTCCTCATCTTCCTCAACCCATATCTATGCTCCAAACACAAACCCCCAACCTCATAGCTGGCCTCAGAATTTGACTTCTGATTTATACATAATCCAGTGAACTTTTAAAATATCTAACTCCACTCAAGTCACGCTTCCCACTGCTGGGAGAACCATTCCAAGTTGGAAATTCAGTACCAACACCTCGCTCCCTTAATCATTCCTATTTTACCATGCAGCTCTTTACACACACTCTCACAAAATCACAAAGTTATTCTCATGTGACCGCAAATGATTATTTTTAGGATCAAAATATATCTTAACAAGCTGTGGAATTATGCAGTAAACAGATGGCCCTTGGGGAGGACCCATACTGCTCTGGAAGAATGCATATTTTTAGCAGAACAATTTGAGCATCGCTGGGGGAAAAAAAAAGTTCTGGACCTTCTTACTCCTACAAGTGGGGGGATGCCTGCTGGCAGCAGAACATTACAGAGAAGTGAGGCTGAGCGGAGTCCTGGGTGCTGGGTTGCTGATTCCTTGTGTCATATGTGGTTAACCAAGATGCTTTTGTCTTCCTTCCCTCTGTCTTGGTAGGAAAACCCAGTAGTTTCTTTCCAGAGGACAGTTTTATAGACTCTGGAGAAATCGACGTGGGGAGGCGGGCTTCCCAGAAGATTCCTCCCGGTACTTTCTGGAGATCTCAGGTGTTCATAGACCATCCTGTGCATCTGAAGTTCAATGTATCTCTGGGAAAGGCAGCTCTGGTCGGCATTTATGGCAGAAAAGGCCTTCCTCCTTCACATACTCAGGTAAGCAGAACCCCACATACCCACTGACCTCCTTGGGCCCCTGCTCAAATCTTTACCCAACCCTGATCCTGGAGCCCAAAGGGAAGTTGGTGTATTTTATAAGCTATTCATCCATTTGCTGCCCTCTCAGACCCTGCCTTTAAGTGAGTGAGGTTTAATCCCTAAGGCTTTTTACAAGGAAGAAATTCTAAGAAATTTCTCAGTAGCCTTTCTGCTATTACTCAGTCTCCTAAATTATGTTACCCAGGAAACGTGATTGAGAGAAAAAAACAGACACTGAGTTTGAGTCCTCTTGTTATCAGCTGTGTAACCTGGTGTCTATTACTCATCGTCTTCTAAGCCAGTTTCCTAATCTATAGTAGTACCCACTTTGCAGGGCTGTTGTGAAGAAGAAAGGGTAGCATTTATAAGGCAGCGAGCATACGTCCTGGCTCAAAATAAATGTTACTTCCCTAATCTCTGGCATTCCTTCTCTCCTTCAGGGTCACACATTTACACACACAGATGTGCACCAGAAACAACTGAAGAACTTGTCCAAGGGGCTGGGGGTGTGGTTCAGTGGTAGAACATGTGCTTAGCATGTGCAAGGCCCTAGATTTGATCCCTAGCACCAAAGAAAGAAATGAAAGAAAGAAAGAAAGAAAGAAAGAAAGAAAGAAAGAAAGAAGAAAGAAAGAAAGAAAGAAAGAAAGAAAGAAAGACTTATCCAAGATGATTGGCAGACAGTAGAGACTTTTGCAAGCTCTTCCCAGCACTGGAATTGGAGTAATATAAATCGTGATCATCTTTCTGTGATTCTAAGGCACATGCAGCCTTCCTAGTCCCTAGTCAGTTGAGGTTACAAGCTTAGTTATAAGCTAGATAGATAGATTTACTAGGGATGGAGTCACTGAACAAGAGGGGGAGCATGAGCCCCTGATGACTACAGAACTGCCGTGCTGGTCCTAGAATTCATGCCTCCACACAGTTTTCATGAAGTACAATAACTACCTATCTTTTGTTTGTTTTTTAAGAGCTAGGAAGATGGAAGGCTACTCAATTTGCTTGCTTGCTAATAGGCCAATAGGGCTTAACCACCTACCTGTTATTAACACCGCATGCCTGACTTCTCTGGAGTCTTATGCTGCAGTCTCAGATCAATTGGCATTTGTATTTGACACAGCATGCAATTATTGATAAAATTTTGGAATAATCCAATTCAGTTCTTCTAAAATATCTCCCTGAAACTGGAGCATTTAGAAAAGGTTATTGACAAAAGACAAATAGATATAAACCAAATCTTCATCTGTTCGTGACTAACATTCCAATCCCTACCAACACTCCAATCCCAGACCTAGACCCCTGGGATTCCATCACTACTTGCATGGAGCTCAGTCATGAAGTGGCTGGGTTTCAATTCTTAGGCTTCCATTGAAAGAGCAGGGTTGTTCTGGTCTAAACGCAGCCAGGTGAAGACTTGCCACACCTGAAAACAAGACAAGATGAGGAAATAATGCCCTAATGATGCCACACTCACAAGAGAGGAAGGAGAGGGTTACCATGAAATATGGGTTGATCAGCTTTCCTGCAGCTTTTGCCTCTCAGTTTGTTCCCTTATGCATCCCAACCCCACCCAGGAGAAGCCCAAAGAAAGAACATGGCCTGTGGTGGAGAGATCCACTGCTAATTACGCTCTTTTTGTGCTTCAGTTTGACTTTGTGGAGCTGCTGGATGGAAGGAGGCTCCTGACCCAGGAGGCACGGAGTCTGGAGGGACCCCAACGCCAGTCTCGCGGTGTTGTTCCCCCCTCCAGCCACGAGACTGGGTTCATCCAGTATCTGGATTCAGGAATATGGCACCTGGCCTTTTACAATGACGGGAAGGAGTCTGAAGTGGTCTCCTTTCTCACCACTGCCATTGGTAAGAAGCTCCACCCTCTGCAGATTCTTTGGGTAGGAGAACACTTGGGGACTTTGGGGGTTGATGCCAACAAGGGAATGAATATGTCTTACTCAGAGCTGTACATGTCACCCAGAGTATGGGTGAGGCCATTCTGCCTGGGCGAGGACTCAGTGTGCAATGCAGGTAGAAGAGCAGGACACAGTGGAGGAGCCATCCTGGTGCCTTTCTCATGGGCTGTGTGTGATGATGTATGGAGCAGCAGCAGCCTCTCTAGACCAAGGGGATGGAACTAAGAACCAGACCAGAATCTTGGATGACTGGTCACATGGCAGGAACATCTCTCCTTTTGGCTCTTGGCTCTCACCCCTTTACTTTCAGAGTCTCACTTGCTTCAGATCACTGACTTGTTTAGGTTTGGTTTTGGGTTTTGATTTTGGAGTCAACAACCCCTAGGAAAGTGGATGAAGGCTGAAGAGAGAGTGAGAATAGCAGAGGGCTGGAGGAGCCACGTGGTCAGTCAGATCCCGTGTCACTGAGAGCAGAGGTGTCCTGGTCTCCAACAAGAGGCTGGAGTCCTGGTGTCTTAAGCAAGTCTGAACACCATCACTGTCCCTCATGGTGGGAAAGGGCCTTGGCCACCTCAGGTCTATGGGTGTCTGGGTAACCAGGTCCCCCGATTAGAAGAATTTCTCTTTTTACTAACACATTCTGTAGAATTCATCTCCTTAGGTGACCATTGTGTGCTGAGGGATGTGATCATCTTGGTGGTTCAAGATGGTGGTTCTGAGTCTCTATTTGGATGTACTATGAGACAGCCTGGAGATCAAATCCCTAGAGGAAGACAAGGTCCATGAACCAGAACACTTGGGAATGGACTTTGTGCCTAACAGAAAGCTCTGTGTGGTTTGGAGTTTGTCTAAGAACTCTGTCTCAGTCTGTGGCTGGGAGTCTCTCTGACATGGAAAATTAAGTTGAATGGATGTCTCTGAACTTGATATTAGGTTTCCTAAACTCATTCAAGACCCTGGTTCTTCCTTTTAAATAGCAGTGGTCATCTCAGGCGACTTTTCTCTAATTTGCAATTTCACCCTTAGTATTGAGGCAGAGGGAATCTCCCCATTAAATACAAGGCACAGTTGATAAGCTTCTGCTGTCAATGCAGCCTTAATATTCTACCTCTTGGCAAAGTGAAGGATGTGGGACCATCAGGCAGCTCTCTCTGACGAAGGAAACATCCCTCAGCACTGCCCTGTTTTGGAGGTTTGTCCTGGCTGCAGGACTCTGAGTGCCTGGAGGGCAGTTTTCTCTGTCTCCCCAGCACCTGGTGGGTCCCCATGTAGTGTCCCATAGTTAGTGGGGACTGAGTGTGAGCAAGGCCTTCCTTTTGTGTGCCTGGGCTCCTGTTAGCAGGACCATGGGCAGTCACAGTCTAAGCAGGTGTGCTGTCATTGGATTCTACCTGCATGTCTTCTTATGAAATGTGGTACAGAACCAGCTCGGTTCTGAATCTCCACCATGAGCTTGGGCTTTCATCTCACACAGATCACTCAAGTGTTTCAGCTTTTGCTGTCTCAAGATTCTGGAATTTGAAGTGGCAACTCAGTAGTTAGAGTAACATTGAGGTGGACAGTGCAATCTGATGCCCCATCATTGATGGCCCAGCTCTGGCCCTCTCCATCAATGGGACTGTCACTTTATGGAGTTTGCTAGGTTACAGTCTCTGCATCTTTTTTTCTTTCTGGACATGGTGGCTTCAATTTAGGGACACAATTATCAAATCATGGTGATAAGTTGCACCTCTGGTCTCCCAGCCTGACTCCTCATAGGCACGGTTCACAAGGAAGAACAGAGCATCAGGTTTGCACAGAGCTAACAGCTTTTATGATCAGGTTTCTGTTTTAATAACAGCATAAATATGAAACTGCTTTTAATTAGGATATGCATCTTCAAGAAATAAAATGGAGGTACCTTTGCCAACTCTTGGCTTGCCAGAACTAGCTAGCCTCTTGTCATAGTTAGGGTGATGGTCCTGCTTTTACCCCTGGCTGCTCTGTTCTCCCCTTGATCCTGTCACATCTGTTCAGGCACGTAGGCTTTACCGTGCTTCTCAGACTTTAATGTACTTATGAACCAGTTTAGGGTCTTGTTAAAATGCAGATTCTGTTCCAGCAGGTCTGGGGGACCTGAGATTCTGCATTTCTGTCCAGGACTCAGTGACACCAATGCTGCTGTGGACCACATTTTGAGTAGCACAGGATTCTGGTACCTCAAACATGGTTCTCAAACACTATGCAGCAAAGAACTCACTGGGAGGCTCAGTAAAAATCCGGATTTCTGGGCCTTTCTTCAGAACTCCTGAAGGCCTGCAATAGGGCCAGGTGATCCTGATTCTGGTGGTCTGTCAAGAGTGCTTTGGAAACAAACACGTTATGAGGACTGCCTTCCATTGCTTCCTTCCCTGTTTCTGTCCCTAGTTAGTTCTGTAGCCATGGACACTGGCCTCACCTCTCTGAGTCTCAACTTTTCTTGTCTAGAAGCCAAAAATGTGAAAGTACTTTGTAATCCCCATTGCAAAGATTAGAGAGAGAAATATAAACCGCCTTGCACAGCTTCAGGCCACCGTACATGCTCAATAAACAGAGGCTGTTAATATTCTCTGCCATCCCCTTTCTCCTTCCACTTTCTCTTGCTGGCTCTCTGACCTGTCTGTCTCCCTTCAAGCTACAGTGATTGTTTAATGAACACCATTCTTTTTTTTCCCCCTTTAATAAAAAAACAGACTAATTCTGATGTTGCTATTAATCCCTCTTTCCCCAAGAGTCCCTGGCATTGAGTCTCAGCTGTCTGTGATCGTTACCTGTGAGCTGTGAGCCGTAATTTGTCTTGGCAGGTTAATTAAAAGTTTAGGTCTTGTTTTAGTGAAGTCATTATGGTCCCAATATACAATTGTAACTCTCAGGTTTGCTTAACACACAAATTGGAATATGACCCTCCCTTCGTTACACGTCGAAATGCAGATCAAGAATTTAAAAAGATCTGAGTTGTCAGAATCCAGAGTATTTATGTCTGTTTGTAATTAAGTAACGGGAGAAATAATTGTGTTTAATTTAATGAAAGGCTGGATTGTGTATGTTTTTGCTTTTCCCTCCATTTAATGCAATCCAGCTGATGATTTTAAATTAAATGAGTTTATCTTTTGCCTTGAAAAAAATCTAAGAGCCCTTTACAAACTGTATACACAAATATATCTACACAGAGGCCAGATGTCACCCAAGCTCCTGGAGAATGAATGTGTGCGCACGCACGCTCACACACGCCCGCAAACACCCAGCAAGTTTGAGAATAAAACATGGCAATTCTTTTCAGAAACAATGGTCTGCCCCTGCCCCCATCCCCCATATGTGGAGATTCAGAACCTGAGGGGCCTGTTTCTACGAATGGCTCCAATGGGGTGGGGGTGGCAGCCTTGCTGACCCCAGGTGTTGAAGGAGGTGGGAGGACATACACCACTAGCCCCGGTATAATTCACCCATCGCAGTTGACAAGGGTTTCCACATACATACTTCAAATCTTGCAGTGACTCCATGAGGCGATTATTCTTATTTTTATTATCATCCCTGACTGCAGATGAGGAAATGGAGGTTCAGGGATGTTGAAAGAAAAACTAGGACATGCATTCACATCTGTCTGACTGCAAAGCTCATAAGTTTCCTTCTTTAGCAATCTGCCTCCTTCCCAGGATCCAGTCCCTGGGGGGCGTCCACACTCACTTGTTTTCCATCCATTCGTTCATTCAGCGAACATTTAGGGAGCAGCTACTGTGTTTGGGGGACCATGTTAAGCACTCTCATGTATGTAGCTTATTCCTTACAAGAACCTTAGACAAGAGATATTTTAATCTCAGAGTTGAGGCTCAGAGAATTTAGTTGACTTGGCCAAGATTAAGAGTAAAGCCAGGATGAAAATTGGGACTCCAAATCCCACAAAGTCCCCACTGTGCCACAGTGTCTTGCTATTCTCTCTTGGCTACTAATAAATATTTTATTACTATTTGTAGTATGTGAAACATGATTTCCCCTTGTTAACTTGCCTCCAATTATAAGTAACCATCTTATATCAACCCAGGAAGTTTTTTTGAGAAGTCATTAAAAAAGGCCACAGAGAAAATCTCACAGCATCCAAAAATTTAAAAATAAGAAAACCTTTGTATGAATTGCTTGCAACCCTAAGACCTAACAGGTTAGTATTACCACACTTTGAGTCTCCAGATAGCATCTTATCTTTTCATTTCAGTTGATGCTGAAGCATAAAAGGATAGATCAACTTGACATTGCAGCAATGTGAGCCAAGCTGAAAAATAACAGAGGTGTCCTACAGTGGATTTAAAACCCCAGAGGAGAGAAATAAGAATCATTGGCAGGAAACACAGAGACTGGGAATTTTTATGAGAAACATGTTCTGGTCTTCTTGGTGCTAATTGAAGAGTCTGTTTGTTTATGCCCAGGAAGCCACTGGAAATCAATCCATGTCCAGGAACTAGACACAGATTTAGCCCCTTCCCTCCCTCCCTCTCTCCTTCCTCCCTCCTTTTATCCCATTATCCAACAAATATTGCATCCTTGCCCTTTTCCAAGATGGGGATACAGGGAAGGTATGACATGGTTGCTGGCAAAAGTAGCTGGTAGTCTAGATTAAGCGAGATGAAAGATTTATAGAGCAAATGTCTCTAAGCCAAGGAAAAGAGCAAGAAAGGCCACCTCTGGAGCCACCACTTCAAGGGACAGGAGTTGGAGGAAAGAACAGGCTGGTCCAGCTGGATGAGCCAGGGCAGGCTCTCTGGATGAAGCAGCATTTGATCTGGACCTCAAAGGTTGGGCAAAATTTTCACATTTAAAGAAGGAAAATTGGAGGGTGAGTGCTAAGGAAACCATCCCAGGCAGTGGGGATGGCATGAGCACAAGGCAGGTGGGCAGAGAATGAAGAGCTGGCGCAGAGGAGCCAGCAGTGCTGCTGGACTGGAGCGCAGGGTGCCCTGAGCCAGTAAGTGAGTAACCAAGGAAGACCTTAAAATGCCACCCTAAAGAAAGTGCCTTCTGTGAGCACTGGGTGTCCGGACAGGCTTTGAGGGAATGAAATGATCAGAGCCAGGGGGTTCATCTCATGAGGACCAAAGCAAGAGTCCTTTAATTTATGTGGTGAGGGGGTCACTGGGATGGAGCCTTGTGATTTCTTGAGCGCATGGTGGGGTGGGGGGAGACCAGGGAAGACAGAAGGGGCTGCTCACTGGTGCCAGTGGTTTTTTCATTCATTTTGCCAGATTTCCCCATGATCCATTCCTCTTTGTTCCTAGATCTGCCTAGATACTTGCACCTACATTTCTGTCTTCTGTGGGTCATGAAAACTGGGTCTCTCTTGACTTTCCAAAAGCTGTTCTGGCCGGGGCTGCTATTTCCTTTCCCTTGCTTTGATGGGGACTTAGCCTCTGAGTGCCTTTACAACGATCTGGAGAGGGAAATCCCCAGCATTCTACACTGTGATTTGTGTAAAAACCTACCACGACCTCGAGGAAGAAACACAGAAAAGTGATTGAAGAATGATGTTCAGTTTTTAATAATCCCCTTCCGTACCCCACCTCATGTCCCCTTCCTTTGAGTGTATTATAAGAGAGAAACACAGCAACGAAGAATCCAGGTCTCTTGGTAATAAATTAACCTTCTTGTAAATGACATTGGCAGCACTTTGTGAAATTTCTAATGGAAACACTCCTTTGGAAAAGTGCCCTGTGAATTCACCTCTCCCTGATACGGTGATTTATTTGGAGCAATCTGGTGTAAGTGGAATGAAATTGTAGGCCAAGGGAGAGCTCAAGTCAGCACATTGGAGACGGGCTGTGGCCAAAAATCTGTTAGGAGGAAGAGAGCTAGGAATGTCAGAGTGCTGTATCTGCAGACTCAAAACCTAGCCCCTCCAGCAGCTGTCTCTGCTCGCTGAAGGACAGGCTGCCCCACATCCCCGCACTCCTCCTCCTGCCCTTGAAGTCTTATGGACTGCTGAAACTTCCAAATTCTCTACCTGAATCTTCATGGCAGGAAAGAAGAAAAGGTAGCCCAAGGATGCCACCAGTGCCAAGCAATCAAACTTGTCTCTTTTTAGGAAATACTTAGGAATGTGTTTAGTGTGTAGATAACCTAAATCTTACCAAATCAGCATTTAAGTGAGGTTTTGATGTCCTCCTGCTCACTCTAAGCCTGGGGCATTTGCATCCAGGGCCAGGATAGCAATTCAGTAGTGGTATCAGGGACCAGGTTCTTTCCACCCTGTGCTCTGCGGTCCTTGCTCTGAGTTATTGGTTTCATACTTGCTGCCTCTTGGCCATAAGATGGTCGCTGCACCTCCAGGACTCATCTGCATGTAATGGAGGAAGAAGAAAAGGCAAAGAAACAGAATGATTCCTAAACTATTCAGCTTACATTTCTTTGGCAGAGTTGTGTCACTTGAACACTCATAGCAAGAGGGAAATCTTAAAGTGAATATTTTCAGCTTGGAGCATTGGCACTCTGATCAAAATTAGGGTTCTCTCAGAAGGATGGGCAAAGAATATGGGGTGGGCAGCCAGCAGTATCTGCCACAGACGTCATCAAGATTGGTATACAAACACCAACAGAGTCCTCTTACTGTGTCTGAGGCTCAGGCCCAGACCTTAGGAACAGCCAGGAGGCAGGCATGTTTGCCCTTGAAGATCTCATGGGCTAGCAAGTTAGAGGAAGAGAAGCTGAGGAAAAGGAGAAGTCACCCATGTAACTGAGGTAGCTGGAATTTTCCTTGGTTCAGTCTCTTTGTATCACCCAAAGAACCATGGACTTCTGTCAGTAAGCCTTGAAGCCACTTGCATGATGCTTTAAGATGGACAGACAGCAGGAACAAGTCCTGATCAATGGACACCAGGTGGTAGACAGACCTAGATATGGTCAGTGTGTTAATTTATTCATCCAGATAGCATTTACTAATTACCTTTACATATGCCATGCCCTGAGCAGGCATTCTATCAGTGGTACCTAAAACAGCCAAACTTCCTGCTCTAGTATTTATAGATATGTTTGAGACATGTTAAGATAGAGTCTTAAATCTGTGCATATATGTAAAGTCTATGATCATAAATGGTACATGTACCTTGTGACAAAGAAGAATGTGCTCTCGAGAAGCAAACGGGCCTCACAGAGCTGGCTGGGCCAGGAGTGTGACGAGCTGCTCAGATGAAGTTTGGAGGAGGAATGCACCAAGCAGAGGGGAGAACGTAGAACAAATGCAAAAGCCTGGGACAGGAAGTTGCTGGGAGTGCCCAAGGAACTGTAAGGAAGGACTGGAGAGGCCCCCGAGAGCCAAGCTGCGCAGGGCCTTAGCATGCATGTGAAGGGTATTTTTTTGTTTTCAATTTAGGCCAAAGATATCAGGAAGCTACTGTGGGAATCTGGATCACTTAATCTGATACACATAGGCAAGAGTTCCCAGTAGGAGCTGGAACCATGTCAGGAGGCTCTTCCACCCCTCTAGGCAGGGCTAATGCTGCCTGTACCGGAATGGAGTCCTCGGAAGTGGTGATGAGAGAGCAGATTTGAGCCATTGTACTGCCCCTTAGGGATTGTTGGTCAGCCCCAGGGGTTAGGATGACATTTTCTCAGGGAAGAAATACACAAGAAGGGGAAAATGAGGGTGGAAGGTAAGTGAAGTCAGGCAGCTGGCAGAGGGGCCTGTGAGGGTCAAAGCTGGGAGACAGGACCCGGGGTGGAAGTTCAGTGGAAAGAGTCTGGGTGCTTGGGGCCTCCTCCACTTCAGCAGTTCAGCCACCTCCTTCCCCCACAGTCACCATGAGCCCCACTTCACATTCAGTTTATGTGTTTGCCACTTGGGCTATGTAATGCCAGAAACCTTCCCAAACCTTTCATTTGTCTAACTCTCACTCATTTAAAGATGAGAAAACTGAGGCTTAGCAAAGTCACACGACTTATGTAGGGCCACACAGCCACCTGAGCCAGGATCATAATTTTAACAATCAATTAAGTATGGCTTCTTCACCAGGTACTATACTCACTCAGTACATCATCAGTTCCCAATCACCCAGAAGTTACATTAAATACATTTTCCAAGTTACAGCTAAGGGAATTAAGGCTCAGAGGTCAGATGCCACTGGCCAAGATCTCACAGACAAGAACCAGCTATTAGGTAAGCAGCATGTGTGAGCTTTCCTATGCATTTCAGTGACCAGATCTGCATCCAAGTTTCTAATACAGTGACATCCATGTGTGTCCTTATCCACTCATAATCACAGCATCATAAAAATAAACATGGGCTTAGAGGTGATGGCCTCCAAGTCCCCTAAGCTCACAGGGTCCCTGTGGCCCACGGTGCACAGGACTTGTCCACCTTGTTTAATATAACACCTCTGACCTGGGCCTCACCCTGCTGAAGGAACCTCTGCTCCCTCCCTCTACTCAGTTTCTGGTAGAAGATATTTTATCAGTAATGGCTTTATTTTTATAATGAATGTGTTCTGACAGCTCTTTACTCATCAGTTGCTCATCCCCATCATGCTTATTGATGGTTCTGCGGTCACACAGTGGTTTGGGAAGGTTCTTCCACAGTGGTGTCTTTTCTCTTTCCCTCCACGATGCCACTGACATGTAGGACATCTTTGAAGATGTGGCCTCTTGTCTTGTAGCACACCCTTAGAAAGAACCTAGCCACAACTGATGTAGGAATCTCTGCCAACTCTGGTATTGGTGGTAGATAGTTCAGGTTGTTGGAGGCAGAGGTTCAGTTGGAAGCAGGACTGTGACCAGAGAAGTGGTGTGGTCCAGAGGAAGAACCAATGGTTGAAGTCAACTCTGGCTGCACTGTGTATGAGCTGTGGGACTTTCGGTAAGTCTTCGCCTCACTGAACACTTGTGTAATTAGGAATCAAATCTACAGAGTTTCACAATGGCGTAAAAACACAATTCATGGAAGGCACTCTGCATGTTTTTGTGAATCTCTTATTTATTCATCATTTGTTCAGCATCTACTTTGCTAAGTGCTAGAGATTTTGCAGTGAATTAAAAAGAAGACTTGCCCTCAGAGAGCCTCCAGTCAATTGGGAGAAGTGACCCTTTCATACCTAATTCCCATATAACGTGGGCTCTGCCAGCAGAGGTCCAGGTAAGCTCCCACAGGAGCAGAGAGAAGGGTCCCTACCTCTGCTTTGTAGGTGGGGGCTGTGAGGCTATAACACTTATTGTGAGAAAAGTGCTGAGTGGGCTGGCAGGCAGTGTGCAAATATAATTAGTAACACAGGGACCGCAGAAGTGGGACCAAGAAAAGAGATACAGGAGTACTTCCTTTCTGTAGGGGATGTGTTCCGAGACCCCATGGCCAGTACTGAACTCTACGTATACTACGTTTTTGTCTATGTAGAAGATCTATGATGAAGTTTAATTTAAAATTAGCTAACAGTTGTTAACAATAACTAATAATACAGTAGAACAATTATAATAATATGCTATAATAAGTTATATAGATGTGGTCACTTTCTCTGTCTCTCTCTCTAAAAATACCTTTTAAAAAAAAAAAGATGCTGGGTACTAAACCCAGGGCCTGGTCAAGCACTCTGCCACTGAGCTACATCCCCAATCCTTTTGATTTTTTTTATTTTGAGATTGGTTCTCACAAAGTTGTCTAAGCTGGCCTTGAACTTGGAATCTCCTGCCTTAGCCTCCTCAGTAGCTGGGATTACAGGTGTGCATCCGTCTTTAAAATATCTTCGTGGTTAGAAGAAAAGATTTTGAGTGTCCTCACCACAAAGAAAAGATAAATGTTTGAGGTGAGGGATATGGAGATTACCCTGATCTACACAAAGTGTACCTATGTCAAAGTACCATAATGTACTCCACAAGTATGTACAGTTATTGTGTGTCAATTCAAAAACTTAGAAATAAAATCTTGTACTATATTTGTCAAAGTTGACTGGAGTAACTGAAAGCAAAATCATAGGTAAGGAATGAGTGCTCTAGATGGAAAGAGTCACCAAAAACAGAACAAAGGAAAAAAGGGATTAAAAAAGGAGGTTATTGGTTTGCTTGGGCTGCCACAACAAAATGAATGCCACAGACTGATGGCTTATAGAAATTCATCTCTCTCATTCTGGAGCCTAGACATCCAAGATCAAAGTGTTGGCAAAGTTCATTTCTGGGGAGGCTTTTCTTGTTGGCTTGCAGGTGGCTCCCTTCTTGTTCTGTCTTCCTGTGGCCTTTCTTCCGTATACACGTGGAGGGAGAGAGGTGGCTGGTGTCTCTTCCTGTTCTCATAAGAACACCAGCCCCACCATGATGAACTCACTTTACCTTTATCACCTCCTTCTGGACCCTATCTCCAGTATAGTCACATTGGGGATTGGGGCTTCAACATATGAATTTGGCAGAGACACCCAATTCAGTGCATAATAAGAGAAATTGAGGAGGTGATAACAGTAACTATGCTCAACCAACTGATGAATGGGCCAGAAAGTGTTGGCTACTTATGTGTTGGAGATGAGGAAGAATCTAGGACCAGTGACTCACACAGGGACACAAGGCATCTTCTGAATCCAGTCCCAGAAATCCAGTTTCTGAAGCCCGGTAACTTGGCAGGACTTGGAACAAGGCAGACACTCAGTAGAGGGCTAGTGAGAAGGTCAAAGCTCACTGATGTTCTCTGCAGTCTAGAACCTTCTGCCATGAGCATGAAATTCTTATGGGCAGTTCTGAAGAAAAGAAGGCAGAGTTGCCAGCTCCCGGCACAGCAGGCACCTGGATGAGGAATGGTCTTTCCCTCTGAGGGGTTTATGCATCCTGATCCTGCAAGATTCACAGGACAGGACACTCACGTGGTCTTTATTGGCTGTTTGTACTTCAGGTCAGAAATGGAACATGCCAAGGTACTTTATTTGTTCTTATAAATTTGACCTCCTTCAGACACCATAGGGAACTTTTCAAATATTCCATGTAGTTTGGGGGCTTCTCAGTCTTCACAAACTCCTCCCACCCTCTGTGGAACTACATGGCAAGATTATTCATGTTAATAGATGTATTTTTTCAATGTATATCCTGTCTACATATCAGTCTAGATGTTTTCCATAAATCCTTTCAACCCCCTAAAATAAGCATTCAGAGTAAATATTTTCCCCTAAAAGAAAGTGGAACTCAGAGTATTTAAATGACCAGGTATAAGTGAAATACCCCATCCAAGGAGGGGCTGCAGTTGGAATCCAGGTCTGTCTGCTCTTAGCTGCCACATCTTTCTCCCCATGTTTTTTGTCCTCCCTCGCCCCCTGCCCACTTACGGCTTTGGATGAGAATGCTGCTGTGTCCAGCAGACACAGAGGAGAGCCTAGGAAACAGGGTTATGGCCGGCCTGGAAGGGCCTCGTAGCCAGCTTGAGAGTTTGGTTTTGAAGGAAGTGAGGAATGTGCAATGGCCTTGAAGCAATGGCAGTCAGGTGTTGCTTAGATCTCTTTGGCATGGTTTGTACAGATGGTTTGGTTTCTTATCCTGAGACAGAGAAAATTCCAAGACTGTTTCTGCAGCCAGCAAGGTAAGAGGAGAGAATAGGGCCCGAACTGGGGCCAATGCCGCTGCTTCTCTATAAAGAAGGGGAGGGGTACACTGCAGGACATTATACTCTGGTTTTCTTTTCCACTTGTATTTTAGCTGTAAGGGAAAGACAGGAAGTTTTGACCTTCAAGAATGGATGAATGGTGACATCATTAAGTTATGAGATAAGGAGGGAAGTGGATTTGTTGGGTTGGGGGGGATGCAGGAAGATATAAATTCACATTAGATTTGAGCTGCTAATAGAATTTCCAAGTGGATGTGAGTTGCTGGCAGGTATTAATGAACAGGTGGATAAGGAAGCCTTGACTTGGAGTAGCACTGAACTGGAGGCAGACTCCATGGGCGTCTCTGTGGGTGATGGGGAGCAGGTGGGAGGGTGGAGTACCTAAGGAAATGGACATACTGAGAAGTGGGGAGTCAATGTAGAAGCCCAACGTTCAGAGCAGATGGGCAGGGGAGAAGTAGAGGTTAACCTTGGGGAAAAGTTAGGGAGATGATTACAAAGAAGCTGCTGGAATTGGTCATTAGGATGACATTGGCACCCTCAGTAGGAGCAGTTTTCAGCCCTGGTAGAGGCGGAAGCAGGGTCACCATGAGTTCAGGAGGGAATGAGAGGCAGAGCGGAACAATTGCTTCTAGACGAGCAGACAAAGAGACAGATGGGCGTAACCTGAGGAGGAGGCAGGTTCAAGGAAAGGTTTATATAAGGTGGGGGAGCTTTGAACATGCTGTCAGCAGTGGGAAAGGAGCCAGGGGAGAGGACTGGAGCCCCAGGAGAGAGGGGGAGATGATTAATGGGAGGTCAGGGGGAGCAGAGGGCAGAGACAGGAGGGTGAGCCTAGGAGGGAAGAGGAGGGTGGGAGAGGGCAGCACAGATAAGGGAACATACCGGGTATGTTCATGCTGATTGCAGGGCCAGCAGCCCTTTCTAGAAATGGCCTGCCCTATTGGTAAGCCACTGTGCCGGAATTAGGTGTGTTCCTTCTGTGTAAAGGCAGCCTCCACGCAGCACTGAATCAGATATTGTGCAATAGAACAGCAGGGAGAGAGGTAATGCTGCCTAATGGTTAGAACATGGCTGGGAAGCCAGATGGCCTGGTTTGCATGCAGCCTCTGCCACTTATTAGCAGCATGGCCTTGGGCAAAATAGATAACCCATCAGTGCCAACATTTCCTCATCTGAAGAACGATGATAATATTAGTTCCCACATCGTGAGGTCATTAGGAAAATAAAGTGAGTTAAAATTTATAAACTTCTGAGAACAGTGCCTGGCACATGATAGGTATTTTGCAAGTGTTTGCTGTTGTTTTGGTGTGTACACTCTGGTTCCCAGAAGGTGTGAAGTTTGATGCATGTATCACCCAATTTAAAGTCTGTAACAGTCCCAGAGACAGGAATAGCTAGTATTTCTTTTATATATAAATGAAGAAATAAAGTTCAAAGAAATTAACAGTGTTGGGGATATAGCTCAGTTGGTAGAGTGCCTGCCTCACAAGCACAAGGCCCTGGGTTCAATCCCAGCACCGCAAAAAAAAAAAAAAAAGAAAGAAAGAAAAAGAAAAAGAAATTAACAAACTTGCCCACAGTCACATAGTGAGAAAGAGAGCAGAACCAGGATTTAAAGCTAGGCTAGCCTAGTTGAAGAATCCCTGCTCCATCCACCCTGGCTTTCATTCCTGGGCCCCTCTCAAGTCAGCACCCACTTCCCTGGCTCCCAAGTTTCCCATTCCCACCTCAGCAGGAAGACAGGCAGGCTGTGCTCTGAGGACCTTGCAGGTGTGAGTTTTGTCACTAGCTGGCACTTCTCTGGGCCAGAGAGTGTGGACCTATATGATCTCTGCTTGAGGAAAGGCTTCTTCACAATCAATCCAAGGTTTAGTGATGGCAAATTTGACAGAGGTTTGTGCTTATTTCTTGCTGCTTAAACAGAGCAGAGGACCTTCTGTTGAAATGACAGGACAATGAGTGTTATATGAAGGGTTATAAAAAATCATAAGCCAGAGCCCTGTGAACATCTGGTTTCAGTTTGAGTCGCTGCTTGTTCCTGCCTTTATCTGAGCACACTCATGTTCTGGGCTAATGGAAGCACAGTTTGTTTCAGTCTTGGTTCATATTACATGTCAGCCAGATTTTATATTTTTGTTTGTGTCATAGGCCAAGAGAGTCCATGCCGGGGTGCAAGAGATGGACTATCTAGTTTTTTAAAGCGAGCAATATTCATATACACTGAAGCAGAACAGTCTGAATGGTATCTTTTCTAAATAGAATTTGAGTTTTCTCAAGCATACAGATGCAAGGTATTCCTTGGAAAGCATGCATTTGGAATGTTGTTTACACCATCATTATCTCTTTCTTTTAAGTGGTGGAGGAATAAGGTGAGATACATTGAGCTTCTCCTAAGTGCCAAGTACTACCAAGCAAACATATGCACATTAACTCATTTTATTTATTTTTTATTATTCATATTTATTCTCTTCATACATTTTAACATACATATATATATCCATGAAAGAAGTTAAAATTATTTTGTGAGTTTTTTTTTATTACTGTCAGAATCATATTATTTTTACCATTTTAATTCTCATAACCAAGTTGTGCAGTCAGAGTTATTACCCACATTTTTTTGCAACCTTATAATTTCTGCTTTAATGACAATCAAATTTTAAAAATGTACAGCTCAACTTATTCATACTGTTTATTCCTTTATAAAAGGCAAGATTTCAGGGAAGCTTCTAGATACATGCATAATGTAGAGGCTAGAATTTTCAGCAGTCCTTGGTTCCTAAAAGTTAAACTTCATCAGACATAGCTTAAACTTTGTCAAAATAAGCATGAAGGATATTGCAGATAAGATAGGGAGTTGTATGCAAGAGCAAAGCTAGGAACCTACCCAGGTTTATCTGGTTCACACTTACTTTGCAAGCTTTCCATGCTTTTTGAATGCACCCTTCTGAGTTCTGGCCTTTGTGTCCAATAAGTGATTAAGATACCGCTGATGGCCATGTTGAGTCATAAAAATACTGAAAATGAAATAGCATAGAAAAGAACATCAATTTCTAGTCCGAAGTCAGTGTCATGTTTCCTGGTTAAATATTAGAAGGATTCCTTTAAAATCACTAACAAGATAAGGTATACCTATGCATTGGTGTTTTATTACTCTTTGTTTTTTGTTTTTTTTGTTTTGTTTTGTTTTGTTTGCAGTACTAGAAATTATACCCAGGGGTTCTCTACTGCTTAGCTACATCTCCAGACCATTTTATTTTTTATTTTGAGACAGGTTCTTACTAAGTTGTGGAAGCTGGCCTCTAACTTGAGGGCCTCCTGCCTTAGCCTCTTGAGTCACTGGGAGTATAGGCATGCCCTACCACACTTTGGCCCAGTAGGCATTGTTTTGGAAATGAGAGAGAGAGACAAAGTTATCATTTTTGTTAAGGATGAGTTTGTGTTCCTAGAGAACACACCACTACTAATTGAAAAACTGTATCACTCAATAAGAATTCATAACTTGCAAGTAGGGTACAAGATAGCTTTTCACAAGTCAATAGATTTTCCATATACCTGAAAAAACACTTATGAAATATATTGAACAATGTCCCAGTCAAGAAAATTAATAAAACTGAAAATATCATCTTAATGAGAACTGTATGTGATCTGTGTGACAAAAATTGCAAAATTTTATTGAGAAATATAAAGTAGGACATGAATAATTAGGAAATGTAGCATGTTCCTAGATGGAAAGGTGAAAAATACTAAATAAGTCGATTTATAGGCTTAATGGAATGCCAAACAGAAACCTAAAGGGAATTGAAGAGATTTGATTGAATAGTTTAAGACTTCATCTGGAATAATAAACAGATGGGAAGAATGGAAAAAAATCCAAGAAAGAAGAATGATGAAAGGGTGCTCGTCTTTAAAGAGCCTATCATATAATAAATCTATAATAATTAAAAGAGAATAGGAGGCAAGCAGAGTCATGGCATATGATTGCCTAGAAATATTACCAGTTATATGTCAAAACTTAATATTTGCAAAAGGAGGAATTACAATGAATAGAGAAGAAGGCCTCATCAATAAAAGTTGTTGGAATAACTTGGAAAAATACTGGCACAAACCAGAGGCTGCACAGTGATATTCAGTGGAAGGGATGTGATGGGACATGGATGTGGCCAATAGACACAGACAGGGTTTTTAGCCTGTAGTGTTGGCCCACTATTTACAAACTGAATGATTCCCATAAAACGATAGGTTTATGGCTTCCCTTCAAAAAAGTAAAAGACCAAAATTCTTTCAGGAACAAGCCCCTGTAAATACACTGTAATTGGCCAGCCTCCACCTTGTCCCCTCTTATGCCCAGCCTGCTTTCCCCCTTGACCTACCTGCCTGGCCCTTGAGGAATGTGAGTGTCAACCTCTCATTCAGACTTCACCTCATGCCATATGCCAAAATTAATTCCAGATGGATGAAAGAGGTAAATATTTAAAAGTCAAGCTATAAGAGAATAAAATCCCAGATTCCTGTATCTCTGGTTTGGAGGAAGATTTTCAAGCCTAAAAATCATTGAAGAAATCACAAGACCGACAAATGTTTCCATAAATATTTGAAGTTTCCATATGTCTTATGAAGCTTATCAAAACAAGAAAAATAGTCGATCAGGAAAATACTTGCAGTAAATATCAAGACCAAGTGTGTGTGTGTGTGTGTGTGTGTGTGTGTGGTATTAAAGCTCAGATGCTGAGGGGAAAGGGATTATGATCTTATAGGCAAATAGCTAAAGCTGATGTGTGAAGAAGCTCCCCAAAATATGTGGGATGATATAAACATACATGAAATATGTTTAACCTCACTAGTAATTGAAGAAATACAAACAAAATCATGCTGCATCAACTTTCTTTCTACCTAACAAGTTAGAATCCCCGGGGTCCCGTTGAGGCTGCAGTGGAACTGTACCCACATACAGTACTGGTTGCATGGTAAATCAGTAGAAGCCTTGAGGAAAATAACTTAGCATTTTATATGGAACCATGAAAAAGCTCAATTTCTGAGTCTCTCATAAAGAAATAACCCAATACCTAGAAAAGCTGCATGCTTATCACAACATGGTTTACAATTGTGACAATGGGGGACAATCCAAATGCCTAATAATAAGTCATTTAGGTAAATTATGGAATAGCCACTCAGTGAATATTATATGGCCATTACAAATTGTTATGAAAGCCTTTAACATGGGAAATACTCATTTTCAGTCCCAGAAGTAGAACATAGAAGTTACACTTACCATATAAACATATCTATTAATAACAATTGAATCTACCTAATCCACAAAGTTTAAAGGAAAAGTTTGAGCTGGAACTCAAAACTCTGACATCACTGTTTTTCCCACCTGCCCACTTCCTCTCTTCTGTGGAGGCCAAGGCACAGCACCCAGGCTATGGGTCAGGAGCAGGGTGGTCAGGCTGCTGACCCAGCCAAGGTCAATGCTTCAAAAATCCTTGCTGATGGGAATGTGAAGATGAGACTCTGATCACCCTTAAACCTCCAAGAACGGGATTTTCTAAAAGTTTCCTCCTCAACCGATTTGGTGAATGTGATAAAATGGACAAACCTAGAGGACCAGAAAAAGATCTGTGCCCCAGGTGATATTTCCTGAGCACTCTATCACAAACTTGTATGTGTTTACATATTTTAAATATTTTCCTTGGTTCTGCTTTTGGAAGAATTGCATTAGGTGAAAGCTATGATCCCTGAAGCATCCCCTGCTTCTCAGTCAGCTTTACTTGAGGTGAAAGACAAGACCCCAGGTGGTCTCCAGAGTGTGATGGCTGGTGTTAACACAGAGAAAGGCTTAGTGAGGATTCATTTCAAGAAGAAAGTATATTTTAAGAATCCTCAGATTTGAAAACCTGAGCCTGCCCTTCTGTTTCCTGCATCCCCCATGCCCAAAACGAACGAGAATTTTCAGTGTAGCAGAGTTTACCATGACAGTAATAATCCCTTACATTGTATAAGGCTTTCGGCTTACTGAACATGGTGACATGAGGTTTTTTTCATTTTTATTTTAATCTTCACAACCCAGTGAGGTAGGATGGCGCTAGGATTATTGTCCGGATTTTGTAGACGCAGCAGATGAGGTTCAGAAAAGTTAAGGCTCTTTACTGAAAGGCTCTTTGATGGGTCTGAGATCATAGCAAGTACAAGGGCCAGCCTGGGTCTAAACGCAGCGCTCTTGCTTGTTTGACTGGCTCATTCATTTGTGTGTTCTGGCCAGCGTGCATCCCTTCAGTATGGTTCTCTCCTGCACCTCTCAGGTGCCTTGCGCTCTGCTCCAGTTGTAGTCCCTGTTGTGAGCGAGGCAAAAGGGACCCGGCCCGGGAGGATCTCAAATTTTATTCAGGGAGAAAGGCATTGATCAGTGATGTGAAGTGATGAACTACAAAGGAAAGGTAGAGAGTGTAGGTTGCATTAACAAGGATGCTAACCTAATAGAGTGGAGGATCAGGGAAGTTTTATTCTGAGTATATGATATATAATTGAGAAGGGAGGTGAGTGATAAGAGAGGAGAGGAGAGGAGGGTGCCTCCTACCCTGATTCCTGAGCAAGGGTAACTTTTAATAGGTAGAGGGAGAGCCAGAAAAAGAGAGTGAGTCTGAGTGACTAACGGGGTGGAAATACCAGAAAGTGTACTGTTTTGAAAGCTGAGGGGAGAGAGAGCTTCTGAACAGAGGACCAGAAAATCCTGCCCAGTGCTACTGAAAGGAGCTCGTGGTCATGTGTACCAATCCTCTCCCTGCTGGAGTAGCACTATAATGAGAATAAGGATTTTAAACAAGCATGTAAGGAAAAAACCGATAAGGACAAAAAGACTAAGAGACAGCTAATAAGAGATATCAATGGACCTTTGGAAAACATAGTGGGAGTTGGTGGCATGGAGAAAAGGGAACACGGAGCACCTGCTGATGGAGCTACCAGTGAGAAGCCAAGAGAATCACAGTAGCAGGAGGCACCAACGACATCAGAGGCCAGGGAGAGGCACAGGACATGGAGGGATTCAAGGCAGTGTGAGATGGAAGCAGCCAGAGTCAGACCCTCCCCGGTTTCCGCCCTCATCACATGCAGACAAGCTGCTCCCCTCCCCGCCAGCAGAGCATCCAAGACTTGTTCCTTAGAGATGTCAAATGGAAGGTCTCCAGATTCAGGGTACCAAGCAGGGAAGAGGGGCCACACTGAAGACAGGAAGCAAGCAGAAACTAAATTTTGAAAATGACATTTCTAGACCCCATTTTTGACAGCCAAACACATATCTCCTCTATATGGAAGGAGATTAGAAAAATAAATTATTTGGGGAAAACCAAAAGACCCTGTAGATAGTATGGATTATCCACAAAATTCAGGGATCCCCATCTTCTAGTGACGGTCAGCAGCTGACACGGCATTTTGCTATCTCACCCCTAAATATGAACAGACAATAGAGAATATTTGGACATCTGAGGAAATTCCAGTGAGTGAGAAAAACACCAAAACAATAGGAAAAAAACAGAAACAGAAGAATATGAAGGAAACAAAAACAATGTAGTGGAGTGGGGATATAGCTCAGTTGGTAGAGTGCTTGCCTTGCATGCACAAGGCCCTGGGTTCAATCCCCAGCACCGCAAAAAAAAAAAAAAAAAAAAAAAAAAAGTAGTGAGCACAAGGAAACTTCAAAGAGAAAGAAACTGTAATCCATCAAGATATTAGAGAAAAGATGTCACTGTTTCAAAAACAAGAACATTTACACAGGGGAATAAACAAGAAAATAAGAAAGAGCTCATGGACATTAAAAATAGGAGATTTGAAATAAAATTTCCATAAATGGAAGGGAAGTGAATCAAAGATAAATAGTAAGAAAATGAAAGAATCAATTCAGCAGTTCCAAAATCTGACTACTAGAATAGGGGAATCGCACGAGCATGTTTCTCATGGCTAAGAGCCATGGGTTTCCAGATTGCAATGGCCAGCCTAGTTGAGTTTTTAAAAGTCACTCATCTTTCTGAAAGGTTCTGAAGGAGGAAAATGTTATATGTAGATGCCCACAGACTTACCAATAGCAGTGAAAATCTTGAAGACAAATGACCTTAAGAATTCTGAGGGAAATTTGTTTCTAACTTTTAAAATTCTCTATCAAATTGTCAATCACGTTATTAAATTCTATATCGAAATTCTGTGTCAAATTATCAATCAAGTACAAGAGCAACATAAAGGTATTTCCAACCATGCAAAGTTCAAAAATCGTACTTTCTATTCACCTTGACTCAGAAAGCTACTGGGAAATGCATTCTACCATATCAGTAAAATAATTCAAGAAGTGCCTGGGAAATAAGGAGTTTGACAAAGAGAGAGGCGAGGAGAAGCCCCAGATGATGGGTGCACAGCAGGCCTCACGAACAGCTGACTAGCCTGTAGGGCAGGGCAGAGGGCTTAGTAGGGAGGGCCCCAGGCATGGATCAGATAGATTACCTGGTGCTTGGTCATGTGAAAAATTCTATTTCCAAGGAATTTTATAGATATCTTTGACAATTTGGATAGAATTATTAATAGAAACAGAAAGAGGAAATTAGCAAAAAAGATGCTTTTCTGTCAGATTGTACTGGACAGAACTCATAGATAATATAATGGACAGAAGTAATAAGTGACAGCAGGTATCAGTGAAGAAAGGCTCTGTATAATCACATTACTTAGAAAGACATTCCCCAATTTACAATGATTCCAACAGTTTTCAACTTTACAATGGTGTGATAAGCAATATGCATTCGGTGGAAATTATGCTTCGCATTTTGAATTTTGATCTTTTCCGGGACTGGTGATGTGCAGTATGGTCTCTTACGATGCTGGAGTATGTTCAGCCGTGCGTTCACAAGTGTAAACAGACAGTGCTCCACAGGATGCTGTGCTTCTAAGCTGTGGTGCTCAGTAGATTAAGTGTACTGAATGCATCTTCAATTTATGATGGGGTTGTTGGGATGTAACACTGTCAGGAGTAGAGGAGCAACTGTACTGAAAAATTCTAGAAGAAACAGCGAAGGAGCGGAGAGCAGTGGCACTCGTGTGTGTGGGTGGGCAGAGGACTGCTATTTTTCATTGGAAGCTTTATAGTATTCTTTGACTTTTTTTTTTAAACTATGTACATATGTTGCCTTGATATGGGGGGAAACAATTTAATGCCACAGAGGTCAAGAAAGAAAGGATATTGAAAAGCGTCCTTTGAAGATAGCCTTCTCAGTCTCCTCACTGAGCCCAGGCTGTTTGGATGGCTCAATTGAGGGAAAGTTCTACATCCAGCCTCCTACCCAAATATGCATGTGTTTATTTCATTCCTGTAAGGGTCTGTGCTTCCTCAGCCTTCATTATTCAATAATTCAAGTGCAGCCTTTCCATACATTATTATAGTGGATCAGGTGATACCTTCTGGAGCCTGAGTACCTGGCTTCAAATCCCTGCACCACCTCTGGTTAGTTAGGTCCACTTGGGTCATGTCTTGTGAGCTAAGGCAACAAGTGGCACAGTGGGGCAATCATAGGGCAGGACCTTGTGGTGAGGATGACATGAATTAGCACACTCAAAGCGTGCAGGGCCACGTACACAGCAGATGTCAGGATGAGGGTGATTCCAAATTCCTCTTTCATATTTGTTTTCACACAATTATGAAAGCCACACAGTTGTCCAAATGTAGATTTTTAATTCTTTATGCTCAACTCTAAGTCTAATGAAAAGCAAATCAATTTTAAAAGCGTATTAGAGATCACACAGGCATGCACACATGTGTGCACACATGCACACAAAGTACATGCAGAACACTATGCAGCTCCCTGGGGAAACAAAGGCAGTGTCAGTCTGAGGTTTGGGTCTTCTAAGAGCTTCTCACTGCCCCAGAAGACAACAGTGACAGCACTGAAGACTGATGGCTCTGTTATGCAACGTGAAAGTCCAGGGAAGTTTGAGAAGGCCGACAATGAGGCAAGGGTGGGCCAAGAGGGTGTAGGAGGATTCTGTTAGGGAAAAAGGAAGGGAAGAGCCATGGAACAAAAGTTCAGGATGAGAAACTGCTGGAAGTGTAGGGGAAGGCTGCCGAGACAGGCTGGGAATGGAAAGAGTGGTTTCCATCCCAGTTCTGCAGCCACCCAGCTGAGACCTTGAGAAAGTTCATTATCCTCTCTGAGCCTTGAAGGATTGAACGAATCAATGCAGTAGGCTCTCACATTATTTCATTTGTACTTTCTGCCTGACTCCCAAAGCAGAGGCATGCTGACTGGTTGAGGCTCTGAGTGAAACTTTCTGGGGCACTCTGAGCTCTAGGCCCAGACCTGTGCTTCCAGCCTGGCTGGTTGTGGTTTGGCTCAAAAGGCTGTTCAGAGAAGAGAGATGGTTACAGCAGTGGGCACTTTGATTTACCTAAAATAAAGATCCTTCCAGGCTCCAGGTCAGACCATGGGAAGTGTCTTGTCCCTCTCCACTGACTCCTTCCAGGTAATTACCCTTTCCAGCCTCACTTGGGCTGCTCACCTGGTGCTCCAGTCCTGCTGCACTGCTCCAATTCTGGGAACACTGCTCTTTCTGGAAAGTTCCCTTTACCCTTCTCTGCCTGGAGAGTCTCTGCCCAGGCCCCCAGGCTAAGCTACAGCACCTTGCTGGACTTCCCTGGATGTTGCTTCCTCCTCTGGACTCTAAGGCTTTATTCACTGCAGGTGCTTATTGTGCTGGGGTCCCATTAGATCAGGAGGGCAGAAGACAGAGGCTGTGCTTTCCTTACAGATCAGTTGACCATTTCCCAAGCATCTGCTCCTCACCTGGCCATGGGCTGGGAGCTGGGCTGCAGAGATGGGCTTAGGGCCCACCTTGGCCTCCAGGCACGCATTGTAGTAAAGGAGGTTCACAGGTACAGTTAGCTGTGGTGCAGCATCACCTGAGCTATCATGATACTGGGTAGCATGCGAGGGAGGAGGAACTGTTAAATCTATGAATCCCTTCCACTCAGCACATAGTAGGTTTTCAAGAACTAGTGATTTAGGGGGTCTAACAGGTATTTGTTTGTTTTGGTTCTGCTATCTTGGACAAGCCATTTCACTTCTCTGGTCTTCTATTTCCTCATCTGAAAATTGGGGACAATAGTACCTAACTCTTAATGGCAGGGCATGAGCTATGAGATGACATGAAATTAGTGTACTTATGGTTGTGCTAGCACCTAGAAGGACTCAATAAAAGGTGTTGGTGATGGCTATTGAAATTGTTACCTTATTGCTATTAAAAACTTGTATCTGCTCTAGATATCAAAGGAGTGCAGATGAGAAGAGTGGGAGGCCAATTCTAGCCCTCCTTTGACACAGGAGGTTTTGGAAAGTGTCCCCTGCCCAGGTCTTTCTCCTTATTTACTGTCCTGGCAGCTGAATGGGAAGGTTGAGATTTCCCCAGTGTCTGAGAGGGAAGAGGGTTGGATTCAGCCATCATTCATTAGAGTTGCTCTCCCAGAACCTCCAGAAAGTCAGAGGAATGGAACATACATGACAGCAGGTAACATGCAGCCACTACCCCAGGCTGAGATCCTGCCTCTGCAGGAGCAGAGCCCAGGGCCCAGGGGCTCAGCAGCAGAGAGTCGTTCCCTGGCAGGATGCCGCTCCGTTTCCCTTGCTTTCCATTACATCCTTTAGAAACCTTGAAACCAGTGAGCCTAGCACCAGCCCCTGTCGCCCTGAGTGTAAGCAAACAGTGAGCAGGGGCACTCTGGGCTTCTTCACTGTGCCCACTCTGCCCTTGGCTGCTAGGGACCCCACCCTGGCTATAGAGGCTCAGTCATCAGCACAACCTCCTTTGTCATGGGCACCACCAATGTGTTTCAGGTGGCAGTAATGGGGAAAGAAACCAGGCATTAGCCAGGAAAAAGGGAATCCATGGAAAAGGCCTCAGAGGCTTTCTGCAGCAGGCTACACCCTTAAAACTCATCTTTTGCAGAAAACAGTAATGTCTGTGAGCTATTGTCCATGCATAGGAGATATGAATATAAGGAAGAGAGAATTGAGCAGTCCCAATACCTCCATGTGGCCCGCCCCAGGGTGTGGTGTGTCCTATAGGCAGAAGAAACATGATTCACAGGGACTCGGTTGTGCCTTAGAACATAAGCCAGTATGGAGGCAGCGTGGGGGCATTAAGTGCTACTTTTCCAGGCTCCCTCTCACGCTGCTGTCATAAAGTACACACACCTGCATGCACAGCTTGTTGGGAGTCCCTGGTAAAGGAGGAGTGAGCTAAGGTCAGCCAGGGAACAACCATAATGGAGGGTCTGTGACCCCCTATCCACAGCCTGTCAGTTGCAAATACCAGCTTTACAGCCGTCAGGTACGTTACAGTCACTCTCACAGACAAGGAAACTGAGGCACAGAGCAGTAAAGGGACTTGCTAAAGGTTACATGGGAGACAGCAGAGAGATCAGAATCCCCAGTCTCTGCTCTTTCCAGTATACCATACAGCCTCTGACTTGGCACCTACACATGCTCTTCTTTGATTTGTTTTGATCAGTTCATTTTATCTACCGGTGAGAAGCATTTACTGGAAAATGCACTAAGTGCTTCATTAGCATTATCTCATTTATCCCCTCACCAACTCCAGAAGACAGGTGAGTGAGGAAAGCAGAACTCAGAGATGCTCAATGATCTGCCCAAGATTGCATAGCAGTGAGAGTCACAGCCAAAAACCAAACCCAGGCCTGTCTGATGGCATGGTCCATGCTTAGCTGTGGACTGCAGAGGTTCAGCTATGTAAGTCAAATCATGCCAGAGACAGGGTCCAGTCTTGAGAAAATGGGAGGTAGGTGAGAGACCAAGCTAGGGAGGAAGAACTCCAGCAAACCATACCTGGAGGTGTTCTAGAACTTGAGGGGCCCCATGGGTCTCTTCAGCCAGGCATGCAGACAACTGAATATGGGAGCAGGAGACCACTTCCAAACCTCTCACTGGGTAGCGAGCAGACAGCCCTGGCAGCCGACAGGCCAGCCTTTCATTGGTCAGGGAACTAGGGAGTCTTCTCAATTAGGTAGGGCTCACATTTGTACTATAAACCAGCACAGTGTTGGCTTAAAGTCTTGCTGCTGCCAAGGAGTCACAAGTGGCCGGAAGGTTCTATAAACTTTTCACAGGAGCAGCTATTTCTCATTTCTTTGCAAGATATGTAGCTATCACTTTTGCCAGTGGGCAGTTTCTGCCTAGAAGCTGAGAGAGTGATCTGTCTAGGTGGCTAGAGCAGCTATAAAATATTTAACTTGAACACATAATCACATTACCATGATCTCTAATAGGATTTGGGTGTTGAGCAGAAGTCCAACTTGGCCTCTGGCCCATAGATATAGACCCAAGTTATTATGTTGAGTGTTACCTAGTAGATAAATAAGAAAGAAATATTGTTCAAATCATTGTGTGACTGACCAACACGCATTATAATTATTACAAAGAAAAATCCACCAGAGCTGGAGAATTTATCCATCTTGCTAATCAGTTTATTATGTCATATCCTGATAGAAGTAATTCAGGTACATAATTCATAGAAGCCATCTTGGCAGCTCTTGCTAGAGAAAAAAAAATGGAGCCCTGCAAAATGTTATTACTACATGATCCCCCAACACACGGTTAGTGCTGTTTTGGGAGATGAGACTCCAATACCATGTCTAATTGAATGTAACAGGCCCAGAGGAAGAGAGATGAAGCTTCGGGTCTGGGAAAAATTTATAAAAATGAAATTTGAAAAAAAAAAAATCAACAAGAAAGTTAGCAGTCCAGGCCTCACAGAAGGAGTCCAGTCTTAGGATTGAGATTGAACATATACCAAAGAACATGAAGTCAACCACACATTGCCCTGTGTCACTTGTTACTTAACAAGTACCGCCTGAGCAGCTTCTCCAGACACAGCAGCATGCCACTCACTGGGGTGGTATGAAAAAGAGGGAGAGCTGGAAATGGATCCCTTCCTATAGAGAAATTTTCTGTCTACAAGGGTTCTGGAAATGTAGACAGAAAATTCCTCCATAGGAAGGGAGTAGTAGTAAGTGTAAATAGCTTAACACAGTAATTGATGTGTGTAAGAGAGACAGAGAACTCAAATGCCTTCAGGAATCAGAGGAGAGATCCGTCTTGCTGGGAGGACTCTGGGGAGGTGCTGTGAAAGAGGTCACACTTGCATTGGGCCTGAAGGAGCGTTAGGACTTGATCAGGTAGATAGGGAAAAGGGGATGGGAACAGGAAGTTACAGCGCTGGCTGCATCAGGGAGGCTAGGAAGGGTGTGTGGGTTGAGGAGGGAGCTGTGGGGATAACTGGGCAGCAGACCAAGGAAGACGTGAGGAAGACCTTTATGGTTTTGGTTTGGGCTTTTGGAGTGGAACCCAGAGTTCACACCTGCTAGCTCACACTCTCCCACAACCATACCCCCAGCCCAGAGAAGTTAGTGTAGAAAGGGAAACTGGAGCCTTCAATGCTACAGAAATTCAGGCTTTCTCCTACCCAGTATTGCTTGAACTATAGTTCTCAAGATTGTTAGGTTATACAAAGAAAGACTGTTCCAAAATTTATATATTTATTCCAGTGAACTGGAAAAGAAATAATTAGGTCAATCAAGTCATTATTTCATGGTGATACTGAATTTCTGTTTTAAATAAATTTGCTTAAAAAATAAATGATTCAAAAAGTGCTAAGAGAATAATAGGACAGATGGTATGTGAACACAGCAATAGCAAAGACAGCACCCAAATAAGCGAGGCTGGGAGGACGCTGCTGCAGGCCAGGAGTGTATTCAGATGCCTCGGGAAAGGGTGACACTGGTACAGGCAGCTGCAGTGGGCTATGCCAACCGTGGGGCCAGGCCTCCCCTACGTGAAAGGAGATTGCTGCCATGTTAGGCCTTCCAATTTCTCAAGAAAAGCCAACATTAAGATTTTTCTTTGAAACTTCTTGTTGAACGATTCTGCCAACTTATTTAACTTTTCAAAACCAAGGAATCAAAGTGACCCTGGGGCTCCCATTTGTGATATGCACTCCAAATGATAAGGAACAGTGACCTTTTAGTGGCCTGAGGAAACTCAACTCCAGGATGACAGCACTGCCTACAGCCAATCGGACAGACTGGCAGGGACAGGGCTGGAGACAGAGTCCACTTAGAATATTGATGCAGGAGCCCAGGCTGGGGGTACCACTGCCTGGACAGTTCCACTTTCTAAGCAAAGTCCAGGCAGACATGAGATTTTTTTCAACCTGAAGCTATCTAGATCAACTTTACATAGTTTTGTGCATTTTCAGACATAACTGTGCTGACTTGAGAGGGAGAAGAGAGGAGCTGTTTTTTTGTGTGATTTGTAAGCAGTAGTAAGCTTGGTGACTAGACTGGATAAATTATTAGAGTAATTAGCAGCCCCCTCTCCCACTTACCATACACACCTCCTCAGAGCCTGATTCTGTTCATACATTGTCTGTCATCGTGGAATAATTCAACACAAAGTGATGCTCATTAGGTGGAACTCTCCAGCCAGCAGCTAAGTGAGCTTTTGGAAAACTGATTTCTTAAGTAATTTGTCCCAAAGACAGGCTTGACATGAAGTTGGCATGATGATTAGCAGGTCACTGCGTGGGAGCAGCAAAAATGATTATTCTGGATCTGGCTCTTGCTCAAGCCCCATCCTGCCCAGAGCTGCTTTGCATTTCAAAAGGCCACCTATTCTCTAAGAGCTATTCACATGCTAGCTCCTGGGGGACCAGGCCCTCCTCTTTGGAACTGGTCCACGTGTTCTTTTTGCATTCACACGTAGTTTAGATCTTTCTGCCCTGTCTGGCTTACTTTTATGGACCTGTGTATAAAGTCTCAGTTTTTGTTCCACACCAATGGTTCTCAAAGTGGTACCCAGACCTGGGGCATCAGCATCACCTGGGACCTACCCCAGATCTATTAAGTTAAAAACTTGAGAATCCAGAAATCCAAGTTGTTGTTTTTTTTTTTTTTAACAAGCCTTCAGGTGACTGATACAAGTCAAAGTTTGAAAATCATTGAGATTACACAGGAGTAAACCAACATTTCCTAAGGATATTTCATGCACCAGATGCATATATATGGTATTAGGCAAGTGGTTTCTCATTTCACTGAGAAATAAATTGACCCTCAAATATGGTGACTGACTAAGTCTCATCCTCAGAAGTAAGAGTTAAAATCCATACTCTGAATCCAAAGCCCAAGCCTTTTCCACTCTTCCTTGAAAACAAAGACCAGGCTTTGAGAACTCCCAATGGCTTCAGCATTGCAGGGTCAATGGAAACTTGTTTGAATCATCAATCAATAGATATTAGTGTCTAAGTATGAGACAGTTGTGACTGGCTAGAGCTGCATTTTAATTTTCAAATGCTGGTAGGCCTGTTTTAAAACCAGAATTTCCAAAGTACCTACTTTGGTTTTGTTAACTGAAATTCTGGTTTTAAAACAGACCTACCAGCATTGGGATTTCCTGGCCCTGGCAGCAATCTTCTCTGTAGTCCTGACTATAGCTAGAGACTAGAGGCAAAAAGAGTGAGATCAGCATATTTTTATTTTTTAATTGGATCAACATTTGTGAGAAAATGGAAGAGTCCCTGGATTCAGTAGGAGTGGAAACCCAAGTTAAACACAAGATCGGCCACTTATTAGTTACATGAACCTGGGCAAGTTCTCTGTACCTTCATGTTCCCATCTACCAAATGGGTAATAATAACATTTTCTTCCTACATATAAGGAATGTATCTTTGTATCCTACATAAAAGAATATGCTCCTTTATTTGTAAAGATCAAATACGACTCTTTCATGAAAATATTTTCAAACATTGGGTTCTGTGCTTGTCAGTTGTCATCAAAGCCTGCAGGCTAGCAGGTACTTTGAAACTGATGAATGCCAAGGTGAATGAACTTGTTCAATCGCCACAAGCAAAAACACTTGGGTGACCTCAAAGAAAAGCAGGTGTGACACTGAAGTGGTTTCCAAAAGAGAACTATGGTTTGAGACTAAGGTGGCCCTGAAAAGCCTCTGGGCATCCAGCAGCTCCAAGGACCACTTTCATTCTCGTCTTTCATGGGCCTCCCAGCCTTTTGCTCCCAGCATCCCACCTCTCCGTGAGCTTCAGCTCCGTGCACAGCTCTCAACAGACAAGCTGGCTTCTTGTCCTCACTCCAGACTACTTCCTCTTAACTTTGACTCCTCCCTGGCCATAATGACCTTGCCAGCTCCTCCTTCCTTCCCATCTTTTGGCTTTCACTCCCACCACCAAATGCCAAGCTCTCAATTTTTTAAATGTATTGTTAGTTTTCTACTAACATAATTGTACATATGTATGGAATACAGTGTGATATATTAATACATGTATAGTAATGCTCAGAACAGGGTTATCAGCGTATCCATCACTCCAAATAATTATCACTTCCTTGTGTTTGGACTATCAAAATCTCTTCTACTATCTTAAAATATACAATTAATTGTTGTAGATCATAGTTCTCTAATTGTATTATATAGGATGTTAGAAGTTAATCCTCCTGTCCAACTAGTCTCCTGTCCTCCTGTGTATTTTCCAGTTCAGATGCTAGAGAGCAGGACTCTGACTGATCCAGTCTCTCTGCTCCAGGCCACATCACAGAGCACTGTTCAGCCTGTGAATGGATTCTTCCTGGGTCAGGTGTCATCCTGGTCCAGTCAGCTATGGACACTGAGAAGGCTAGGCATCATGTGTTCCACCTCCACCGGCTGCTCAGCAGAAACTGTGGGCAGAGCATTGCTCCTGCGATGCAGCTGTGGGGGTTGAGGGCAGGAATTCTGCTCCAAACCTGGGCACTCCTCTCTCCTTTGAAGTCCCCATGCTCTTGACCAGCATGACAGTCGTCAGTCCTGTCACTACTTGGTGAGTGTCTCAGTGGCCTCTCCAGCACATGCTCGAGGGGCAAGGCAGGAAACTGCACGTGCAGTGCTCTCTCACAAAGGCAGCAGAACTGAGCCAACAGCCCTACTGTGACATCTGAAAAAACTTTCGCCAGCAGCCCTGGGAAGAGGCTGGGCCCTTAGCCAGAGGCAGCCAGTGAGTGACGGCTCTCTAGCCCTGTCCCTCTGCTGCCGGCCATTGCCACTCACTTGAGGCTCTTGGCACAGGGCGAATGACAGAGTCAGCCCCAACATGAGCAGACTTCTCGCCCCACCTCTGCCTTGAGCCACACACATGATGTTAGTTTCTCAGCTTTTTCATCTAATTGTTTAATTTGGAAGTCTAACTAATTTGGTTTGACTCAGTAGATCACAGATGTTAGACTTTATGGATGAGTTCAGCCATCCACATAACTCAAATACTTCCTGAGCCAAAGTAGATGCTGAGTAAATATTTGATGAATAAATTTAATAAATTTTGTAGGGAAAAAGAAAAGTCAGTAACAGGAAGGGACTTGGCCAAGATCACCTATCAACTTGGTGTCAGGAATAGGACCAGAGCCTAAATTTCTAGGCACATTCTAAGCATGTTCCTTCGCACCATGTCTCAGGGACAGTTTTAGTCAGTTATATGCCATTGTGACCAAAATATGCCCCCCCACAAAAAAAAGTGTAGAGGAAGAAAAGTTTATTTAGAGCTCACAGTTTCAGAAGTCTCAGTCCATAGATGGCTGACTTCATTGCTCTGGGCCCAAGCGAGGCAGAATATCATGGCTAAAAGGCATGGCAGAGGAAAGCAGCTCACCTCATGGCAGGGTCAGAAAGCAGAGAGATGGGAGGCTGTCACAGAGAAGATGTACCCTTCCAGGGCACACTCCTGGTGACTCACCTCCTCTAGCCATGTCTCACCTGCCTACAGTTACCACCCAGTCAATCCATTCAAGCTAGGATGGGCCAATCAAGATACAACTAGCATAATCTAATCATTTACCTGTAAATATTCCTGTGTTTACACAGGAGATTTTGGTGGGGGTGAAGGGGATACCTTATATCCAAACCATAACACAGACTCATGAGATTTCAGTCTTGCAAATGTTATGCACTTTATTTTTAATCCCCATTGTGATATTGTCACCAGTCACTAGTGTGCCCTCTCCTTGAATACATCCAGTGACTTGTAATGTATGACCTTGTAGATCACCTGGTCCATTCATCTAGCCCTTCAACTAACAAACATTTAGTTAATTTCCTAGATGCTTTGCATCAAGGAAAATACACTTTGCTGTAGATTCAAAGATGAATAGAACATTTCCTGCCCTCAAGCATTTTACAATATTTGGACAGATAAATGTATATACACAAGTAGAATGCTGCCCAATGTAGGAAGTGGCGTTCTGCTCTGACTCTGATGAAGTTCTTTCTTCTTTCAACCAAAGTCTACTTCCCAAGGACTGTAGTCCTTAGTCATTGAACCTAGGACAAACTATTAGGATCATAGAACAAAGTCTGATTCTCATTTCATGTAATAGCCTTTCAGATATTTTAAGACAGAGGTCATAGTCCCATGGTAATAAGCAAAATTCCCAATTCCTTCAAGAACTCATTATTTGAAATGTGGCTTCAAGTTCACTTATCTTTCTGGTTGTCCTTCAATGAACATGCTCTAGTTTATCTTATCAGTCTCTTAAATGTGGGTCCCAGATGTGAACTTCTGAACTCCAAATATGATCTAAAAGTTCATTGCAAAGTTGAACTCCCTATCGCTGTCTTTGTTCTAAGCATTGAACATCTAAAAATGCAACAAGGAAGCAAAAGTTTTCTTGGGTACCAAACTGTCCCCAGAGCCTTATTATTGTGACATGCCTTCTTCTCTGCCCCTTTGCCTGTTTCCCCTTTGCATTCCTGCTTAGTTGCCAATACAACGAATACCACTAAGTACTTGGTTGTATTTAGCCCTCATCAGATTTTTCAGAGTACCAGATAGGATGCCTGTCTTCAGGGAGTTCACAGTCTAACTGGTGGAATTCAGTTTTCCCACTAAGAAATCATTAACAAAGAACCAAGACTGAATGTAATCAAGGGGACAATCTTTTTCTTAGACCCCTCCTGAGAGCTGCTCTTAGTAGTGGTTGGTAGACTTCTGGGTATGATTGAAAACAGATCTCCCAGTTCAAATGCCAGTGCAGAACTGGCTTCAAGCCCAGGCTGTCAGGGGCTTTGTCAAATTTTTGTCATTGAAAAAAAAAAACCAAAAAAAAAAAAAAATTTTGTCATTGCATTGACCTAGTAGTTTCAGACTGAAGGCCTTTGAATTCCATCATCTGCAAAGAAAGCTGGGGCACCTACAGGGACTGACACCTCACAGGCCATGGAACAGCTTTCCAGCATCTGGCACCTGCCCAGTGCCAATCTAGAGTGCAGAGGGAAGAGAGTTCTTTCAGATGTTGGCATGAGTCTGCTTGGGATGGGGCTTCAGGAAGACAACAGGTTTAATTTGCTTTGACAGTGCTTTCCCAGGAGAAAATTTGCCCAAACACCCTGCCCCCTTCACATCAGGGACATTGCTTATTTGCTTTCCTGTTTTTACCATGGGGAGTTTCTAGGTGTTTTGTGTGTGCATGGGTGTTTGTTTACCCCCAGTAACCCACATTTCCTTGTTTGGATGCATTAGGCCAAGTTAGTGTGTTGTTTTGGTTCACAAATGGAAGGCATGTGTGACGGTTCCTTAAAACCAAAAGAACAATTGCCAGTTCCCGGGCCAATTTTTTGGTTTTATTTTTTATTTTTTTAATTTTATTTGTTCTAATTATGAGGGAAAGAATGATAGTAGAGTGAAACAGACATTATTACCTCATGTTCATGTACGACTGCATGACCAATGTGATCCTGGGCCAACTTCTTTATGTGTACAGGATTACCCTGTTTCCTCTCTAGAATAACTCTCTGAGGGGGGGGGTGCTGTGATTTCACAGATGAGGAGAGTGACGTGTACAGACACTTTGTCCAAAGATGTGTAGCCAAGACAAGAGACAGCCTAGTTCCAGAGCCAATACTTAGGTCCAGGCCATATAGCACTCACTTGGCTGCAGATAGGAAATAGTTCACTTACCAGATCCACCCTTATCAACTATGTGATCTTCAGAAAGTGACTTCAGCTCTCAGTCTCCTTCTGAGACTAAAATGGTGACAAATATACCTAATTTTTTTTCAATTATTATAAAGTTTGAATTAGAATATATAATTATGCCCTCATTAAGTCCTAGCTCTGATATCTAGTTTGTTTCCAATCTTTCCTTTGATTGCTAATAACAAACCAAGTCCTGGTGTGTCAGGAACAGAGGAGATGTAATGGATGTAACCAAAAGTGTAAAGTTTGCTACTGGAGTCAAGGTGGCAATACTCAGTCACCCACTTGTCTGTCCTGGAGTTCAAGTTTCATCTCGTCTATAGCATTAGCCTCCATCCTCCTGCAGAGCAGCCAGGAGGAGGCTTCAGAAAGTGGATGACTCCTGGGCAATAGGTGGACCAAAAGTTCCCAAAGAGTTTCAAGGAAAGACAGCAGAAACAGAGGAAGGAATTGTAGGTAGTAAGCAGAGGTTTCCATTAGCTTGGACGCATCACAAGGGAATAAGACATGGAGGGGGCTTGGAGAAAGTCGGAAGGAGGCCTGAGGCTGGTGAGGGGACCTTGCCCTCACTGGCACACCTGATTCCTCCTGGCTCTGGTGCTGAGGTCCAACATCAAGCTCCCGTGACCACAGAGGTTTGCCGCTCTAACCAGAGAAGAGGCAGGTGTAGGTGTGCCCATGCCACGGGAGCCAACAGAGGAGGCCACCTTTCCTCGCCTAGTATTCCTACCTCTGAGCAGCAGGACCAGTAGGCAGTTGTCCTCCTCCAGAGGGTTTACCTCTGTGGCATTTCAAAAGAGAAAAGCTAAAGATAGCAAATGCAGCCTGATTTCACAATCCTAGATTCAGGGGGATCTTACGTGTCGGCTCTGATTACCTTTCACCCTGACAGTCATGCTAATGAGTCATTTCTGATAAAGGGTAGTGAGCAGACAAAACTGGCACTACAGAGGGTTCCCCAAGGCCTGTGTGGTTTCCTGGCTCCCATGTCCCTTCTGTGAAGGAGCTCCGTTGTCCTGCTTCCTTCCGCACATGCCCCTTTGTATTTCCAGCAACATTGCATTCCACATCCACAGAACTCACCCGCTCAACGTGTGTCCAGAGAGTGAGCTAAGGAAACATGAAACTCTGCTCCCACAACTGATGGAAGGAAAAACAAGTTCCTGAAAGTCAAATTTCCTACCAAGCCCCACTGCTATGTTAGAAAAACAAAAGCAGGGGGTGGGGGGAATGGCCCCCATTTTCCAACATAGCACATGCCCACTTATGAAAATCAGTTACTCATCACCGCTGAATTTTTAATTCAGAGCCGAGCAGATCTAAAGGTGCACCTTCCACTAACTGAAAGCACCTGCTGTGTGAGTGTGAGCATGGGGGGTAGAAACTCCCACACACTAACTGGGAACATACAACCTATTTATCCAGTAAAGGACACACTTTTCCCAAGCCATAGAATGTCACTTCTGCCCTAGAGTTTAGCATAGAGATATCTGGTCAGTGGGAGACTCATTATGTGTGGGATCCCAGTGAGCCCCAAGTTGCTGAAATACCTCCGAGGAGAAGAAAAACTATACATAAACATTTCATCAAAAGAAAATATTCCCCAAATCGTCTCCCTTCCATTGCCTGTTGCCATCTTAAAATTATTTCACATCTTCTAAAATGTCTGCTTTCTCTGACACCAACAGCTTGGGGTGAGTTTGTAGCACACAGGTGTCCATTCCTTCACATTCAGCAGCCAACAATGTGCTTAGTCTCAGAAAATATGTTTCTTCGCTTTTTCACTGTGAGGGCTCCGGGACAGGTGATAAGCAGGTTTGTATCTTGCAGACTTCACAAATCAGAATCTAGAACCAGTACAACTTTTATCTGCGGTTGGTTAAAATGCAACCGGTAACTAAAGTGATCTTCTTAAGAGACATATTTTATACCTTTGGGTTTGAGAAGGACTAAACCATAGAATTTGGGACCAGGGAGGGATCTGGGAGACCATCTAGTTGAATTCTTTCAGCGATAGCAATAAACATTTATTGAGACCCATCTATATGCCAGAGCAAACACATGAATGAATGAGCCCAGTTTCTATCTCAAGCAGTTCAATCAACAAAGTCAACTCTCTGGTATTTAATAGGGGTGAGAAATAGAGTTCTGGGTATAGCTCAGCTTGTCTAAGCTGCCAGGAAGGCCTCTCAAAGGAGAATGCATTTGGACTGGGTTTGGAAGAAGGAATAGTGTTTCCAACCAGGAACATGCAGAAGGAGCAAGTGAAATGTTGGGGAAACAGGTTAAGAAAGAAGTAAAATGATGGGGAAACAGGTCAAGAAAAATCCAGTGTGTAGCCAGGGGCCCCTGCCACCATTACTCAACTTTTTTTTTCTTTTTTCTTTTTTTTTTTTTGTACCCACTATTGAACCCAGGGATGCTTAACCAATGAGCTATATCCCCAACCTTTTTGTTTTATTTTTATTTTTTGAGACAGGATCTCATTAAGTTGCTTAGGTCCTTGCTAAGTTGCTGAGGCTGGCCTTGAACTTAGGATCCTCCTGTATTAGTCTCCTGAGTCACTGGGATCATAGGCATGTGCCAGGGTGCCCGGCTAACATTCTTATTTTTAAAAAGAACATTCAAGCCAGGCCAGCCTCAGCACCTTAGCAAGGATCTGAGCAACTTAGTGAGACCCTGTCTCAAAATTAAAACTAAAAAGGGCTGGAGATGTAGCTTAATGGGAAGGCCCCCCTGGGTTCAATCCCAGTACTGGGGGAAGAAAAATAACACTATTCAAAATGAAACTTCCTGAATGGTTTTATAAAAACAAGAAGCCACTACCAATTTAAATATCCAGGAACACGGACTCTTCCAGCCAAAGCTGGTGGAGAGCAAATAGGCACAGGCTCCTGTCTGTGAGCCTCACACTGGCAGGACCCAGACCACTTGACCTGAAATGAGGCCACACATTGGATTTGATCTCATGTTCTTGTTCTTGTTCACAACATGGAGTGAAATTTCCCACTCACAAAAGGAACCCCACATTTGGACTATTTTTCTGAACTTTTAAAATCTTTTCCGAGTTGATACTGGAAGGCCTGAGGAAAGGCCTTTCCTAAAAGTGCAGCAGTGCTGTGAATGCCACCTCTTCAAGCCCATCCTCCTGGCTGATTTGGGGGCCGCCTGGAGCTGATTTTGCCCCATTCCAGCTGCCATTGCACTGCCCTTAATGCACTGCCCCATTAAGTCTTGATGCCCCTTCTCCACAGTTACCTCTAAATTAATTATGGACTCTTGGAATTTTAGAACAGAAATGATCTCTGCCATCCCCTTCCTCTTACAGATGAGGCCCAGAGAGTGGAAGGAACCAATTTAGGTCACACAGCATGGCCCTGGAAGCACGGACCCCACACTGGGTTTCCTTACCTCCAGGTGGAGCTTTTCCTCTGCCCCATGCTGCTGCCCATGCTCTCCAGTTAGACTGCACATTTCTTATCGGTGAGAGTTATGTCAGATGTGCCAACATCTCCTTTAACAAGGCCTCAGTCTTGTTGTGGAAGCTGATCGCTGTGAGCTGAGACAGCAGTTTAAATCCTTAGCTCCAGCTGCCTGCTCAGGCTTTTCCTCTGCTTTCAAATTCGACTATCCTGACTCAATCACTTACCATGGGGAAGTCACTGCTCTTCCTCCAGGTCTGTTTCCTTCTCTGTTAAATGAAAGCACTGGAGTGGATGCTCTCTTGGAATCCTTTCAGCTCTGAAAGTCCTAGAATGCTCTACCCTTCCATAGGTTCCCTGACTGCCTTCAGGATTTGGCCTCACTGTCCCACACATCTGCCCTGTTCAGCCCCCTGGCATTGCCACATGGCCCAGATGACCTTGTATCTGGGAAGGAGACCAGACTTGGAGTCCAGGAGCCTGAGTTCAAATCCTACCTCAGTGACTTAGCATCTGTGGCTGTCAGCAAGTCACTTCATCTCTCTCGGCTGCTTTTTTTCTCTTTCTTTTTCTTTTCTTTTTTAAGATAGGAATAACAATACATATGTACTTGTCAGACTTGGTGCAATGAAATGAGATAGATTTGTAGAAATACATGGCTCAAAGAAGGCATTCTGCATACCGTTGCTTCTTTGCTTTGTTCTGCATCCAGCTCATTGAGAAATGAGCTGTTCCAAATAAGCAAATTCTCAATAATAGGTTTACTAACTAGAGCTGCAAAACATTGCCTAATTTTTTATTATTGTTTATTTATTTATTTATTTATTTATTTTATGTGGCACTGAGGATCGAACCCAGTGCCTCACGTGTGCTAGGCAAGCGCTCTACCACTGAGCCACAACCCCAGCCCCATTGTCTAATTTTTTATTAAAATCTTTCTGAGATTCATTCTGTGTTTCCTTCACATGTCACACAGAGGTATATGCCAAAGATTTAAGGAAGAGTTTGAGAAAGTAGCATTCCTACAAAAGGTAGGCATGATAGCAGATTCTGGGGACACAAAGGGAATAGGGAGGAAAATGTCTATGCCTTTTGAAAAAACTTGGATTTTCCATCTGGCCCAGTGGGGGGCCCTTAAAGGGTTTTAAGCAGAAGAGTGGCAGAATTGGGTTTATCTCAGGGAGATCACTCAGGTTGCCAGGGGACTAAAGCAGCGTGAGGAGCAAGAGGAGCTGAAAGACCACAGCCGCTGTCGCTGTCACAGCCTCAGTGATAGGTGGTGGGGACCTGGAAGGATAGATAGAAAATCACAGGAGGAAAAAAGAGATTTGCAAATTCCCAGCAGCTTTATGGAAAAGCAAATCAGTGGAATATCACCCTATCATGGAAAAAAATGTAAAACACTGAAAAGTATAATCACCCAGGAACCCCACTCCAAAAGTGACCACCGCTCACAGGCTAAACCTTTTTCTCCCAACGGCTTTTAGATGAAGAACTTCTAATGCATTTGGTGAGTCTAAGTTGATTTATAAAAACTTGGTTCAAGCAGACATTTTTCAAAACAATGTGAATTGAGATGTACCTGGGTAAGAGTAAAAATAATAAAATTTTAACTCCATTGGTTCCTTCCAGTGACTGTACACGAATCGCTCAAGTAGGGTCTTGTGTGACCTGAGGCTTGCTCCTGGGCTCTTACTCTCTTCTTTTCTCCCTCCAGAATCGGTGGATAACTGCCCCAGCAACTGCTATGGCAATGGCGATTGCATCTCTGGGACCTGCCACTGCTTCCTGGGATTTCTAGGCCCCGACTGTGGCAGAGGTGAGCACTGTGGTGAGGCTCTCGATTTCTGCTCCCACGACTCTGAGCAGCTTGGGTTCCATTTCTCAGACCAAGTGCAGAACTCCAGGACATCTCCTGGCGTGTCCAAGAAAGGGTCATTCTTAGAAGTCTTTCAGTGGAATCCTGTCCGACATGGTTATGCACCTGTGGGCTACTGGAGTGGTCAGGAAAGGAGGGATTTTACAGGGCAGCCACAGTGAATTTAGTGTCCTTGTTGGAGTAGGCCGAGTGGTAGTGGGGGTTCTTTTAAAAAGCTCATTTCCCTTATAGAGGAGTGATCAGCTCTTCCCAAGCATCTTTGAAGTTTCTCTTCACACAAGTGTGTGATTTCTCTCAGGCCTGTGGCTGGGGAGCCTGGGGAGCTGCTCCGTTCCTGCCTTCTGACAGTGCAGGCAGCATCTCAGCTGAGACCACCAGGGAAGGACTTGGGAGGCCAGGCTGCTCCTCTCACACAGGACCCTGCAGCTGCCTGATGCTTTGGCACATGTGGTGCTAACGATAACCACAGCCGAGAGAGTTTTAAAGGCTGCCCACAACCTGCCCAATGCTTTTGAGCTTCATTTCTGTCCTGGAAAAATGAACCAGGAAAATGCCAAAGGAGGCCTGTACTCCTGAGGTCCTCCCCTGGGGAAGCAGAAAGGGCCTCCTCTACTGTTTTTCCACCATTTCACTCAGACAACAGCCATTTGCTTCACACCCATTTGGGACTTGGTCCTTTGCTGGTCACTGAGTTTACAATATGAAACAGGCCCAGCCCTGGGAGCTCTCAGTCTGTCCTGGGAGATGGCAAGCAAATCGACAACTGCAAAGCAGCACCAAAGCAGCACCGTAATAGGGAAACATGAGAGCAAGGTGAGAGTGGACTGTCTCCGCTAGGACAGCAGGAGGATCAGCTCAGGAGGGCTTTCCAGATGAGGCAGCACTGGGCCCAAGTCCTGAGGCTGGTGGAGCTGTTTGTGAGTGGAAAGCAGAGATGATTTTCCAGGCTCAGAGAACACTGCCTGGCAAGTACTGTGCAGCGATGTCGCTTTGAGGGTTCTGCTTATTTTAGCTAATGTGAAATAGACTCCATTTGAGGAGGTAGAGCTGGCAGTCCTAGGAAGCACAGTGATTACCTGCTGAGTGCTTTAAAAGGGAAAGAAGTCAGGTGGGGCCAGGGGAAGGTAGAGCAGAGAGAGATGAGTCATTCCTCCTAACAGGAATTACTGTCTCATCCCATATGCACTTAAAGTTAAGAGTCATGTATAAAACAGCCTTACTGTATCTTGGTAAGACTGGTAAGTACTTACAGCACAATGCAATATAATTTATTTTTATATAGTGTCCTTTGTAGAGATGATCGCAAAACCCTTTACGCTAAGAGGCAGAATGGAAAGATAATACTTTAAAGAGCCAAGTTGGGCTCAGCTCTTCTCTCAAGGGGGCAGTGGTGTATGGGACTGGAGTGGAGGCCTGAAAGACAAGGGAAGTGGGGGTTTGCGGGGTTAAAGACAGCAGTAAGTGGTGCTGCAGATGAGGTGTGGGGAAGGGAAAATGGAGTGCTATTAGAAGGAGAGTGCTGGAGGAGAGATTCAGGGTAGCAAGGGGCAGAGGCACTGCCTTTTCCAGGGAGAACAAGAAGCAGACTGCAGCTTCCTGTATGAGGTTCCCAGAAGCCACGGGTCGGCACCAGGGGTAGGAAGGGGATGGAGAAAGCCTCATTCAGGGGGCAGCCGCACTGCAGGCCCCACGCCTCATGCTCTCACCTGCAATTCCAGATGTGTTTAACCTGGAGGGAAATAAAGTAAAAGAAACAGATGACAGGCACATATCTGCCCATCCGATGTGTGGCAAAGTTGGGGAATGCTGAACGATGACTCATGCCAGGCTTCTGGCACTGTCTCCCCAGCCTCCTGCCCCGTGCTCTGTAGCGGGAATGGCCAGTACATGAAGGGCAGGTGTCTGTGCCACAGCGGCTGGAAGGGTGCTGAGTGTGATGTGCCCACCAACCAGTGCATCGACGTGGCCTGCAGCAACCATGGCACCTGCATCATGGGCACCTGCATCTGCAACCCTGGCTACAAGGGCGAGAGCTGCGAGGAAGGTAAGACTTGCCAGTGGCAGCTGCAGACTGTCCTCTGAGATAGAGGTCAGTGCACAGTGCCCGGAGGGCAGCTGGGGAGCAGAGGTAGCCTCCCAACCTCCATGTGACCCCTGCTCTTGATGCCAGAAATCCACCAGCATCCATAATGGTCCAGGAAGAGGACAAGGACTGTCACTTAGTGAGCATGTATCATATCAAGGGTCTGTGCACATCACTTAATGTCAAACCCTGTTAGGAGAAGGAGTCGTCTTCACTTTGCAGCTGAGGAAACTGAGCCTGGGACAGTCGTTTGACTTGCCTGAGGCTGCTGACTATTCAGGGGCAGAAGTGCGTTTGGCCCACTGGGTCCACAGCCCAAGTTCTTTCCATTGCCCTCCAAGCTCATCTGCTCTTTTCCTGTCTCCATTTCTGAAGTCGATTTCTACTACAGACCTCCACACTTTGCCTTCCTTTATCACACCCCTGTACATGTGTGTTCCTGCGTGGGTGCATGTGTTCACATGGGACTTGTTGGTGCCTCTGAGCCTGCCTCTCTCTCCTTCATAAAGCAAATGCATAGCTAAGTAAATCAAGGATAGATTGAACAATGGTATTAGTTCTTTTCTGGAAAATCTAATCATGTGAGCTAGATGAATATTTCTGTTTTATAAATGAAGAAACTGAGGCCCAGGGAAGGGCAGTGACATGCCCATGATCAAAGAACTGACCAATGGCAGGGTTGGGATTCAGCCCAGGTCTTCTCCTTTGGGTTTCCAACAATAGAAGGAGCCTCATTCACAAACAATATGAAGGAGCTTTTACAACTGCATATGTGTAAAAGCTCCTTCTGCACTCAATCAGATATAAGGTTGAGTCTGGCTCTGCCACTCACTTGCCTCTGTTCCCTTATCTATAAAATGGGAATACCTTCCTCAGAGGGCTATTGTGAGGATCAAATTAAATGACCCATGAAAACCACTTAGCTCCGGGTCTGACACATAGTAAATGCTCCATAAACGTGGCTCTTTATTGTTAGGATTATTCTGGGGACAATTGAAGTATATTTCCTGTTTCACCCACTCACTTTGCCCAAGGTCTTTTGAAATGGAGGAACTTTACCATTTGCAGCTGATGAATGATGCTGTGTACTGTGGTTACCACCTGTTCTCCCCCATGTAGCACCCTGGCCCCTTCCCCTGCTGGTGCCAGAGGCTCCAAGGAGAACTGGTCTTCTAAACCCCCTTGGTATTTGATAGAGAGCCTCCTGGTAAGGCATCATTTTCTCTTAAACAAGAAAGAGTGCTAACAGGCCATTTTCCAAAGGAAGGTACAGGAAGGGATGGAGACAGGCTGTATGTACCCACTAAGAAGTGCTGGGCATCCTACTCAGACCTGTGTGCTTCAGTGGGGCTGCTGGGGAGGCGGCACCAGCCCCTGGAACAAAGGAAGCTGGCTTTCTTGTCTGGAGAATGGGGACATTCCTCTGCTGTCCTTTCATTTTAATCACTTGAGGTGGACACCCTGAGCAGGAGACAGAAAGGAGATTCCTCTTGAAATGGTGGGTTGTCCCACCCCAGCTCCACCTGCATAGTGTGGGCTCAGTGTCTATCCCCAGCAAAGCAGTACTGGACAGGGCCTCAGGGCCGCAGGGTTATTTCCAAAGAGAAAAAAATGTTGTTTAGAATTTTGATTTACATTATCTATTTGAAAAGAAATGCTTTTACTCCTGCTTTCTCTTCTGAAGAGGCCCATCTGGGACTGATTCCTTTTATTATTTCTCTTTCTCTGGCAAGGCGTCATTACATAGTCCTGTGTTTATAATAGGGTTTTCTTGGGCCTTCCTCCTCCTCCTCCTCCCCCTCCTCCCTCAGCTCTGTGCTAACGGGTTTCACTGTGTTTATAAAACATCAGCTAACAAGCTTACTTTTTTCTCTCTCTTCCTCCTTCTGAAGTTTATTACCCCATATTTTTTAAAGCTTGAACTGAGCCAACAGGACGCTTGGAAGGGGTGGGGGAGGGACAGAAGAGACCCGACTTAGATCTTTTGCAGTGAAAAGCGAGACGCTGTGTTCTTGGTCCTGAAGGTGTCTAATTGCTTGTGTGGTCACTGGAGCGTGGAACATTTGGGGGGATAGGTTGTGTTTGCAGCCTGGTCATGCAGGCCTCATCATTTCGTTAATGGGCTAAGCTTCTGCCAGGAATCCTGGCTCAAATGGCAAGCTTCGCAGTGGGCGGGGGAGTATGTAACCGTGAAGACGCCTTCTAAGAAGAAACGAAGTCAGACCCTCTTCTAAACTAACATAGCCCACCTCCCTAAGATTGGTCCCCTCTCCTCCATCCTGTGCTCCCACCCCTGTCCTGCCGGTTCTTCCCATGTCATGCGCGGCGCCCTATGAAATAACTAGGGCTCATGAGGCTGTCCCAGTGCAATGGGAGGAAGGCAGCTTTGGCCCCATCCTAGAGTTCCTGCCACCGCAAAGACCCAGGAAGGGGCAGATCTAGTCTTCCCATGACCTCTCTGGCAGAGCATCACTGTGGCATAGACAATGGTCCTCAGTTAGGACCAGCAGCGCACAGGGACAGCATCCATCCTGCAGGACCTCAGCCTGTCCATCAAGGGTTCCTGGAGCTGCTCCCCTCTGGACATATGAGCCTCTTTCTAATTCTCCTCTTGCCCTACAGCCCTGCACTTGCAGAGGTGAAGGCGGAGTCTAGAGGTTGCCTCTCCTCAGTTCCTCCTGGTCTTTGTTCTCTGCTGAGAGTGTGGGATTCACTTTACTAGTTCCTGGGTCCCTTCAGACTCATTGCAGCAGAGGAAGATCAGGACTTTGATGCCAGGAGCCTCCTGCTAAACCAGACACCCTCCTGGCCTGCTCTCTAACAGTGCAGATTTATAGGTTCCACCTGGAGGGCGCCCTGGGACTCTCAGAGGCTGCTTCAACCCAAAGCTGAGGTCCAGCACTCACAGGATGGGAAATACCTTTACCGGCCTCAGGGCAGGAATTGCTGAGTTGTTTCCTGTCACATTGGAAAACACTCTGGATCTAGGGAATTATCCAAGTAGCCTAATGGGCCAGAATAATCCTTCTGAGGTTCTGAGATCTGAGGCAGGTCGTGAGAATTTATCACTATTATTATTTCATTATTTTTAATTACCAGGAACTCCAACAGGTCATGTTTTAACCATTACTAAATGGTGTCCAGAGACTGCAAGGGAAGAGAGTCTTTGCCTTCGTTTAGCTTTATTAATTCTCCACATTGCCTGTTTCTTTTGAGTTTTGTTTTGAATTCTGTTTTTAAACCACTTCCTGTGTTTATGTAAGTAGATATGCAGTGTGCGATTTTGAAATGCGTAAGGTTGTAAGAGAAAATAGCAAGAGGCCTAGACCTCCAAAGAATGATGCAAATGGACATTTCTGTGTAGCACAGTGTGATCTTGGGCAAGTTAATCAGCCTCTCTGTGCTTCAGTTGTGTGCAACTACTTAGTTTATACAGTCCTTTCAAGTTCTCAATGTCATCTGGACCTTACAGCAGCCTGAGAAGTGGGTATTTTCACCATACCTGCTTTTAGCTGGGAAGATCAGAGCAGGTATGTACCTTGACCTGACATAGAGCCAGTTCATTTTGTCCCTAATCCTTGACTCTTAGTCCTCAGAGGCCAAATGCTAGGTTCTTTCCTCTGCAGTATAGGGCTTCCTCAGGAGCTCATGGAAGGAGGAAGCTGTTGGTACGCAGCACCAGAACCCCACTTTCTACACCAGCTTCATGTTGGGTCCCCACCAGGACACATATCCTCTTTGTCACAAAATGAAGAGAGTCCCCTTCCTGCCTGGAGCAGACCTAACAACTTTTTTTTTTTTTTTCTTAAGTTGTTGATGGATCAGTACCTGGAATTTAATTATTTATTTTTATGTGGTGCTGAGGATTAAACCCAGTTCCTCACACGTGCTAGGCAAGTGCTCTGCCACTGAGCTACTACAGCAGCCCCAGCCCTAACAACTTTTTATGGACCAACGTCTGTCTCCACTCTGCTCCCTTTTGTAGTTTCCACAGGCACTGGAACCAGAGGTCAATTCTCTACCCTTCCACTTTCTCTCTGCAGTGATTTGTGGAAGATCAGAGGTCTCTTTTGATTTGGTATAGCCCGTAATAGAAATATCATGGGCTTTAGAAACAGAGAGACCTACCCTCAAATTCCTTTCTGAATGTGGAGAAATTGGAACCGTTGTACATTATTGGTAGAAATCTAAAATAGTAGAATTACTGTGGAAAACAGTGTGTTGGTTCCTCAAAAAATTAAAAACAGAATTACCATATGAGCCAGGAATTTCTCTTCTGGGGATATGCTCAAACAAACTGAAAGCAGGAATTCAAGGAGATTCCTGTTCACACGTGTTCATGGCAGCATTATTCACAGTAGCTAAAAGGTGGAAGCAACCCACATGGCCATCAGTGGATGAATGGACAAACAAAATGTGGCACATATAGGCAAGGGAATATTATTCAGCCTTAAAAAGGAAGGAGATTCAGACACATGCCACAATAGTGGTGAACATCAACAGCATGAGTGAAATAAACCAATAAAAGATAAGTACCATATGATTCCACTTGTACCTGGGGTAGCCAAACTCAGAGATAGAAATTGGCATGGTGGTTGTCCAGGGCTGAGGGAAAAGAGAAATATGGAGTTGTTTAATGGGTATAGAACTTCATTTTTATGAGATAAAAAAATGTTCTGGTGATGGTTGGTGGTGGTAGTTGCAGAACAATATGATTGTCCCTAATACCACTGAACTGCACACTTACCAATAATTAAAATGGTAAGTATTGTGTTGTATGTATTTTGCCATAATTTTAAAAAATTGGGAAAAAATTCATCTTTGGCAGGACTTAGCTATGTGACCTGGCATGAATTATTTACCCTGCTAAGCCTGTTTTCTCACGTGTTCCTCATTGGGTTATTGAGAGACTGAATCTGATAGTGTAGATAAAGCACTTAATAGAGTGCAGACACGGAGCAGGGGACCCACAAAGCTATTCTCCCTTCCCCTTTTCCATGTCTGTCTCTTGAGACCCCATGCCGTTGAGCCCAGGAGCCTTGTAGGGGCTGCTGGCTGGGAGCTGTGGCTTTCTAGCTCACACTCCACAGGAGGAGAAGCTGTGCAAAGTCAGCATGTATCATCCTAAATGGTCAACGAAACGCTCGCCTTCAGGCAAGTGACGTGTGGAAATTCTTATCAGTCCCAAGAATCTGGGGGAGATGATGAAATCGAATGGAATTTAGTGGCAAAATAAATTCTCATTTAAATTAAGGAATCTACTTTAATCTAATGCTCACATAAATAAAACTGCATTCTAAAGTAATAAACAGCAAGTTTGTTGTGTGAAGAGTTGCTGAGAACCTCATATGTGCTGAGCACTGTTCTAGAAGGTGAGAATCAGAAATGAACAAAACAAAATCTCGTCCTCTATCCTTGCAATTATTATGGACACAGGAGTCACTGGTGCGATGCTGATGCGTGATACAGGGTTGTATTCAGTCTACCTCCTCAACCTAGAGGTGGAATTTGTATCCAAACTTTACAGGTGAGGAAACCACCTCAAAGAGGTAAACCATCAGTCACTGAGAGTTGGAGACCCAGGTCTACCATTTGCTAAAGTGCTGCTCTTTGCCACAAGAGGCCTTCCTGGGGGACATGGCGTCCTTCTAGCTGCATGTTAGCTGACAGAATCTTCACCCTTGCTGTGAGATGCTTACCTGTGTCCCCTTTCTTCCTTATCACAGTGGACTGCATGGACCCCACATGTTCAGGCCGGGGTGTCTGTGTGAGAGGCGAGTGCCACTGCTCCGTGGGATGGGGAGGCACCAACTGCGAGACACCTAGGGCCACATGCTTGGACCAGTGCTCAGGCCATGGGACCTTCCTCCCAGACACGGGGCTTTGCAGCTGTGACCCAAGCTGGACTGGACACGACTGTTCTATCGGTAAATGTGGGCAGAAGGGGTGCAGGGTGTGGGTGGAAGGAGGACTTCCCCCTGTAATATGTTACCCATTGGGTTCTGATCAGTGACATAACCCTGCCCTTTGTCACCCTGTGTCCCCGAATGCTTTTCCTCTTCCCCTGAATGCTGGTCTTCAGCACCTCTTCTCTTAGATGGGCTGAAGATTCAAACATTACAATCATTTCTTCCACTGTGGCGGGCTTCAGATTCAAAACACTATCCCTAATCAACATTAAAATGGTACCTGTAGGGCTGGGATATAGCTCAGTTCGCAGAGTGCTTGCCTATCAAGCACAAGGCCCTGGGTTCTAATCCCCAGCACTGCAAAAAAAAAAAAAAAAATGGTACCAGTAATTCTATATGTGTTTCTCAGAGATCCTTCTCTTACAGTAGGACGTTTTCCCCTGGCAAGGCTATGGGAAAGTTCCTAGGCAAGAGCCATGGGGCAAAGGGTGAGCATGGCCCCCTACCCCAGCTGCCACATGCTTTGGTTTTACCCATTGTGGGTTTTAGGGTTCTCTGTGATCTGGCCCCCACCTGTCTTTGGCCAGATTCTCAGCTAGATGGTAGGTTCCATGGGTGCAGCAAACATGCCTGTTCATGGCTAAACCCCGGGACTCAGCATGGGCATGACCCACTGCAGCTACTCAAAAAATACTGGTGATTGAATGAACGATTTAACCAGGATTGAATGTGTTCTTCGTTGTGGTTTCTGGCTCCCCACAGGATTTATACATATAAAGTTCAAAGGATAATGCTGTTGGCATCCTTCTGTTAAGTGCTGTGATTTATAGACTTTTCCAAAGAGGATTAAATAAGAACACACATGATTTGTTTACCATAGTATTGGTACATAGCAGGTTGAGTTCTCATCTAATATCTCACTTAACCCACACAAAATCCCTGTGAGAAAGGAATCCTCATCCCTGTTTTGCCAATTTACATAACATTTTAACCAGTGAATACTTACAGAACTTCTATTTGTGCCAGGTTCTCTTCTAGTCAGAGAGGATAAAGAATGTAAGAAGTCCCTACCTTCCCAGAGCTTGCATTCTGGGAGGAGGGGATGGGAGACCACAAAGAAAGAAAGATAAATAAAGTGATAAAGAAGCTCAGGCTCAGAGAATTTTTAGGTAATCCTGCCCCAGGACACACAGCTAGAGAGAGATAGCATCTTCAACTAGGCTCTTCTGCTCTAAATCACCTTCCTCTCCGCTCCACACTGTTAAACAATGTGAGGCTCAAATTAGCTCATTATGTTGTGGATTAACAGTTCTGGTTATTACCAGGAAAGATGGCTGAGACCTTTGGCATTCGCACCTTTGGAATTCTCTGAATCACCTTTCCCCATTGAATGGAAAACTGACGTTCAGTGACTCGCAGTCTAAATTGGACTTTCATCCTTGTTTGCAAAGCTCACATAAAGACATGATGGTGAGCACAGATGTGCAGAGTCTCAGGAATAATTCTTTTTATATTGCTCTGTTTATGGCAATATAATAAACGGTCCTCTTAAAGCTACGCTGGCTTGTATTGTTCATTATGTGGCCACAAAGCTAATTTATGATGGGTCTATAACTGTGACTTGCACCGTTAATCCCTAATGAAATTCCACAGTTTTGGAGGAGGCAGGTATAACTTTGGGTGAGATTTTGAAGTATTCTTAGTTGGTCCTATAAAAGGAGACAACAGAACCACTGAAAGGGACTCCGAGTAGAACTGTCGAATTTTTGAAATCGAATTGTTCCTCAATCCTGAGTACTGGCACTCCCTATACCTGATAACAAACATGCGACTCTCACGAAGGCAGAGAACCCTGTGGTGAGAAGAGGCCCTGAGTCAGACAGACCTAGGTACAAATCCCGGCCCTGCCACTTCATAATTGTAACTTTGGGCCAGTCACTTCACCCCCTAAGCTAAAAAATGGGGATAACTATATAACACCTACCTTCCAGGGTCACTGTGACAGTTATTCAAGACAATACAAAAGAGAGTTGAGCATATTTCTGGCCCATGATATGGGCTCAATAAATGTTATCTACTGTTATGATCTTGATTAACACAGCCATCAGTGAAAGCACTGGATATTAACAAAAACCCTTGATAGTATGAGACAAGACGAGACATGCCCCTTCAGAAATGTGAATTATAGTTTTTCAGTCTCCAGCCTGTAACTAAGTGATGATTGTCACAATGCCAGGAATTTAAAGGACAGCTTCAAATTATTGACCCCCTTCACAGTAGTAGTAAACATTTGGGTTTGTTGAGTGCCTGGTAGCATATACCAAGATGGGTCACACAGAAACACACTCCACAACCACACAGCCATGGCCATGTGATGAGGGATGGCAGATGTGGTATCAGCTGCCCTGGGGGGCTTCATGGCTTGCCTAAGGCAAGCTGGTGAGGGAGAAGGGGAGTAGACCCCAGTGCAGGGCTCTAAGTCTAGCCTGCTTCCTGCCACCTGTCACCCAGTTGGAAGGAGAATGACAGCATTTCAAGTGTTCTCTCTCCTCTTATCCTGATCACGTAGGGTCACCTGCCTGGGTCCAACCCTGGCTCTGCCTCTGTGTGGCATTGACGGGAAACTTAACTTCTTTTGACTTCAGTTTCCTTATCTGAAAAAATGGAGGTAATAGCACCAATCTAGCAATTATGTGATTGTTAAATTACATCATTTTTGTACACACATAGAACAGTGTCCGTTATATCTTTTTCTACCTCCCATCCAAGGACACTTTCACCAAGTGGAAGGTATTTTAAAACTAGTATGTCTTTGCAATGAAACCAAACAAGGGACGCCTCTTGCCTAGATGCAGGACAGCTGAGAGACCATCTTCATGCTCAGAGAGGCAGTTTCAGGCAGAGGAAGCAGGCTCGGGGCTTTATTTCAGAAGACTTGCTCCCCACTCCTTGAGCAGCTTTAGTAGGTGGCTTACCCTCTCCCACCCTCAGTTGCCTCCCACTTACCTTATAAAGCTGTTGTGGGGATTAAGAGAGAAAATACAGGTGAAATGGTTATCCCAGTGCCTGGCACAGCTCAGACACTGGGCAGGCGGAAGCTCTGTTCATGTTGCCTATGCTGCATGCTGTCTGGCATGCCCAGAGCCTTCATCAGGAGCTGCAGGCCAGCAGACAAGCCCTCAGTGGTCCTCCCACCATCAGGGTCCACTGTGGGTTGGCAGAGATGGATTCCTGCTGACCACCACCTACCAGGAAGGAGGACTGTCTCTTCCCTGAGATGAATGTCTTGCTGTTCAGCACCAAGAGCAGGATTTAATGAAGGCAGCTTAAATCAACATGCCCTGCGTTCAGCAACCAGCCCTGTAATGAAATGTGAGCTGACAGGTTCCTCAGCACTTTGGTGAGGTTTGTGAAAACAGTGAAGGCAGATTTTATATAGTGTTTACTTGGGTCCCTGGTTCCTGGCAGCCTGGTTTCCAGTCTCATCTCAGAAACACCTCCTTAAATCCAGCCCCTGTGTAAGGTCCTCCACCCCGACAAGCAGCATGAGAGAACTGTGAACAGGCTCCTGTGTCCCTGAAGAGCACAGGTTCTGTAGCCCACCCATCACCCCAAGGCCCTCTGTCCTTAACTCTGGGCCCTACGGGACTCTGCTTCCCAAATCATTTGGGATGGTGACGATGACAGCAGGGAAGACGATTGTTGCTGTTGCTGTCATACAGATAGGAAAGGTTGGAGAGGGGAAATGACTTGCCCAAAATGGTTCAGCTTACAGTAGCAGAGTTGAAGTCAGTGCAGACCCTCTGTGTCTCAATCCTCAGCTCTTGCCTCAACCCTTTTCCATCCAAGGAGGCTTCTTGTCAGTAATCTTTTCTTTCTGACAAGCCACAGGATGGAGTGCTAATTAAAGAGCCACCTATTTCTTTGTGCTTACCACGTACCAGCCCTTGAACTGTGCTTTACAACCATTACCCTGGGTTAATGTTCCTAAGAGCACTGTGAAGATAGTGTCACCAGCATTATCATTTTCTAGATGAGGAGACTAGGAGCTCAGAAGGAATGTTACTTTCCAGTACCCACCTCACCTTATTAGTAAATGGCAGAATTCAGATTCAAACCAGATGTGGCTCCAAGGTCTTTCCTAAGTGTGTTAGTCAGCTTTCTGTCACTGTGACAAAATACCTGAGATAATCAAAAAGAGGAAAGTTTTGTGTGGGCTCATAGTTTCATTGATTCCAGTCCATGGTCAGTTGGTCCCATCACAATGGGCCTTGTAGGATGACAATATGTCATTGTGGGAGCACATGGTGCAGAAAGCTACTCACCTCATGGTGGCCAGGAAGTGAAAGACAGAGAAAGAGGAATGGTCAGGGTCCCCATACACTTTCAAGAGGGCACATCCAATGACCTAACTTTCTTCCACTAGGCCCCACCTCCTACAGGGTCAGATAACCTCCCAATAATGCCATAGGCTAGGGACCCAACCTTAACACATGGCCTTTGGAAGACATTCAAGATCCAGAATTGAGGGCTAACACTGTGGTAATTAGAGCAGTCATGTCTCTCTCAAACCAATCTGTGAACTCCATGAGATCAGGGTCTGTCCATATTCTGAGCAGAGGGCCAGACATGCATTAGAGTCTCAGTGTCTATTGCATGTATGACCCAAGAACTAACCAGTGAACAGGCAAAGAGAGGACAAGAATGCCCACTGGGAACACAGAAGAGGGACAGGCTGCAACTGAAACTCTGTGTGGGAAAATCCAGCACACCACCAGACAGACAGCTGTCCTCTTTACAGGACCCTCCTCCCATGAGCCCCCTTCCTTGCCACCCCACACACTCTGCAGGGTAAAAACCAAGCCTCTGGCTCCTTCTCTGCCACTTTCCAGACCTCACTCAAGGGCAGTGCCAGCCCAGCCAGAGCTCCTCCTAGACTAGAACTGCATATTTCCCCACCTTCATGCATCCTCCTCAGGGAGCAGCCTGCTGGACTGGCTGCATCATCAGCCTGTGCTTGAAGCAGCCCAGCTCCACAGCTCACAGCTCCACCCTCCCCAGGGCTGGGTTGGCGATTCCTCCTCTTGGCTCAGAGCTGCCTTAGAAACCGGAGGAATTTTAACCTCTTTGAGAAGGTCCTTCGAATTGGAAAGTCTACCTGTCTTTTAGAACTTAATGGCTTCTAAAGAAGGTTGCAGGCTCTGTGACATTCACCAGGGTACCATTTCAAAGGGCAGTCCTTAGACTTATCCTTTACTCCTCCATGGATTCATTTTGGGGGGTCTTTCTTCCCACCCTCACCCATGGCCTCTGTTCTCAGCCTCATAAATTCATTCCTCATTTCCACCGCTCTGAGTCTTGTCTCCCATAAATGGCTTTTATTTGAAAGGAGCCTCTCACTACATTTTATTCCTTTGGGTTGCTGGCGCACAGAAGCAGTGCGTGGCAGAGCGCCTGCCTGTAAAATGCTCTTGCTGGTGGTTTATGATTCTTATCATTTCATTGCACTTGAGTTTCATGGAATAACAGGTGGAGATGTTTTAGAGATACAGTGGCATTGGTTTGGAGGTAGCTTGTGCACTCAGTAAGAATTGCATGAGATTTGGAGTAGGACCAGGCTAGATTGTCAAGACTCGGCTGATCCTTGGAATATAGCTAATGACACCTGCCTGGCAGGGCTGTTTTCCAAATTAGCTTTAATATGGATGCATAAAATGCTTAGCATGATGACTGGCATTCAGTAAGCACTTACTAAATGAAGTATGGGTGTGTGTATATTTTTCAGAATGTATGATCAGGTCTAAATTAGCCAACAGTGTTGAGAGTCTAGCAAAATTAAGTTTGAGGACAGTTTACATAGTAAAAGTTCAGAGCCAGAGGCCTGGATCTGAGTCAATGTTAAACAATTTGTTTTCTCTTTCAGGGACTCAGTGTCCTTGCTGCTTCTGAGTCTGTCTACCATCCTCTTTCCCCAGCCCCCAATGCAGGTCCTTGACTCTAGACCAAGAGTCATTAATATGCTGACATGTTTATCCCCAAACAACTAGGTCAGTGGTCCGCAGCACAAGGGCCATACTGTATTAGCGGCAGCCTTCTCTCAGGACGGTGAGCTTTCTGAACTCAGTGCCAGCAGGAATTCAGCCTCCTCAGAGAAAGACCTGGAGCAGCTCCAGACCTGCCCCCACCCCTGCAGCCAGGCACATTTGTTTCACACAGTCACTGAACCTTTCTGGCCTCTTCTGTGTGCTGAGCACTGTTCCAGGCACTGAGGATCAGAGAGCCTCAAAGTCTGTTTACAAAGCATAGCACCCAAGCACCCAGCCAGATGTGTGGACAGTAATGATTAGGAGCCTGGGAGAGGAACCTGGGGAGGTCCTCACCTCCCAAGGAGACTTGGGAGCCACTCTGTGAAAGGGAACTGAAGGGATGCTTGTTGGTGGCAAGGAGGGCAGGGCAGTGCTGGCAAAGGGACAGCATGTGCAGACACAGAGAGCCCTGTGAGCAGGTGATCTCTTGGTAAAGACGTACCTCTGACTAGAGAGTAGGAGCCCCAGGTAAGGGGCAGAAATTCAGGCCAGAATATAGGCAGTCCAGATCATGGAGCTGACCAGAATGCCTTCCTAAAAGTCTTAAACTCACAACTTTTTCAGTGAACATTGACTACTTCCCTTTCAGATTCCACATCAGGGCTCTCTCTTTGGCTCTTTGAGCTCAACCTGGCTTAGACTCTACTTTAACTCAGGGAGACCTTCCAGAATTCAAACTCAGATCCTCTGAGCTTTCAGTTCCTTCTCTATTGCTCTCTCTCTCTACCAAAAAGAAAAGAACATCACAAAGCATAAATAGTAACAACAACGATTAGATGGATAGGGATCTGAACAGCTCTGTTATTAAATTAGGTCACAATTGACAGCAAAATGAACCAAATGCTTAAAAAAAAACTGAAAGTAGAAGCAGGGTTAAAAAAAAATTAAACCTCTAAACACAGCAGTTGCATTAATGCTAACTTTTGAAAATGGTAATTCAATTTTATTTACGAGGCAAAATATAATTACATTTAAATTTGAGGGAACAGAATTTAATTCTTATTAATGACAGAAAGACTGAGTGAGATGCTTTAATGCCAGAGAAATTGTCTTATGTTCATGGATGGGAGAGAAAATTAGATTCAGCATTGAACATTCTCCCCTGTTACAAGTCTCATTTGTGTAGCCAGAATTGTTCCCTCTCTGAGAAGCATTACCTTCTCAGCCCAGAAAGCACAGCACCAACATCCAATTAAACATCAAAAGGAAACGATCAGGCTGGGCTATTCCTGTACAGGTAAGGTACAGGACAGGAATCTCAAGGTTAGAATTTCACCCAAGAAATAATATCCAGTGAGACTTGACATTTTCTGTGCCCCTTCCCAGCAGCGAGTGACAGCCTAAAAACCAAAGTTCAGAATAATAAATATCTGAGAGATTAACGCTGCCACAGTGAAGGAAGGGGAGTGCTGGAGGGAGACAGGATGAGCTCGCCAGTTGTCTGGAAAGTAGCATGGAGGTTTAGACACAATGAGATGGTCAGTTCCTAACATTTAATCAAACACTGGAAAATGGGGCCCAGACAGGCATACTGCTAAATACTGCCAGAGTTAAAGGTTGATAAACCAGAAGCTGGCAGCTTTTTAATTTAGTGGAATTTCCCCCGACAGCCCTGGAACATTTTCTATCAGAACTGGAGCTCTTCAGTATGCAAATATAAGCCCTCCTGAAATTGGGTTTCAGAATCAGGTCTCTGTTTGGATGTCCAAGCTGATATCTTGTTCTCTCTCTCTCTCTCTCTCTCTCTCTCTCTCTCTACTTGTCTTCCTGGATCAAACTGCTGTTATGATAACTTGTAATTTTAAAAATAACTGCTCTTTGAATGGAAATTTCCTTTGTACAGAACTCTTTCATATATATGCATCAACAACAAATGCAGAAGCCTCTGACCTTGCAGGTAGTGTTGTTCCCAAGAAATCAGGGTCTAGAGAACTTGGGTGACTTTTCCAAAAACACTTTGGGCATCTAGAGTTCAAATCCAGGCTCCTCTGGGTCCATAGTTCATCTTTATCCCCTGCACAACTCTGTCATTGGCTGTTACCAAGGTTCATGCTGAACCTGGCGGTGAATTAGGTATCAAGTGTACAGGGGGACACCACTTGTAGTAATCCTGCCAGGAACCATGCAAATTGAGTCATGATCATGGTGTGTCTCACAGTACTCTAAGAGTTCAGGAAAGAGACCAGTTTCTTTCAACTGGGGAGATCCAGGTGGCTTGTTGGAGGACATGGGACTTAAGGTGGGTGGTGGAGGTTGGCTATGAGTAGGCACAGATAGAAGGAGGAGGCAAGCACTTTGTAGCAAAGACTTGCAACACGTACAGAGCTGAGACAGATCAAGGGCATCTCCTGGCCATTTTTAGTAGTGCAGTGTGGCTTATCTCAGCATATTTGTGGCAGTAGTTAGGGGGGAGGAGGTGAGGAAAGCCAGCAGGTATCAGAGCCTGAACAGCCAAAAAGATTTCAGGTTTGTCTGTCTGGAAACCTCCAAGAAGTTTTAAGCAGAGGTCCAACTTGATGGTTTGGTCTTAGAAAGTTTACTGTAATATCAGTGGACAGTTTAGATGTCTGGGGAGATCCTGGTGGAAGTGTCCAGGAAGGAGATGAGCTCATAGCTGGGTGGAGAAATGGATCTTTTACCAAAGGACATCTAGTCAGAGATCTTTTGGAGGAGGACATCATCTATCTTCATTTCACCCATGTGGACCCTTTCAGTGAGTTTTGGTTGGGTTCCAACTGTGGCCAAGGATGCACATCCCATTCATGTTATTTAGTTTCTTCCCTCACCAGGCCTCTCTTGACCTGTTATCCTACAAAGTCAGACCCTAGTTGAAGGTTGCCTCCAGCTAGGTTTGAAGACCTCTAATCAGGAAGCCTGGTACCCTCCAATTAAGATGAATAACAGGCTTACTGCTTCTTGCAATAGGTACTTTTAAAGGCTTGAAATTCTTGTCCTGGAGGACTAGGTGTGGAGACCTGCTCTGCACCAATACACTGGAATTCACTTTTCTGCCTGGTTTGAAGGTTCTCTAAGCTCCTTGAATGAGGTGAAAGGCCATGTGCTTCCAAGGCTCATTAGCTTTGTGCCATCTCCATGTGCGGAACAGAGCCATGACTTGGAGCAGCTCTGGCTCTCAGGTGATAGGGAGGGAAGTTGAAAAGCACAAGAGAGCAGCTTGGGTTTGGCCTCAATGTCTAGAGGACACTAATTACAGTAAGGAAGTCAGACTCAGGCTGCTTTTCTGTGCCTTCCTCCCTGTCTAGTGTCTTCCTGAAACCTGCACTAGGATTCAAAAAACACTAGTCTAAGTTAGTGAGGGAAGGAGCAGGGGGTGTCCTACTCAGAGAATGCTGGCTTATTCAAAATACAGATCTCACCCTTAGGAGAGAAAATGACCAGCCTACTGTGCACTGGGTATGGTGACTGACTTTGCACTCATTTACACACATGGGAGGACTTGAGTTCCTGTGGATAGGAGTAATTTCATATCATCTCTGCATTCCCAGTCTCTAGGGATATCTGGCACATAATAGGTGTACACGCTATAGATAGATAGGTAGATATGTATAGATATATAAACGTATACACAGTAACCCAGACCTTGGAAGTAACACAGCCCCTCAGACCTTGGGAGTCAGGGAGGAGCAACTGGAGCTAGTAGGCCATCCGGGTAGGGTTTCTGCTTCTACCTCTGACTACCTCTGCAATGGTGCTGGGAAGTGAACCAAAAGGCCTCATGCATGCTACGCAAGTGTTCTACCACTGAGTTACATCCCAGCCCTTTTTATTTTTTATTTATTCTGAGATAGTCTTGCTAAGTTGCCCAGGCTAGCTTCAAACTTGTGGTCCTGCCTCAGCCTCCCAAGGAGTTGATATTATAGGTGTGCACCATTGTGCCAGGTTTCTCAATACACTTTAAAATCAATTTTAAAATCTGGTAGATGGGGTATTATATCACCATTTTATGGATGACATAGATGAGGTGCAAAGGTGGGCAGCATTTGTCTCACGTAGCTAGGAAGTAGCAGAGCAGGCTCTTGAACCCAGCTTGCCTGACTCCAAGACCTCTGCTCTGTGCAAAGTCAGAACCTTGAGTAGTCACATGGCATTCTCTGCCCTGTGTCACTGGAATCTGGCACCACATAGATACATGAGAAAATGTATTTCCTGTGTGAGATTCACTAGGGAGTGCAGAGATTAATCTGTGATAGCAGGATCCTGGAGGCACCACAGGTAGATTAATAACCCTGAGAAAGAATGATCTGCATAGAAGTCTTTCTGAAGGCAGGAAAAGGCGAATTGCTTGCAGCTGGGATAAGGTTTCAAGGAGGAGGTGTTATCAGAGCCGGAACTGAAAGCACACTTAGACTTGAACGTGTGAAGATGAAGTAAAGGAGGGCCTAGACCATGGAAACTGCACATGCAGAAGCACAGAGGAGGGGCCCAAAGTACATCAATGTCTCAATAGCCATTTGCCTAGCTGGCCCCCTGCAGGACTGTTTTTATAAGGTAGCTAGCAAGTTCGTCAAGTACTCACATGTGAATCACTGTGTGGCCTAGAACAAGGCACTGCTTTTCTCTGGGTCCTAATTTTGCTGTCTTACCTTGCTCTAAGCACAAAACCTACTTCTCTAAGTTCTCATCTTTTTCCTTCTTGGTCCTATAACCACCTGAGATATCCTGTTTAGAACCAGTCACTTCCTACCCACTGCCAGCCTCTCCCAACTTGCCCTTTCTTCATTTTCCACTCTCCCTATGGTCCTCTATCTACCTTCTCTCATCACTCACACCTCTCTCATCTCTGCCTTTCTTCCACACCCACCTTACAAAATCCAGGATCCCTCCAACTTTTCCCTCTCTCTGGTCTTACAGTTAGGCTTCTGATCACTGCTAAGCCACATGCCATCATGCTCATGATCTTTAGCCTTTCCTGAGCCCTCCCAGATGCAGTTCTTCTCACACTTCAAGAGCTCTCCCTTTTGGGCACCAGATGGGCTATTTCAGTGTCCACAACTATTCACCAGGCCCCTGATCAGCAGAGATTCCTGCCTCCTACCTCACTGAGAACACTGAGAGCATTAATCAAATACTTCCCCATTATCCTGGATGGTTCCCTACATAACCCATGGCCCCATGTCTCTCTGCCTGTATCCCCTTCCCCAGGGGATGAACAGCCCTCTAAGCCTGTCTGCCATATATGCTTTGGGTTCAATCCTTGCCAACTGTTAAGAGGTACCTCAGTGGAACATCATTCCTTGCCTTCCCCATATCTTCAAACCCTCCCCTCCCTGGCCCGTTCCAGCAGATAAACACAAGATAGTTGCCATATAATGGATGATTATTCCATGAAAGATGTACGTGATACTAGACACATTGCATTGCATTCATTTAACCTGCACATGAGCCTAAGATTTGATATCTATATACTATTTTGCAGATGAGAAAGCTGAGGCACGGAGAGATGAAGTAACTTGCTCAGGTCACATGTTGGATGGATGATGGATGGATGGATGGATGGATGGATGGACAGATAGTTGGATGTCCTGGTAACTGGATAACCAGTTAGACAATGATGTAGTTGGGTAGATGGATAGACAGATGGACTGATGGATAAACAGACAGAAAAACAGAGAAACAAAGAAAAGGAGAAGCTCTTAATCCAAAAGGGATTCAGTTGGAGTGAGGAAAGAGACTTAAACTCCGATTTTAGAGATTGTATAGTCTAGCTGGGGCAATGATCTAATATACAATTAACAGTCATGGAACATTGTCAGATTACAGCAGGAGTAAAAGTACCCTTACAAGACTGCTGTGAGGCTGGAATGAGGTAACATTTCTGTGCCACCAACAACAGTTCTGCAACATTATGGACGTTTCATTTCCTCTTTATTTTGCCTTAACTGCTAGCTAGATTGACCTGAATTTTAAGTCTACCAGGATTCAGAGAAATTCCTCAAGTTGAGCAGTAACTCAGACAAACTAGTGATAAAACAAAAAATGCTAGCAGAATTCATCTTAAATCATCAAACTCACTATTAAAATTTCTTAAGGTCACTCTCCATATCAGTTCCTAAGCAAAAAGAGCAATTTGACTTATTATCCTTTTTAGTTCTAAATGCAGACTTACAAACACACTTCCCAAGAGGTCACATGGGGCCCAAACTCTGTTCCCACACTCCTAGAAATTTTTTATGTGTGTGTGATACAATTCAAATGTTTTCGTTTATTAAATTTTTTTCTAACATGGGTATAATTCAATGGAATGTGACCATTAGCAACATACTCCTAGAATTTTAAAAATGTCTTCATCTGCATTCATTCCTTGTTCAGCAGGAAGTGTGCAGATCCATGGGTGGGGTCCCTACCACTCCCTATTTGTGGCCATTTTGAGCATCTTTCTAAGTAGAAGAAATTTTATGGGAAAATTATGCATAAGTCTCTCCCTTTAGGGGGAAGACACAGCTTCCCCCACCAGCTATTTTAATGAACAGGATTGTAAAATAAGTCCAGACAAATTAAAACATAGCCGTGATAGGTCCCAGGCTTCATCTGGGCTTGTGTGAGGATTAATGTTTAATAAGAGGAGCCTGGGGCAGCTTCTCCCTTACGTGTATACTTTTGGGCATAATTACCAATAGCCAAACCTTACATCTTTTCTCTGCCCTTTTCATCTCTTCCTCATATGTTCACCTCCTTCCATGTCATAGAAAGACAATGGGTGCAGCTTGGGCCTTGGTCTAAAGGAAGATGTGTCTGAGGGTAAGGACTGAGACTTTTTCAGTCACAGAGTTCACACTCTGATTGGAGATGAGTGTCTAAGAAGGTTAGGTGCAAAAGAGTCTTAGCCTCCATGTGAATATATTTGACAAAATAACTTGTGTGCACTACAGCAATGAGATGGTATGAAACCAACAAATATACACCTCTTCCATGGAACTTTTTTTTCCAATCATTTATTCTTTTTAAAATTTTTTTTAAAATTTAATTTATTTTTAATTCTACAGACTGCATTTTGATTCATTATACACAAATGGGGTACAACTTTTCATTTCTGTGGATGTGCACGATGTAGATTCATACCATTCGTGTAATCATACATGTACATAGGGTAATGATGTCTGTCTCATTCCACCATCTTTCATACCCCTGCCCTCTCCTCCCTCTCATTGCCCTCTATGTAATCTAAAGTTCCTCCATTCTTCTCTTACCAATTATTTGTTCTTTTAACTAATGTCTGTAGAAAGCCATGTTGTGCCATGCCTGGTGCTAGTGTCAGTAACCAAGATGGATAAAAGCTAGCTGCCATCAGGTGGGCTTCCCATCTAGAAAAAGGTGGCATGTACACAAGTGTGACAGGGAAGAGATGGGCTTGGCAAGGGCATATGCTTGGGTTTGACTTCCTACGGAAGAAGAGCTCATGTGTTCTTGAGCGTGACTGGCTCATCTCCAAGACCCTGTTATAGTTCAGGCTAGAACTTCATCAGCTTGGAATGAGAATTTTAGGACAGTGGAGATTATCACCTGATTTCAAAAATAATCACAGCCTACAAATATGAATGGCTTCTATCTAGCTTTTAATAGTCTTGACTGATGGTGCTGGCCAGGTGACAAGAACAAGAGCTTCATGACCAAATATTGAGGCTGCTATTAGAAAAGTAAATATTTTGCTCATCCCGAAGGTGCTCCTCTGTTAGGTAGCAGCATGGAGCTCTGCTGATACAGTATGTCTTAGGGCTTCATCAACCAGTCATATATGCAATATAGTGTACCCAGAGCTTGTCAGACATACCCCTTCCTTTAATTATCACCATCCACCCTGTAGGAGGGGGATCATTACTACTCTCTCCATTTAAGGAGTGAAGAATTATGGCTCAGAGAGATTAATTTTCCCAGTGACCCACAGCTGGGAAACAGGGGAGTCAGGCCTGAAGCTTAGTCTACCCTATGGCCTATGTACTCCTCACTACCTTGACAGATTCCTCCCAGACCCCAGACCTCCAGCATTTAGTCAGAAGACTGAATTTTGATCATATGAAAGTCAGCCAGAAATTTTCAAATGTTCTTGTGTTGGGTATGTTGCAAAAGTCAGAATTCACATCTGATCTTCCAACTTCAATCTAGCATACTTACCACTACCTCTCAATTCCTTTTTTTATAAAAAAGTGTGTGTGAAATTTATTATATTCTGACCACACACCAGGAACTAGGCTGGAATCTTCACTTTAGCTCATGCTTGCTCACATAGTTTGGTAGATTTAGGTTATGGCCATCGGTCATGTCAGACCTACACTCCTTGTGGTCATCCCCACTTCAATCCTCAGTGCTTGCTTGTAGGACTTGCACATGGTGAGCCTAGGAAATCAACCAAATGAAAACAAGTCCTGCAACAACCCTCCAGAGTGGTCCATGTCATCCTAGTTTACAAAGAAGGAAATTTGAGACTGAGGAGCTGCAACCCAAATTTCACAAAGGCCCATTTCCATGATGTAAAAGGCATATGAGCTGTCAAAGCACATTCTGTAACATCATCCTGTTTGGATCTCACCAACTACCCTGTGAAGTTATATCTGCTTTAATGTCAAAGCAGAATCTGAGAAGGAAAAAATAAAGCAATTCCTTTTATTTCAGGAATAAAAATAATATATCAAAGTATTTGGCAGAAGAAATAACAAATAAGGACTAAACCACAGGACAAATGATAAAGTAGCAGCTCAGGTTTCTACTCCCATCATGCATCAGGGGGTCTCTTCCACTCAAACAGGCCCCTCTGCAAAGGAGAACCCGAGCGCTCACAGGCTGTGTTACCATCAGTTAGCACCCCATAAACATCAAGGTCGCCAGTTCAGGCCCCTTCCATTAAAATGTGTAAGAGCTCACAACCCAGCTTGTAAAGGGCTGTTGGAGGGTACCCAGTCACCAGGCAGCTTTCACTTTGTGCCAGGACAGCATGTCTAGTGTCAGCTAGCAAGGAAATGGAATGTTTGGATGGACAGAACTGCAGGCTCCAGACGCAAAGAATGAGATCGAGTGTCTGGGAAACTCCATGTGGAGGATCCCATTTCATCTCGCATATATCCAGGGTCTAACTTGAACATAACAAAAAAGAGGCAGCAGGGCCAGAAGTGGGTAGGAGGAATCTGATGGAATAAACCAGGAGTTTCCCTGAAAGGGAAGCCTCCCTGGGGGATATAACTGCTCCTTGCTTATTCTAAGGCCGTTTCCTTATCTTTAAAATTCCTGTCTTGCAATAGTGTGTTGCTTGAGGATTGTCACAACAAGGAGAATGCACAGATATCCACATGACCTTGTAGAATGTCCTTCTCCCATCTGGGTCTTGGTATCCTCATCTCTAAGAAGGATAGCAGCCGGGTGTTCTCATAACATCCTCATGATATTTAAGTGAGAAATTGTATGTGAAATATGCTTCTTAAACTGTAAAACCTGATCTAAGTGTTAGCTAAGTCAAAAATGGCCTTCCCACACATTACCTCATTTGATCCAACACCAAGTCTGTAAAATTTGTGAAGTGGGAATTATTGTCCCCATTTTACAGAAATGGAAAGGAAGGTTCAATGGATTGTATAACATGCAGCTTGCAGATTATTCAGCCAATAAGTGGCAAAGACTTGGGTAGACTCCTGATCTAACTAATCCTCAGATCTATGGTTTTAATCCATTGCATATATGCCACATGGTATGGATAATGGCTATAGATGATTGGGATGGCTATAGATTATTTGGATAATTTTGGAATGCTAATATCAGTTTGTGGTTTATTTGGACTATGACTTCCTAGGACATCATGTTCATTATTTATGTATTGACCTCTGTATTCTTAGCATGAGGTATAGTCTCTGGCACATAGTAGGCATGTGTAGAAGGTTATTAGAAGGATAAATAAGTCAGTATGAATTTATTGATACCTACTATTTATCAGGTACTAAGTGCTCTCTGAAGTGAGTACTGTCATCATCCCTATTGCATTGAGGAAGCAAATGAGGCTCAGAGCGATAGCATAGGAGGTCATGTAGCTGGCAGAACTGAGGTTTGTAATTGCATCTGATTACAAGTTTTACTCTCCTTTGTCCACACTACCTCCAGATTAATTAATAAAGGAATGAAGTAAGGTCTTCTCTCCATATCCACAGGTTCTGCATCCATTCAACCAAGTACAGATTGAAAATATTCAAAAGCATTTTCCATCTGTACTGAACATATGCAGACTTTTCTCATTATTATTCCTTAAGTAATAAATCTAGCAACTATTTACATAGCACTTACATTGTATTAGGTATGATAAATAATCCAGAGATGATTTAAAATATATAGGAGGATTATAAAGGTTAAATATGCATACTATGCCATTTTATAAAAAATGGACTGAGAATCCATGGATTTGGGCATTCAGGGGGGTCCTGGAATTAATCCCCACTGAATATTGAGGTACACGGGGCAGCTATGCCATTAGCTAAGATCTGAAGTCCCACAGGTAAGTCCAGGGCAAGGCCTGCCTCTTCTTTTCTTGGTCCCTATCAACTCTGTACATCCTACTATCTGAAAACATGTCCACTTTGGCCCCAGCAGCCTGTCCCTCTCCTGGCTCACTCAGTGAATAGAGGTACTGTTTGCTGTTTACTTTCACACCATAAACTACCACTGGGAAAAGTGTCGAGTAAACCCAAGCAAAGCTGGAGTTGATCTCCTCTCCTGGGCTCTCAGGGGAAAGCCCCAGCGCTGAGCCCAGACCCAGCCACCAGAGTCACTAGGAAGTCATTGCCCTTTTGGTGGTATGCAGAAGAGTTGAGAGTTTCAGGGACAGGGTCTAGGGAGGCCTGGGGACTGGAGATTGTCATTATTGTCTCTAGGAAAGCCTAAGATGTTGTCTACACTTGATCTTAACCAAATGGCTGAGAAGTGGTGCCTAAAACATTGTCTGAAAAGAGTTTGAACAATGTCCCAGAGGACTGCTGGAGGTAGTGGTACATAGTTCCACAGCCCCACTCTCACGTGGGACATTTTCATGTGGACAGGTCACTAGGGAAAGGTAGACCTAGCTGGACTTTCAGCCAGGCTGAGCAGCATGTAAACAACTTGTTTTTCATCCTCGTGTGCCTGTCTCCCTGGGCAACAAAACTTAATTAGGACTTTATCCTGTGCCAGGACTTGTGCTGGGTACCAGGGATAGAGGTGATCTGAGGAAGGAGACCCAGTCCCAGGATGCTCCTGGTCTGACAATGAGATAGACAGAGAAACAAAGAAATCACTCTAATATGTAATATGGGATGAGTAGGGGCAAGAGAATAACCACAGGGTGAATTGCAGGTGACTTCTGGCCTCCTGTGACAGGTGAGCCAAGCCTGGGGGTGTTGGAAACTGTGTATAAATTATGGATTTGTTTAAACCATCATAAGGCAGGGAGGCTGCTTTTCTGGGAACTCCTGGGTGAAATTCCCCTGTTCGAGAAAGTTCAGATCATGCTGATGCCCTGCCTTAGCTCACAGCCCTAGGTTCAAACAGCCACCCGAAGATGGGCATGACCTGCCAAGCCCCAAACAACTTGTTGTTCCCATCTTTATCCTGTTTTCCTCAAGAAGCCTGCCACACTGAAACCTCTCGGTGTATTTCCCCTTAAATAAAGGCTTTGGGCCCTTTTTCCTTATTTAGTTCCAGTTCCTATCAGGGCTGGAGGACCCACTGAGAACCCCAATTTTAAAACTATTTTCTGTCTATTGTCTTCTGTTCTTTACTGATTATTTTCAGACTTTTATTTTCCCAGCTGGTTCATACCTCCAAGCAGGAATCTGCTCTACCAGGGTGCTGGTAACCCCAGAATTGGGGGTAGATTATATTGTGTAACATAGTGGGTAATTGTATCATAGGGTCCCACAGACTTAAAGCCTGGGACCTTAAAAATGGTCAGTTTACCCCCTGAAACAGGTGAGAAAACTGATACCCAGAGAGAAGAAGTGACCTTCTCAGCAGATTAGTGGCCAAGCAGGCATGGACTTTCCAAACCTCTTTGAACTCCCAGTCTTCAGGAAACCTTTCTTGAGTTACTCCACCATTACCATGGTCTTTTGTATTGTCCACCTCACTAAGTGCTCACTACAGCTTTGCTTGGTCAGCAGGCGGCTGACCACAGTATCACAGATGCGTAGGTCAGGAACTGTGGCTCAGTAAGTCAAAGGACCTGAGCAGGTCACACAGCTCAGAAGCTCCCGTGCCTAGCATAGAACCCAGGTCCCTGGCTCTGGCTCAGAGCTGTCTCTGTTCCTCCTCCAGCAGTTACCCTTCCTCTGGACAGATGAGAAATCAGATGTGTAGGAAGTACCTCCGTTTTGCTTGCATAGGAGCACACCATAAAGAGCAACTCTTACTACATTTTTTTAAAAATTTGCAAACAGTTTATCCATAGTCTTGAGGTTAGAAATGAAGGTCTGAGCCTCTGAGATCTAATTTGTTTTCTTTCCTTTTTCAAAAGCAGCTAAAATATTAGTAGCTTCTACACCAGTGTCTCTTGTTAGGGAATAATGCGAACAGGCAACTTAACACAGATGCCAGTTCATTTAGTTTAAAAAGAAATTTAAAGTGTCAGGATTTTCACATGAACATGGAGACTGTTGGGCCATGAGGCATCCGGGTCTCCATCAGAGCCCTGGCAGAGTGCACCCATGGACACAGTTGCTCAGCCTGTTTCCTAAAGAGCACTTAGGTTTTGGAAACCTTCACGATCTCTGCCTGCAAGAAGCATGAAGTAGTTGCTGGCCAGGAGCCCGAGGCTCGTGAATCAGGCCCTGTGTGCTCTGCACGGCCGCACAGACCGGCCTTTGTGAAGCAGCAGGCAGCTCCACTCTGGCCCTGAAGGGCCCCCAACCCCGGCTGTTTGCTTTGGGTCTAAAAGCCCATTTAGATGGAGCTCGGACTTAGGGGGAGGAAGCAGCAAGCCAAGGACAGAGAATAAACTGCAGGTTTTGGACAACAACCCGGAGTATGCCCATGGGGTGGGGGGTCCAGGCTCCCATCACCCCCACTTCAATTAGAGTCAGTGCTGTAGGGAAACGCAGGCCCCCGAACTCTTCACATGCCCCAGCCAGACCCACAAGCTCTTCACTTGGCGACCAGGACTCCTCCTTACTTTGTTTTCACACATAACTGGTTTTTAATTAAATTTGACTTTTCCTCACATCTGTTCAGAAGGCCAGTCCCCTTTGGAAGTGGCAAGCACAAAAGCAGAGGCAGGCTGGCAGCAGGAAGCCAACAGAGCGGAGCCCTCGGTCCCTCCTGTTCTGGAGGGGAAACGAGGCAGGGCAGGCTTCTGCCCGGGGCATTGTTGTGGTCCTGAGGCCATTGTCCACTGAGATTAGTCTTCCAAGCCTCTGGAACTCTGATCACTCACAGAAGCCTTGTAGGTCACCAAGTGTGACCTCTGTCCCCAGCAGTGACTTGCTCAGTGCGTGTTTCTTTCTCTCCTCCTCCCCCCTTCTGCCCACAGAGATCTGTGCCGCTGACTGTGGCGGCCACGGCGTCTGCGTGGGGGGCACCTGCCGCTGCGAGGATGGCTGGATGGGGGCAGCATGTGACCAGCGAGCCTGCCACCCGCGCTGTGCAGAGCATGGGACCTGCCGCGACGGCAAGTGCGAGTGCAGCCCTGGGTGGAACGGCGAGCACTGCACCATCGGTATGGCGCCCAGGATGCCTGGTCTGGGTCTGCAGGACACCTTTGTCTGTGGGGCCACTAGCCTGGTCCCCATTGCATGTGGGAAGGGGCCAAAAGTCCTTTCATCTGGTGACATTATGACTGGCTTTCCCTAGGTGTCAATTGGATTTAAATTCACAATGTGGTGGTTTCCACCCTAGTCTTCCCAGTTTGTATCTCCCAGGTCCCAGTTAGCTGGTTAGCATACCTTGCTGTTTAGACCTTTCCAGGTGAACCCCAGTACAGCTCTGTGTTCAGGAATGAGGCAGATGACTGGGTGAGTCCCATCACCTCACTGAGCCTCAGTCTCCTCACCTGTAGGATGGGAGAAGAATGCAGGCAAAGAGCTCAACACAGGCCTGCACAAGGTGAAGGCTTCAATAAACATAGGCATTAATATCAGCTTCATATCTCTGAGGCTCCACTTCCACTGGCCTAGGAGGCTCCCACACAGGCCTGGAACCCTGGGGAAAGCTCTCCACAGGACCCAGGCCACATCTGCATTCCCCCTCTCCTGCGCTCAGCGTCTGTCCTGTCTGCATCTGTCTCCTTTCTCCTCTCCTGGGGTCTGCTCCGCACCAGCCCCCGCTGCAACAGCCCTGTTAGCAGCTTTAAAAACAAGCTGATCTCCCTGTTCCCGTCTCTCTGCCTTTCCTGCTGGTTTTGTTGATTTTAAACACAGCCAGACGTTTTGCTTGGTTTATTATCCTGGAATGAACACTCACCAAAAGCTCCTTATTGAATCAACTGGTTTGTGTATGTGTGTTTTAACTTCTTCCCCTTCCATTTTTTTGAAAGGAAGGGTCTGTAATCAGATAGTGAGCACATAACTTTAGAAAGCAGGATTCCAGGTGCCTCTCCAGCTTGGGAAGCGACCTCTTGGGTCTTACAGAAACTGAAAGACAAACCCTTAAGCTTTCAAGTGTTTCAAAATTTCAAAGAATTTTAAAGAAAAGAGCTGCTTCTTATCTCTTATGGTTTTTGTTTTGTTTTGCCATTCGCTCATATCCTTGGTCCCTGAGCTACAGTATCACTGAGTTTATAAATAGTTATGAAACACCTTACATTTACTAATTTAACAATAATGGCTTCTAATTTTTGAATATGTATACTGTGCCAAGCTTGTGCTAAAGACTGCATTACTTTATACTCCTAACAAAGTGAAGAGGTGTGGATTATTTCCTCTGTTTCAGGACCTGAGTCTAAAGGTCATGTATCTTTTAAAGAGGTAGAACAGGAATTTGCAGCTTGATTTTCTCCTCACCAGCTGTGTGCAGTGCTAGCACAACAAAGCCCAGGTTTTCTACAGAGCCACCCAGCACATGTCCTTCCCAAGGCTGTGCCTTCTTATTTCAGTGCATCAGAGTCCCTCACCTAACCTTCCCCATCCCACACTCCTCCACAGTGGCAGCAGCCTTCCTCCTTCTCCACAGCAGAATACAGCATGTCATCTCACTGTCCACTCCTTGATGGCTTCTTTGTGTTAATGTCATCCTACCTTATGATGGTCCTGGAAACCCCTTAATGAGATATGGCCCTAGTCACCCAAGGGACCCTCTTCTTTAAACTCTGCTTCCCTCTCTCCCACCTTTCTGCATGACAGAGATCAGTCTGACATTTCTGTCTCACAGCCCAGAAGATGGCCCATTCTGTTCAAAAAGAAATTGGAGCCCAAGGAAAGTGCATTCTGTTTTCTATCACTTGCTTACTGAATGCTTTGCTTTCCTTACCAAACTCCAAAACCTTTATAAATGTTAGACTTTTGTAAGATTAAACATCTCAGCTGAGTCAAATGACTAGGGACTGAGGGAAATTCTCCTTTAGTCCAGTCACAGATGATTCATGGCAGGCCTCGTGGGCAGGCTGCGTTACATCAAATGACTTGTGGATATTCATCAGCCTGGCTTTAAGAAGGTCCCATTTATTTTGATGCCAAGAAGTCAAACTGTCCTCTCTACCTCCCTTGCTCACCCTGTTGTCACTCTTTAAGAACAGATTCCTCCTCGGAGTTGCAGATGTTTTTTCCCCCTCCAGATAAGAAATACATCAAGGTAAATGTGCATGATAGGAGAGGAAGGTTGACAGTCCTAAATACCAGAAAAATGTCATAGGACATTGGAGAAGTAATGGACTAGTCACAGCAGCACAGATGAAAGGACTTTGGCTGGGAATTCTATTACCCTTCATTGTGTGGTGGGCATTTTCTTTGTCCCTGTCTGGTTTCCTTGCATGGCAGCCTTCTCTCTGTGGGTCTGTGCCGTGGCCACCTGCATCCCCATGGGAAACCCAACACCCTTGTGCTGAAGGAACACTCCAGTGACCTTGCAGGATATAAGGGATGGGGGGAAATTAGAGAAACAATAGTAGGTATCTTCCTTTTCCTGTTGAGATAGGAATGAGAAGAACTCTTTTTCAATCTTTGATGGTAACAAGGACTGTTTTCTAATGTTTCCAAGGAAATTCACTCCCTGCAAGGGGAATTTAGGAAAAGAAAAAAAATCTGCTGAGGTGAAAAGTTAGAAAATTAAAGTGTTAAATGTTCTCTTCTTATCAGATTTCATTATTATGCAATGGGTCATTATCACGCAGTAAGTTCCCATGCTGCAATATGGTCACCACCAGAGAAAGAGCTGGTACCCATGACACTGGTCAGAGTCCTCCATGCAGTGGACATGGAAGAGTGGAGGGCCTGTTTACACACTGCTGCCCTCCACAAACAGGAAGAAAGGCCTGATTACCTTACAGCAGGAATAAAGAATTTAAAAGAAAAAGATGAAGCTGGGCTCCCTGTGACCAAGTCCCCAGCCTGAGAAGCTTTTTACCCCGATGACATTTCCCACAGCAGATTATTACAGTAGGAATTAAATCTCTGCTTTTGGAGGTCTTGCTCCTCCTTATCTTTCATGGAACTACTTGATTTTTCTCAGAAGAGGTTGGTTTTCATAAGAGGGACCTTGATAGTGGCATCATCTTTAATGACAGGGTTTTTTTTTTTTTCTTTTTTTCAAACAGCAAGAGCACTCACACTGAAACCTAATGCCTTGTGTTAGGAATTACTGTCTCTTTGCATCTAGAAGAAAGGTCTTTAGTGAAAGCACTGTGTGGGAAAACCACGTGGTGTCTTGGGGCTCGGTTTCTCTCCCAGTATAGGTGCATCACAAAATGGGGTGGCCACAGGCAGCCTCCAGGGATGAGGAATCCCAGTCCTCTCTGCCACCCACAGAACAGCACACCCACCAGTTTGAAGCCCATTCACCAGCTCCTAAAACTAGCCCATGAAGAAAAAGCCATTCCAAAGCCATTCTTTGTTTCTGCTCTTGCTTACTTGACACTAGTAACCCACTCACAGTGGGACCCAGTTTTCCAAGTGGAGAAGTTAAGGTAAGAAGGATTAATCTGTTTCTATCTATCAAGTATATGGTCAACACAGAGTCATCAAAAACATGTTTTTGGATGTCTTTTCCAGAAATTTTATTGGTCCCTTACATCTGGGGCTTGACCTCTGATTTCCTTAGCAAAACCTGACACTCATGGTTAAATTTAAGAAGGTGTTTAATTTTTTTCCTATTTCTTTGAAGACACTGCTAACATTTTGGATCAATTCTGTGATGATTACTTTATTCACCTCAGTGCCCTTCATCCATGAAGTCTCAAAACACATGTGGGAAGCGCCAGCTCCTGATTACATTTATAAAATTCCAACCTTGACCCCAAAGCTGTGATTGTTCAAGGTGCCAGATATCCAGAATTATTTCCTCAACTTCAGGGGAGTTGTCCAATCATATGAATCCTAATTATTAAACAAAAGCCTCCTCTGGGAGTAAAGATCAAAATAAAACTTTGATGATGCAATCACTTGAGTGAGCACAACCAGACTTCACCTTGAAGGGAAATGATAAAGAAGGCCACAGAATCTTCAGAAGCACTTTGTCCACTTTTGAATGGTAGCTCTCAGGTTTCTTTTTTGTAATCAGACAATCTTTAACCAAGAGCTCACAAGTGGCTCATGGGATGTCAGCACCTGTGTGAAAACTTTGTGCTTACCCCTCCTCAGAAGCATCTCCTCATAACCGCACCTGTGATCCCATGGGATGGATGCTGACAAGAAGAGAGAGGGAACGTGTGGGGGATCTGCCTCAGGCTATCAGAGCCAGAGTGTGGTTGCTAATGGCTCTGGGAGAGCTCAGCACCCACATGGTAGGGGTGGGAATCAAGGAAAGCTACTGGGCTTCATGAGTTCCTCTCAGGGTGAGCACCATTCACCAGTCCTTCATCCCAAGAAAGAAGAGCATGAATGTGTCTAGGGTCTTAACAAGAATATCTCCTGGGTGGTTTGTCCTCACCTGAAAGAAGTTCAGATGATCGTAACCCATTCACACCACCTGCTCTGCTGGTCTGTTTCATCTGGCCTGACATGGACCACTGATACAACAATTAGAGTTGACCAGAGGCTCCTGGAGAGTAAGAATGGAAAAGCTTCTTCCATGTCCTCCACAACCTTTGTCAAGGGCCCCGAAGCTTCTTGGTATTGTCCTGAAAGAAATTCTTAGAAACCTCTGTTGGTACAGGAGAGTCATGTTGGTGGTCATAGAAATGCCCATGACCTAGGCCTCCCAGACCAACCTCATGCCAGAGGTTCACTGTCTTTATCGTATATAAGTTGTGTGCCACCACTGTCTCCAGTTCCTTGCATAGTAGAAGAAGATGGTAGGAGCCTACAAAATATGTCTGCAATGTCAAAAAATGTTAAGTATGAAAGTATGACCCATGAGAAAAGATGACTCTAGTGCCATCACCTTCATCCTGAAGCACTGGGAGAAAGATGCAGGGATACTCTGAAGTCTTGAATCCACCTCCCATAAGGCAAACCTATGGACTTTACATCATTTTTTCTAAAAGTTGGTAGGTCTTTAAAATTATGAATTTAAAAGGATTGTACTCAGGAGCATATGTGTCCAGATTTTCAAGCAATAACAGCGACAGCATGGACTGCTACATATGTCTTATAAATAAATGACATTGGACTTCAAAGACCCAGTTGTCACTTCCGTTTTCAATAGCCAGAGATAAGGAAACTCTGTTCCATTCCCAGAAATCTCTTGGACTTGGTGTTGACTGGCTGTTATCAGCTTTCGGATTCACAGAGTGGCTTGAAGTCTTTTTGTGGCAAAGGGATCCCTTTTGATTTGTGGAGTCAGGATTTGAAGTTTTGAATGTTCCTGCTTATCTCCCGAAAAGCCACAATGTTGATTGTAACCTGAGCCTGCCTGTCACTTCCACTGGCTTCTGTTCCTACCTGTGGTCTACAGAAATTAGCAAGCATTTTTTAAAGATTTTAAAAACAGACTTATGCTCATTGGAGATCTTTATTACTATATAGTTTTTGAAAATGGAGTGGCATTTGAAGAGAGAGCACTCTCTGAAGTCAGTCCCCAGTTTTTGGGAGAATATGCTATAGAGTGGATAGAACCTTCGCTAATCACCAGAGCCATGATACCACCATTAAGTTTGGAGACAATCGGGAGTGTTTTCTCTTTGGAGAACTCCCTGAAAGTGGGTGCACACAGTGGTGTGGTCTTTGGATTCCAGTGATGGTGGCTCCTCCAAGCTTATCATCCCCTGGGAGGGAACCCTAGGCCCACTTCACCCCTTCTGTAAGTTCAGAGTTCTTATGAGTACTTATGATTAGGACCTTCCAGAAACTCTGCCGATCTGAAAATTGAGAAAACCACCTGAGCCAAGAGATCCCGTGTTCTTGGTCTTTGATGGCAAAGCTCCTTGACATCCTGGGAAATGATGTCTAAGAAATTTTAGACCACTTTGCAAAATGTGATGAGTAAGCTTGACTAAAACTAAAGTGACAGATGAACCAAGAACCAAGGAAGTCCTGCTCTTAGCCAGAGATGCTTCCTAGGCTGTGTTTCATGCTGGAAGTCCTGTGTTTCATTTTCTCATGTGGGCCCTCCCTGCTTGGCATTCCACAGCTCCATCTGTCCACCCCTGCTTAATAAGCCACGCCCCCTCACGCTCCCTCCTGATAGCCTGTTCTCATGGACTCCGCGCGGCATCTCTAAGAATGAAGGGATGCAGGCAGGCATCCCTGTTCAGTCCTCTTCCCAGTGTTCCACTTGGCCATGCACCTCCAGGAACTTACCTTGAAACAGCAACTCATGGACCTGAACTAAGAATGGACCTGTTCACCTACCAGTCTTTTGAGGCAAATAGATATTGATAAACAGCAACAGTCTCTGTCTATCCAGAGGATTGAAAAATAGAACTTAATTTTTCTATGAAAAGAGTAACAACTTTTTTATAGTATATAGAATTCTAGGGCTTCCAGGTTAGGTCAGGCCATTGCAGTCCAGTCCTGCCTTTGGGATTTTTTATTCATGTGTGAAATTGAGCTGAGGATGGGGTGCAGCCTGGCTGACGTTATCAGGGGCTTTAAAGGGGAGAGTGCCATCTGCCTGGCCTTTGTGGAAACACACGAAAGGAGGCATTGAAAGGGAAAAGGAAACTCCTTAAAGGAAGCAAAATGTATTAATGAATGATGCTGGGATTGGAGAGCCAGCCTGCTCTGAACACACAGGCAAGGACTCCCGTATATACACCCTGAGTTCACGTCAAAGCAATGTTTGATCACCATCCTCATAATAGGCAAAACCTTAAATGGCCAAATAATTCTAGGCTTGAACACAGCCCAGACACTGGAAGACAAATCATGCAGCATTGCATCTTCTGAGTTAGTAACCACTGACTAGTGGTCAGGTTTTCTTTTTCTGGTGTTTCACTGTGACATCCATTGATCTACACCTCACATTCTATTTAAGATGCACAAAGTAGGGATGCATCTTACTTGAACACCAAGCCATTTGCATTCAAGTACACATGGGCACATGTGTACGTGGAAAATTCAAGAATGGCAAACAGACAAACTAGTGGTATATTTGACCAAAGACTCGACCCACTATCCTAGTACATTTCAGAGATGATTCAAATTTTGCATATTTCTAAATTCCAACTTCTTGGGAACACCTCTGCCTGGACTGCTTGTTCTTGGTATAACTACTTCCCCTCGAGGGAGGTTGGATGCTGCTCTTTTGTAGACAAAGGGGCAAGTTCTAGTTCTCTGTAAACTTGGATGAACCTGACGGAGCAGGAGTGTGGCCACTTTTGCAGTTTCCCATCCTCCTTTCCCCTGTTTTCCTTATCCATGTGTCTTCTTGATCACATTTACAAGTGCCTGGATCCCAGAATGAGCCCATGTTCCTTTGGCCCTTCCTGGAGAATGTGCTTGCTCTCCTTCCTCTTCCCCTGTCATCTTATCTTTGTTTTTTTTCCCCCACCATGGCAGGGCCCCCTCCCCCTGTGTGTCATTAGCACCTGGCATGGTCATGTGGCAGGCAGTTCTGCACTTCCTCGGTCCTACCTTAAATGTCCTGTCTTTTATCTCCCAAGCTCACTATCTGGATAGGGTAGTTAAAGGTATGGTCTTCCTTCCTCTATTTTCCTGTTGTCTTTGTGTGTGTGTTTGTGATGAGCATAAAAGAAGAAATGTGTATATAAAAATGTATATACACCCCATAAGCATGATGATGTCTAGACACTGCCACATCCCCAGCTTTGTCACAGCATCCACTGCCCAGCAGGGACGGGTGTTTGGTGGCAAGATGATTGATATACCTGGAGTGTAACCCTCTGCCTAAGCTGCTCGGATCTGTTTGTGACATTACTACTGTGCTGTTGTCCTTCCTCCCCCACACATACAACCCTTCACCCTTTCCATCCCATCTCATGTCACCCTGCCCATCCCTTATGGCCCCTGGTCCCTCAGAAGTAGGATGCTGGGAACCAGGCTGGGTGGCCTGAGAGAGGAAGAGACCCAAGAGCAAGCTGAGAAACCTTAAGGACCCCATGCTGTTACTGTCGTGTTTATTCATCCAGCAGCCACCTGTGAAGCACCTACCTACTCCCAGGTACAGGTGCCAGGCTCTGGAGACAAGGGGAGACAGACTCTGGCCTCAGGGACTGGATGGTCTATTTGTTTGTTGTTTGTTTTCTTTTTCAGAGAAGACCTGACTTTGGTAAGTTTTATCTTTGAAGAGTATTCCCTAAAGGCGAAGTAATTTGTGACATTTTGAACATTTATGTGATTTGGTGATGCCTAAATTTCCAAATAGGCCTCCCTGCTCTAAGAGCATGTCTGAGAATTATCAGATATGTGCTTTTAAAGGACTCTGAGCTCCCAGAGGAGAAATACCATGTCATGTTAATCTTTTCTTCATCAAGCCCTAACTTAGCACTTGGTACAAAACATATGCTCACCAGTTGGCGACAGGTATTTTGTAGTCAGGCTGTGAGGATTTGAATCCCAAATCCCACACTTGACAAACTAGGTGACCCTGGGCAAGTCACTTCCCTTTAAAGTCTTCTCGGGGTCAGCATGAGGGTGACATGAAGCAATGAATGTCACATGCTTGGTGCATGGGCGGGAATGATGCTCGGTAAACTTGTTACGCTATTTTATCATCATATTCTTATTCTCACCTTTAATTTGGAGGACTTTGTTAGCAAGATTCATTTTTAAAATTTAACAGAAAAAGCTAACTTGTTTTTTAATAAGAGATAACAACAGCTAATTTAAAAATGAATGGAAAGGGTTTGGGAGAATGATAATGGACCCATGCCTTTCAGCCTGACAGCTTTGCCAGATCCACCACAGGTGCCACTCAGACCCATTAGGTGACAAGAGGCAAGCCTTCCCACTGTTCACATGCTGGCCCTCAACAGGCAATATAATCATTCCAGCAGGAAATACTAGTGCCCCTGAGCATTTTGAAAACATCATTTCACACATTATTATCATCAGAGAAATCTTCAGGGTGTACTAAATTTAATAATAGAATTATTATTTGATGGAATTTTTCCTACTATGTGAAGTTGTTCTTTTTTTTTTAAACATCCGTAAGACTTGAGTTGTTCTGTGAATTTTTTTTTAAGGGAATCGATATAATTACACCCATATGATTGAAAAAGGAAACTGAGGAAGTTGCATGGCTCCTCCTGAATCACATTCCAGGAAGTGGTTGAGCCAGAGTTTTGGCGTTTCCAGTCCATGTTTCCAACATTCTACCTTCTACCACCCTAGCTCACTGAAAACGTCACACAGTTCTAACATTTTTTCCTTCAGATCACACCTTCCACCCTTCCACCCTTACAGGGAAGTGGCCCACATCTTGCCTCAAGTCAACTGTTCTAATCTTAGTTTAAAAAATATCATCACCAGACCTTCAGTTGGACTAGGTCAATGAATCATAACTTGCTTTAAAAGATAAATGTTTCTTGGCAAAATCTAGGTCTGAACCAAGCCCCCATCTGGCTGACATTCTGGTATGATGGACACTGATTCTAAAACTGATTTCAGAGACCTAAACCATACAAGGTCAGGACTCGTCTGGAGTCCATATTTTGCAGTTCAAAGAGAAGCCAGTTTTTGTTCTCTCTTTCTAGTTGCATTGGTAGAGAGTATTGGTAACAATATTCTCTCAGCAAATATGTTGAACTGGGGTTTGTCCAGCTCCAAAGTCCCCACTATTACAGCATATGGTTTTTATTAAAAATTCAAGAATGAATAGTATAAAATTAAAACTTCCCTGAAAATCAGGATCTGAAAATGCAGATGCTACACTAAAAAAAAAGTCCCTGCCCTCAGAGTGCCTGCAGTCAACAGAAAAGACATGGAAACAAATAATCCCGACAAAGTGTGGTGAGAGTTACAATAGGGGAAGATGAGGAACCGGGAAGGAGACCCCCACCAGACTAGGCAGGGGCCTTGTAGATTGTAGACTTCAAGCTAGGTTATAAGAGAGCCACTGAAGATTCTGTAAAATCAGGATGATACACATTTGTAATTTGGGAGGATCAATCTGGCCATATTGTAAAAGAATGAATGGGGGTTCTAAGGACAACAAGCCCAATAGCAGGCTATTGCTGGCATTTAGGTAAGAAAAAATGGTGACCTAGTATGGAGAAATGTATGTCAAGATGAAAAAGTACAAGAGGACCAGAAGGAAAACATAAAGAAAGAGGGCAATGGATGTATGACAGGTGTATCACGTAGCCCCCTTGCCACTTAACTGAAAAATAAATACCTCTAAGGATTCTGGAAGTCTTCTAGTCCCACCAGATGCTAGCTGCAAGGGGGCTTCTGCAGAGGCTGAGGCAGGACATTGAAGATAAAGCAATCCCTTGTCATTTAAAGGACATAGCTTCTTTCAAAAAGCCCTTCTCTAAACCTTAAAATTACATTATTTTGGCTCTAGCAAACAACGGGTGTGAGTCCTTCCAGAGGGAATTGCTGATGTCACTTGGGCTCTCTGAATTATTGATGAGTTTCAGGTTTGTGGAATTAATGAGTTTCCGCAGTGGGGAAGGATGGGCGTATTGCTTTAAGAAAGTCAGCAGGTTGCCCTGGAGGAGGCTTCCTCCCACTTGCTAATGGGGGCACGATTTTCCGATTTTCCCGAGGCAGTGTGAGATGAGAGGGAACTTCATTCCACCTACAGGTACTCCGAGGTCCCTCTGAAACCAATGGGACAGTGCAGGTCCTTGAGGTGTAACTTGGTTCATTTGAAGAAATTGACTGTGGATAAAGTGTCCCTGTGGTTCCATATTAAGAGCTTCCCTTTCCTTCCCTGGGAACAACTGCCCTTGCAGAGAGCCTCAGAGCCACACAGAGTGTGTGCATTAGGCAACCAGAGGAGCTCACAAGAGTAGGGCTCCCAAAGGGGCTGTCATGGAATAGCATATTACAGGGTTATGAGGAGAGGAGAATTCTGAAGTCAAATTAGAAAATGGTCCAATAATCAAATAAGCCACTTTCTTTAATAAACATACAGACATTCAGTGTGACTTTCGAGGATAAAAACATGATTATTATATTTGCTGACTTTATTTGACTACAAATGCCTCTTTCTTAGGACCTCTTAGAACTAGTATTTCACAAAGTTCACTATAAGAAGTTTTGTTTAAGATTGTAAGACCCAATTTAAATCCTTCCTGGAACAAAGCAAGGTATAGACAGAATATAAAAATCTTGAGGGCAGAGGATATATCTCATCTCCTTATACCCACAAATTAACACAAGGTCTGGCATCCAGTAAACGCTGAGTTGAACTTAAGCATAGAACCACTGAAGCTAATGTTTTGACCTTCTCTATTGGGTCAATTCTGCTAGAAGGACATAACAGATCATCTCATTCAAAACCTTATTTTATAAATCAAGAAACTAAGGCCAAAAGAGGAAAAGTCAGCTTCCCAATCCCCACAGGTCAGACAGGAGGTACCACAATCTAGTTTTCTTTTCTCATCGATTGGTTCACTTCACCGTGTACGTATTAAGTGCCTACTATGTGCAGGCACTGAATTAGGCACAACACAACGGTGGTTTGTTTTGTTTTGGAGAAGTTTTTTGGTACAGGGGATTGAACCCAGGGGCAGTTGACCACAGAACCACATCCCCAACCCTTTTTTATATTTTATTTTGAGACAGGATCTCACTATGTTGCTTAGGGCCTCGCTAAGTTGCTGAGGCTGGCTTTGAACTTGTGATCCTCCTGCTTCAGCCTCCTGAGCCACAGGGATTACAGGCCTATCTCACCACACCTGGCCCAAAGATTTCTTTTTGGAGTTTACATTCTAAATGAGGGAGTGAGGCCATTAAACTAATTGCAAAATTATTCACTTAATTACTTACAATAATTTCTAATAGCAATATTGTGTGCTACGAAAGCATAAGATGGTGGGTCTGGCTGGGACACATGGCCCTGCCCCATCATGCAGTTGCCCTCTGCACTGTATGCTGACCCCATGACCAGGTCACTCAGTTGTCTCCTCTCTTTAGCAAGGTTGGTACTTATGAGGACCATAGATTCTGACCCAAACATTGACACAGAATTGGACTGGCAAAGGGTTCTTTTCTGGCTTATGGATTCCTTAGTGAAATCATACAAAGTTTTAAAAAAATCTAATAATGACTGCCTTTTATTAAATGCCTATTTATGGTACCCACTGTGCTAAATAAGTGGCACATATTAATTCATTTAATTATCTCAACTACTCTTTGAATTGGGTATTATCTCCATTTTACAGATGAGAAAACTGAAGTTTAGAGTTAACTTACCAGTCATCACATGAGTAGGAAGTAAAACAATGGCACTGGAATTTGAAGTAAGGTTTATCCAGCTCTGAAGTCTCCACTATGACAACACATGGTTTTCATTAAAAATTTAGGATTATATAGTATGGAATTGGAATTGCCCTGAAAATCAGGACCTGGAATTTTTAACTAAAGTTAGTTCATTTAGAAATAATTCATGCAAAATGCCTAGTGCAGCAGCCAGCCATAGTAGATCCCCAGCATATGATCACTGTCCTAAAGCATCTCAAAGCCCATCACCTGATTTTGTAAATGAAGTTTTACAGGTACACAGTGGTGTTCATGCATTTTTAAATCATATGTGTCTGCTTTTAATCTCCAGTGCCAGAGTAAGTATTTGGAACAGATTCCCTATGGCTCACAGGTCTAAACTTCTGTGTGGACCTTCACAGAACAAGTTGGCTGATTCTGAGCTAGATAACTGCCTCAGTTTCCTATTTTGTTCTCTGAGCTCTACCTGAGTTTAGAATAACAACTTAGGATATGATATGCCTTTTTCCAAATAGAAAGAAAATAAAGGGAGGTAAAGGGTTTAGCTGTGCACCAGATTTCATGCTTCATGCATACCTGGCTTTACTTAACCATCTCAGTACCACCGTATTACAAGTAAGAAGAAAGTTAATAATATGCTGAATCACAGCCACTGGGTTGGTAGACCCAGCCTTTGAGGTGGCTTCACACTTGTGCTCTTAGACAGAAGATGTTCTTTGCATCTGATAGGAGGATACAGCAGGCTACAATAAATCAGTTTGCTACCATTTTTAAAGATTGGACCTTTCTTCCTCCAAGACTAACCCAAATATAAATGAGCTTTAATTAAAAGCAACTCCCAGCTGAATGGACAAAAATTTAAGTAAGACTAATTGGGGACAGGGAGGCTGCAAATGCTTAGGTCACTAGGGATGGCCAAGGCTGACTGTGAGACAGTGCCTGGTTTCTCTGACGCGTCACAGTACTTCTCCTAGAACACACATTCACACTTCCTTTTGGGGGCAGCCATGCTGGTGGCTTCCCTTCTTTCCCAATAGCTTTTACTGTGCAAAGACCACATATTCTATCTCTGCTCCTAAACTTCTAGAGGAATCCCTCCCAAGCTTGGAGAAACACTCAACAAATGGAAAACAGTGCCCAGCTTGATTCACTGGTTGCTCTGTTGCCCATCTCAAGTGAAAATGAACATGTTCTTTTCCTCCCCATTGGAGCAGCAGTCAATAAGCAAAAGTCTTTAAAGCACTGAAGTTTTAGGTTCTGAATGATCTGCCACTCCGTGAGTGCCCACCTTGGACCAGATCTGTTACTGACCAGCTACTTTCATGTTCATTGTCCCACTTAAGAATAATGAGTCAATTTTCCTTTTTGTGTCAGAAAAATTCAGTTTGCAGCCATATTTATAGACATTTGCCACTGGTAACACTACAACAAACTCAGCTTTCTTGCTGCTGAGTGCTTTCACATCCATGCCTTTCCCTGAGACCAGGCAGGAGCAGAGAGAAGGAAGCCTTGCCAGGGATGGGTGTGTTTTGATAGTGCCTCCAATAAGGGGGCTGGCAGTTTTGTTAAAATCAGGACTTGAGCAAAAACCAAGAGGCAAGTAGAAGCCAAAGTGAACCTTGAAACCTAACAGATCCTCAGACGTAGTGTTCTGAACCACAAACCTAGTTTGAAAAGGTGGCAATCAAAAAAATCATAAATCTAATGAATAGTAGTAAAACTCACCACCTAGTCATAGAGTCAAAGAAGAACCAGTACAATCTAAATATTGCCTGGCCCATCTTGATTAGGTCACCTACAGCCCTCGTGGATGGTTCCCATATCTTTTATGTCTCTCTTAAGACACTTCACAGTGAATTGTTTTACATATGCAAATTTGCATCCTTTGATAGACTGCATGCTCCTCAAGAATAAGAACTAGGTCTTATCCATCCATGATCCTGTAGTGCCAACTGGAGAAGCTGCTGAATAAGTGACAGGCAGACTGATAGATGTACAAAAGCACAGAATGGGAGCAGAGCAGCCTGCCTGAACCTGCATTGGCACTTGCAGACAACACGAGTTTGTCTCTCTCACCACTGTTATCAAGTTCCTCTGGGTGCAAGGCCCTCTTCAAAGTGTAATGTAGACAAGATGGTAAGAAAAAGACGCAAGTCCTCAAGCAAAGACAGGGGCCTAGGGGAAAAGAAGAATAAACAAGTCAAAAGCCTAAGGTCCAATAAAATTGACCTAGTAACAACAGTTGAAAAAAGAATAGCCCTTTAGAGTCAAGGCCAGAAGTGCTGAGGGACAGGAGGAATAAACAGAGAGATGTTTCCTTTGTTCCACAGTGGCCAGAACAAGGGAACCTGGGAGAATGAACAAGACTGGTCAGATGTGAGGCAGGCCTCCACCCACTGTCTGCAGCCCCAGAATTCAAGCACTGTGAAAGGGAGAGCTGTAGATGCAGAGGGTGTGGGTTCCAGACCTATTCCTGCCACTTTTGCCTGCCACCTTAGCAAGTCCTTCATGTCTGATTTTCAGTTGCCTTCTCTGTGAAGTGGCAGGTCCCAATGCCACCTGCCTTCCTGGTCTACTGTGGCATTGATATGCTAATGGATGTGGAAGCACTGTGCAAGCTACTGGCAGAGCCGATGTGTGGGAAGGCAGTCGGTGGTGGGTGAGCAGACCTTGACTCTGTATCCTTTGTCTTGCAGAGGGTTGCCCTGGGTTGTGCAATGGCAATGGCAGATGTACCTTGGACCTCAATGGGTGGCATTGCGTCTGCCAGTTGGGCTGGAGAGGAGCAGGTTGTGACACTTCCATGGAAACCGCCTGTGGAGACAGCAAAGACAACGACGGAGGTAGGGCTCTGGCACCCCTGGGTCCTGGCAGCTCCAGGGACGGGCGGCGTTACTGAGTTAACAGGCTTCCAACACCAGCTGTGCCGTCAGGGGGACCACCAGGCAAGCAAAAGCTATGCATGTGGCTTAAGAAATGAGTGCATGTCACTAGTTGTTCCATTTGGATTCTTGAAAATTGACTAGTAAAATGAAATTAATTGGCATCCAGCAGCCAGGATAGAGAAGGAGACATACAGAAGGAAGTTTTCCCATAATTCAACAGTGGGATGAGTTGCCTGGCACAGTTAGGAGCTCCTCCACACTGGAGGTGCCTAAAAAGAGGCCGTCCAGTTCTGTATTGCAGAAGCTGTAAAGGCTGCTCCTCCCGGGGTAGGAGGTTGAATTACCTTGGATCCCAGGCTCTTCTCTGATTTGGGAAACACCATTATCCCCAAACCCTCTGCCTCTCTGGGTTTGTGATTAGAATTTGTCTTTTCTTTGGATTTTTTCAAGTGCTAGATAGTTAAAACCCAAAGAAGGAGAGGCTAGTCTTAGGGAACTTTTATTATCTGAGATTGAAAAGACCTGGGTTCTAATTCCAGCTCTGCCTTTGACTCCCTGTGCAATCCTTAGGCAAGCTATTTGTTGTCTCTGGGCTTCACTCTCCCTATTTATAAGATGAGGCAGTTGGACCATGAGGGCCATTCCAGTTCTTATAATAGTCATATAATTAGCCTTCATTTTTCTGTTTGTAAACTTGCATAAATACAACCAGAATGTGCTCTACTTTGCCACCGATGATGCCTGATTCTACTGATCTCAGAGGGATATTAGGAGAATAAAAGGATAGAGATATGGGAAAAAACCATCAAGACAATTAACCCTTCTTTTCTAATGATGGCCTAACTATTTTCCAGAGTTGTTTCTGCAGCTCCCTTCTCTTTATACCAAGGGACTTTTTGGTATACTACAGAGTAGTAAATCAACAGTCCAGAAATTCAGCACCCCAATCTTTGGAAAATTTTTTCCTAGGATATTTCTAAAATCTGAAAGCACCATAAGAATTAAAAGGCCAAGTGTGTGATACTGCTCTGGTTCATTTGTAGTCAGAAATGGCTGTTTCAAACTACTGGTCATTATTTGAGATACCCTTCAGTCCTTCTGCCTACTGCCCAAATCCAGAAGGCAGCCAGGCCTGATGCTCGCAGGTCTGGGCCTGGTGGAGTAACCATCACCCAGGAGCTGTGACTAATATTCATCTTGATAGCAAGGCAGATAGAAGGCGTATGTTCTTCTGAGATCTTGGAGTGTTGAAATGTCCCTTAATCAACCTGAAACTTGTGGAGTTCACTAATTCTTGTGCTACATAAATATCCAGAGTTTCTATGATGGGACCAGGACTCATGCCAGGCACACCGGGCACACAGAGGTGAGTGAGCCCTGTCCCTGCACTCCAGGAGCTTAAGTGAGGGAGAAAGACCCAAAGTTGAATGTTAGTGTTCTGTGATAAGTGCTATTATAGGATTTTAGGTTGGTTGTTGTAGGAGTAGGAAGACATCCATCAGGAAGGTGATACTTGAATAGGAAGGAGTTTCCAGGAAAGGAAAGGACTTTTCATTTAAAGAGATCATCATGCGATAGCTCAGTTGGTAGAGTGCTTGCTTTGCAAGCACAAGGCCCTGGGTTCAATCCCCAGCACCACAAAAAAAATAAGAAGAAGAAGAATAAAGAGAGAGAGATCATCATGCAGAAAGGCAGGGCAAAGCAGGGAAGAGCGTTGAGAATTCCTGTCTTCAGGCAAGATAAAGAATGATCTCATTTGCTCTTCATAGGGAAGAGACGTCAGCCTACATTATCTGCATGATTTGCCCAGCATCCCCTTCATTTTGCCTGTGTGGGCACCATTCCAATGACGAACAGGCACACCCATGTAATAGAAGAGAAGGGGAGAGGAGCCACACCATGAAGTCACTCCCTTCCCAAGAGTTCAGTATCTTGGCCAATGCCTTCAAACAGCTGTTGAACATCTGGGCAGTAAAAGAACTGAATGTCTTTGGGAAATGTGGAAAGAGAGCACACTCCCTTCAAACTTGCATGCAAGACTAGCTTATAGAGCAGGGTTCATTTGTTCCTTCCTTGAAATCCTATACCAGTATAACCTGTCTGTCATACTTGAGAGCCAGCCCTCCCAGCACTGGAACCCACAAGTGCTTACATATGGCCTGGGCGCACAGTAGCCCAAAGCCCACTGCTTTAGTGGGAGAGCTTTTTGTCATAGGAAATGGGGCTGAGCCAGACCCCAGGGTATTGGGTCCTTCTCCAGCTGCTCAGAGAGATAAGCCAGCAGGAAGTAGAAAAGAAAAATTTTAAAAAAATCCCCAGTTGTAGGAGACTATACCTCTAACATTTTTTGAAGCATGTTAAGAACTGAAATGAGTTTATACATCCTTTAGCAATGCTATACAATAGCACCGTAATATGATTTCATTTACTCACTCAACAAATGTTAACTGAGTATCTACACTGCACCAGGTCCTGTCCAGGGTACTAGGGTTTCAGAGATAAATAAGACACAGTCCTTGCCTCTGCTAAGTTCATGATCTAGAGGGGGAGAGAGAGGGAAACAGCAGGTAACTACAAGACGATGGGATTACAGCTGAGGCGAAAGAGCAACCTCTCGTTCACCTGATGTTATCAGATGTCTGGATGCCCTCCTGGGAACAGTGACATGGTTCCTGTCCCATAGGGCTCCCAGTCCAGCCAGGAAGACCTTCCATGGGTCCTTGGGATTAGAAATATAGCCATCTGGATAAGATGGATTGTCAGGAGTCTTTGGCTTTGGGTTCTCCAATGTGAAACATCTCACTTTGAGGTCCTCTTGTTTCATTGGGCTCTCCGTCCATTGGGGAAGATGAGGGGGGCAGGGGCCCCTACTTCTCAGAGGGAGCACATATAAAAAAGCTATAGGGCCAGAGACAGGCAGAATTTATCCTCACTGACCTCACCAAGCACAGGTAGTTTGTGAAGGGAGAAACAGCGCACCCTACATGAGGAACGTGAGCATAGGCCACGTTAGCATGGAGCTTTCTTCAGTGCCTTTGAGCACCACGCATATGGGCCCCTACTGTCAACAAAGCCCTTGCTCCTTTCTGAGGGGATATGAGGACCAGTGAACATGGTGCAGTCTTTCTCCCTCAGGAAGCTCACAGTCATTTGGAAGAAATTGTCATTCAGATGACTAAATCTAATGGAGACAGAATGAAATCAGTGCCTTTATTTCAGCCATGACAGTGAATGCAGAGTAATCCCAGATACATAATTTAGAGTGGAGGAAATAGTGTTAGAGTCTTGCTGAGTGGTTGTTCATGGTTGAAATGACTCAAGGACTTAAGGAAGGAATTAGCCGAGTTTAATGTTGAGTAACAGGGCCAGAAGAGACATCTGAGAAATCAACTTCAACTCCTCCTCCTACTCCCCTGCAGGCTACAGACAGGGAAATTGGAGCCAAGAAAGGGCAGGTGACATGATACACTTCACAGCCACATGGAAAGTCATTAACACAGACCAGACGAGGACCCCAAACATGAGTCATGGCACATGGTGAACCTAGAGCACCCCGCTCTCCCAGAGCCTTCTTCTCCTATGAATGGAGAGAGCGCTCCTCAGACTAAGTGGGCTGCAGCAGCTTCACAAGCCCTACCAGAGTACAGTCATTCAGGTGTCCATTTGTAGTTTGCCAAGGGATTATGCATCCAGCGGACAACACTGTGAGGACTGCAGTATGATCATCCCCTTACTATTCCCTTATCAGGAAGAAATAGAGGTTTCCTCGTGTTTTGCCCAGGTCACATGGGTGGCCAGTGGCAAAATCTGCTGGCATCTGGGCAGAGCTTTTCACCATGCCAGACCTCAGGCACATGGCTCCATCATGAACCACTGTGGCCCTTCATTTCTGGGATAACTCCCGTTTTCTCTTCTTTCCCATCTTGGTAGGCTTAAAGCAAGTCTTTTCAAATTAAACTTGAATTTCAAGGTTCATTAAGAATGCTGTTGCAGTGTTTTTAAACTGTGAGACAAAAAAAAAGTTACTCAAGTTACTTAATATGTCTGAGTTGGGAGTAGCTTTATTGGTTTGTTTTTGCTTTCATGTATGGTCATTGTCTAGATTTAAAAATGGAAAACAGATCCTGAATGTGACTTGGTAAGTGCCAGTCTCCTGATCCTTTGTTGGAGCTGTCCAGTCCATCTAGCAAATTGCCATATTTCACCCTGGAGGAACTAAGTGGTGAAAGGGACCAGAGGAGCAGGCACAGCACCCCTAAGTCACCCCTCAATGTGAATCCCTCCCTTGTCAAAGAAAGTGCACCCTGTTCATGTGGCACCCTATTTGTGAAGCCCTTGCTGAAGTGCTGTCACATGCATCTTCTCATTAGATACACACTGACCTTCTCATGAGGATGCACATACCATGCCCACTTCAAAGATGGTCAGAGTGTGGACTTCCTATGCTAAGTGACTATGAGGACAATAATCCCTATGCCACAAACTTGCTATCAGGATTATAAGTTATGTGTTTAAGGTGTCTGAGAGGCAACATAGCACTGAAATTTAAAATGCAGGATCTGTACTGAGATCTGCATTCAAATCCTGCCCCCCCCATTTGTTGACTGTGTGACCTTGGAAGGGTTACTCAACTTCTCTAAGACTTCCACCATCACCTATGAATATCCCTCCTGCTCCTTTCTACCTGCAAGCAGAGAAGCATTATTTATTACAAAATATATATTTATATATAAATAAGTACCTTGAAAAATTGGAATTATACTTTCTATAACATTCTACTTTTTTTACTAAGGTTTTGATGTATTTCTCCATATAATAGTGGATTCTACTTTTTTCATTTTCTTTGCTAAAATCTATATTCCAAACTGTTACATGCTCTTTGCTAGAATGAAAAAAAAATCCAAATGTACATAAAGGAAAATAATAGCCATCATTGAAAGAGTCTCACAATAAACTTGCAGGCAGACATTTACATGTAGGGATACTGTATCTCAGTGAGCTGAAATGATTTGCCCAAAGTCACATAGTGGATCAGTGGGAGAGCTAGGAATAGATGGAAACTGTGTTTAAAAAAAGAATACCAGAATAAAAACTCCACTGGAATTTAAACAGCCAGACCTCTTTTGATAAAGGATCTTTACGCAGCTTCAAGGTATGATAATCTCTTAGATGCTCTTGGCCCCATGAAAGACAATCACGGGTGGCAATACACACAATTGATAGAGCAACCTAGAATGAGAAATTTCAGGAAAACAGAACAAAGCTCTCTGGCCTCCCTTCTCCTCCCCATCTCCCATTGCAGGAATGGAGAGTTCACACAAAGCCATAGAATTTGGTCACCCTTCAGACTATCTCTAAACCACGCTTCTCATGATAAGAGACAAGAGAGAAATTGACCTTTAAAAAATCTTGTGTTCCAAGGAGCAGATAAAGATTTTGTAAGCTTTTTGAAGGAAGGCACAGAATTTATTATAGAGAATGACAAAAACTTCTCCCAGATGTGTACGGAAAGGGGAGGCGCGTTCCACCCTCCTCCCCAGGGCCTCCTTAGATTCTGCTCATGGCCTATAGTAAAACAGCTCTGTCTTCAGACTGCGGACAACAGCAAGTTGAGGTTGGCTGATGGGCTGCCCAGCCTGAGGAATGGGTAAGCCTGCAGAGAGACCAATGGACTGTTAACAACTCTTTCGTGTGATCAACAATTTGATGAATCACGCAAATAACTATAGTACAGGTTTACTAACCACTTATCCAACCTCCTAGTTTACATTTAAGCATTCTCTCTTCCAGGAAATGTCCCACCCCTATCCTGTGTTGGATTCCCCACTTGAGGTTTCCAGACCCCCTGAGCTTCCTTCTTTCCCATACTTGGTTGTATGTCTGACCTACTGCACTGAAGCCTTTGAGGGTGGGTGACACTGCTCTATTCCTACATGTCAGGTACCACAGGGCTCACCAGTCAGAGAATGGTGCAAAATAAACATAACAGGCTTGTCCCCCTTTCTCCTTTCCAAGGAGAGGGATGAGCCTTCCTGCAGGGAATGTCTTCCATCACAAGGCCTGACCCTGGGCCCTGCCAAACTGATTGAGCTGCCTGGTTTGGAATCCTCACACAAGCATTTGTTCACTCATTTAACAAATATGATGCTTACTTCAAGGTTCCATGCTATGCATTTGAAATGCAAAAGTTAACAAGTCAGTTCCTACTCCCAAGGAGTGGGAACAGGGTTGGGGGAGCCAGAATAGCCAAAGCATTGATATAAAGAGTTGTAGGCTGTGGAGCATGCCTAACAGTTGGGTGTGGAGATATATATGAGAACAAAGTCCCAACTCTGCCATTTCCCTAGCAGTACAATAGCAGGTAAAATCACATACCCTGAACCTCCATGTCTTCCTTTGTAAAGATGGGAAAGTTAGCCAAGCTATCACCTTTCATGGAAATCTCCGGCACACTTTTGACTTTCTAGGAAAATCACAGCAAGTCAGCCCTTTGAGAAGGTGGGCTGAGGGCATATGAAGCCCAGGAGGTGACTGTCAGGCAGTCCGACAGCCTGGAGGCTGTCCTGTCACCTCTCCACCTGACCAAGGAGGACATTGACCTGAGAGAGAGGAACAAGTTACCCAGGTCCCACTCCTTGCTGGCAGCTGTCAAGATCACATAGCAGGAAGCTGCTTCCAGGCAGGACTGCAACTGTGCTTCCAGAGAAGGGCCAAGTGGCAGCAGAGGACTTGACTCATCTCTGTGGCCCAATGCTTATGTGCAGAGCTCTGGGTAATGGCCACAGCAGGGGAAGGACATGAGACTCTCCTCACTAACTGACTCCTTTACTCTCTACAACCCAGGAACCTCTCAACCATCCTGAGAGGCTGGCAGGGCATGTTACCCAGGTGTTAGGTGAGCATGTTGCAGTTCAGGCATCTGAAGGGACAAGGCTCAGGCCTCAGGGCAGGAGAGAGACAGGTCCAGAGTAGAGATCTTTGGGCTTCCAGCCTGGACTTCTTTCTCCCACACCTCCTACCCTCAGGTCTCCAGGTCAGTTGATACTCACCTGCTGGTCGGCACTGAGGAGAGACCTGAGGTGAGGTGGCATGGCTTCCTCCCCCTCCAGTGGGAGCGCAGGGATGGAACTGTGAGCAGAAGCCAGTGCTCTGTGCACCAGCAGCATTGGAGCATCCGGGGACTTCAGATTTGAGGGTCAGGAGTATGCGACCCACTTTGGAATGTTTCCAAAGGCAGAGACCTGAGCCTTTTTTTTCCTTTTAATCTCTATTTGCTGTTTTCTGGCCCTCCCCTTCTCCCTTCCTTTTCTTTGCATCCACTCCACATCAGAGGCCACTCCTGGCTATGGCACTGCTGTGCCCTCTCAGCCTCTAGCAGCCTGAATGACCTTTTGGACATCTCCTCTGCCCTCTTCATTCTCACCATGTAAGGAGGGGGGACAGGAAGGGGGCAGCTTCAGACATCAAAGAAAAAAGAAATTTCTGAGAGGAAAATCTTCTTTCCCAAAATTTGGGCTTTAAGATTTAGGAGGGATTTACTAAAAATTAGAAGGACGTAGAGGAAAATCCTCCCTATTTTCCTGATTTTTTCCTGCTGTGATAAATGAGGGTCTCTTCACAGAAATAGCAAACATATGAAACATTGACAATTTACAAGTCAACCAACTTGTATGTAATATGGAACTGAGATATGAGGCACCTGGAAAATGTGCTTCCAAACCGGCCAAACCAAAAATCCTATTCCTAGTTTACCCCAGAATTTATTTTTCTGTCCCCAAAGCACACCTTTTCCTTTTAATACAAATCTTCTCAAATGTGTCATCTATGGCCAAGAAAATGAAATTGTGAAAGATGTCCTTTACCGTAGAGCAGCCACATCATTGTTTCAGGCTTTTCATATACTGCATTCAAAAACATAAAGAGGGTTTCACACAGAAACTGGTTTTGTAAAATGCAACCTTTGAAAATAATTTGGGAGGCCCTATTCACTTTAAAAATATGCACCTTGTTTAAATATGATTGTCTCTATTGGTGGAAGTTTTTCCCACATTTACTATTCAGAAATTATGTTATATGTATGATTAGGATAGCACAGTGTAGGCAGGCAGAATTCCTGACCTGGCAGTAATCACGCTAACCTGCAAAACATACAGTGAACAAGTCCACAGTCCCAGTGTCTTTCCTAAGAGCACCATTTGTGTGACATGTCCATTTCAGAGAACCACAATGCATAATTCCCCCAAGATCTCCACTGCCCTACTTTGTATGTGTGTTGTTATGGTTGTATTTATCCAATTCCATTCTCTAAGGCCAGACTGCATCCAGAAAGGCTGCCCTAGATGTGTGTACAGGAAGGGCCAAGGCCATATGGCAGCACTGTTACCAGGATACCAGGTCAAGGAAGCACCTGGCCAGGAGCTACTGGAACTGTAACTAGCCAAATCCTTACTTAGGTGCTACTTATCACATGTTCCTTATCAAGTGCTTCACCCTCACCTAATCCCCACAGCATCTCTGAGAAGTAGGTTTGATGATTCATTCTTCGATGGTAGAAACTGAAGCTCAGAGCTTTGGCTGGGACTTTTATTTCCAGCAAAATGTCCAATTAGGTTATCACCAGGACCCTCTGACCATAAGGTACAACAACTTGTTTTTAAGAACTCAACAAAGAAGCAAAGCAGGGACCAGGGAGCCCTGGATCCCAGAATTGATATGAAACTGAAAGCCAGAGCAGAAGGCACAGGATGGGATAGGATCGTAGAGCCAGGAGGCAGTGCACACTCCTGGAGGACCATTGCAACTGAGCCCCGTGGCTGTACTAAGCACTACCCACTAGACCACAGCAGTGACACGGAGGCATGGCTCTGCTGGCTTTAGGGGTTGGGGGACAGGGAAATTCTGTTGTGAGCCATGGAGCCTACACCACAAAGTTCTTAAAGTCCTACATACCAGAGTGGCGCTGGAATGCTGTTAAGCATTCCACCCAAAAAGTGGCCCCAGACTAGTGGTACCCCTGAGGTGGCAAACAGAAATAACCAGAAACCATTCTGAAGGGTTTGTTCAACCACATGAGATCCCCTGTACGAAAGGCAAGCTGCCCTGGGGATCACAAGCAGAATCAAAGAACGTACAGGATGTGAGGGGCCGCAGGCTGCAATCAACAACCTCAGCGTACAAAAAGCTTGTCACTCCAAGAACATAACAATCTGAGAGAGGCTATAATATAAATAAGTTTTTATATGACTAAAGAGATAAAATGATGTATGAAACCATAAGGATGGAACAGGATACTATCAAGAAAGAAACAGGCAGGTTTTGAAAAGTTCTAAAGAGACTATCTGGAAATTGTAAAGTATGCATAATTTAAATTAATGACCCAAAGGACACGTAAACAGTAAACCAGACACAAATAAAGGGAAGATACGTGAAATAGAATATAGATCTGAGGAAATAAATCAGAAGGACACAGATAAAAGGATGGAAATTAAGAGAGATATTGAGAGACCTGAAAGATAGACGGTCCTTAAAGTATTTAATAATATTCCCAAAGAAAAGACTAGAGAGAAAGGGAAAGAAGACTATTTGAAGAGCTTAGAGCAGAACTTCTAGAACTCACAAAAGATGCAGTCCTAATTAAAGGACTGCATCCCATGGCATGGCATCTCACTCACTGCATGGAGCATGCCTGCGTGCTGAGTCACATGCTCAGAGACCAATTGCCAGCCTAGAAGTTCCCTGGAAAAGCTTTGTCTCATTGTCACAAGACAGCCAAATGAAGCTTTGTACTTCATACCTGACTATAGGGACAGATTGTGAGTCTAAGGAATCAACCATCTTTCTTTGTCTCTCTTTATGAGCATGTGAAGAAACAAGTTTAAAGAAATTAAGTGACTTGTATAAGATCTCACAGCTCCCATGGGGATCATGATCCAAATCCAGGCAGTTTGTCTGGACAGAGGGCTCTCTTAGCGCAATGCACTATGCCACTGAAGACAGAGTAAGAGGATCCCTCGAGCTCTGGTGTCCTGTGATTCTGACCCTAGATCAGAGGAGCAGCCCTGGACTGGTTAAGTCCTTTATCCATTTTCACATCTTTGTGGAGGATGGTCTTTGTTCTAGTCAGTTCTGGGACCTGAGATGCTGTAATGAATCAGACAGCAATGGACCTCCAGGAGCTCACTGGGGAGGAAGACAGAGAATAGTCAAATTATAGTTCTGGGGAGAGTCATTCGGGAATGGAAGTTCCCCCAGGATGCTGAAGAGTAGTGTTTCAGTAACATTCATAAAATCATGTTCTCCTAACTTCTGCATGTCCCTTGGGGGAACTCAAAGAACATTCCATACCTCAGAAAGAACTGAGCTCAAATCCTGAGTCAGCTCCTTCACCAACTATATGATCTTCTCCAAGTTACTTCACCACTTTAAGCCTCTGGTTCCTGTACTCTAAAATGAGGGTGACGACAGTGGCTACCTTATAGGGTGGGAGAATTCAATGACATACTCTTTATAAAGTATTAGCAAGCACAGTGTGTGGCACTAGATGCGTGCTGTGATTTATCTTTATCATCAGTTTAACACTGATATTAGAAAGCACCACCACCACTCCAGGCCAGCCTTTCCCAGGGCTCAAGAGCAGACGTTCCTCCTCAGCAGGAGGTGGCTCTGCCCAGGTGCCACAAAGCAGTGTTTATAAAGAGGTAAAAGACTGGCTTCCAGGGACTGCCTTGGTGGTAAACAAGAGCAGGCAAGAGCTAATAAAATTTCAAATTAGCCATGACTTTTCACGGCCCTTCAATTGTGCTAGCTGATTTAATGGTCAACATCCCTGCTCGCTGGGATTGAATAATGGAGCATTTCTGCAGAGTTATGGATGCGGCAGCTGAATCTGTCATGCTAACATCAATAGCAGAATGCAAATAACCCTCCGCTTGGGCTGTAATTATGTGTTTAAGCAATGTCTGACAGGGGCAGCCCGAGAATGTGTGATGGAGCCTGCTGACTGCAGGAGAGGATGGTGCTTTGCCAGGCAGTTGTATCTGGGGCTGGGACAGGAGCAACAAGTTAAGGCCCAGAACAAGTTGGGGTGAGAGAGGCCTTTCCCACATCCCAGAATGAATCTGCCAGGCGAGCACAGGAGGAATGGCCCCTGATCTGATGAGCCATGTTCTAAGTTTAGGATTGGGAAGAGAAGCTACCTTTCCAAAGCACCTACTATGTGTCAGATACTCTTTATAGACATGGTACTACACATTATAATATGTAAAAAATACCTATATGACATTTACTCCTATTATCCCTGTTAAGAGATGTAGGAAACCAAGACCAGAGGGTTTAAGCAACTTGCCCAAGGTTACACAATAGTAAGTTTTAGAACCCAGATTTGACCCCAGACCATCTGGCTCTGGAATCCATGTGCTTTTTTACTGTGCTGCCTTGAAAGAGGCTATAAGCTCTAAGGCACCATGCAGAAATGGGAGAAAAAGGCAAGGAATTTTTGTCCCTAATTTATTTAAGAAAACAAAAAAAACTGAGTTTGGGGGCCGCTAAGCAGATTGCCTGTGGCCACACAGCTAGTGAGGAGGATGGGGCCTCAGCTCGTCAACGCATAAGCAGTACTCTGGCAGTAGCCTTTGTACTATAAACTCCATGGAGACAGAAGTGAGGTGGATATCTGAGCAATACTCCCACATTATTAACGAGGAGGTGGGAGACCAAGTACAGAAACTTGTCCAGGGTCAATCTAAGGGACAGCACTAAGACTTGAACTTCAGACTCAGTGTCTCACGATCCTCCCACTTTGCTTAATGGAATTGACCAAAGATACGGTTTTCTGGCTTTTACAGACTGGCATTTGTTCTCAGCCCTTTCTTCCTTCATTAAGAAATTCATTCAGTTTTCATTCATTTGTTTAACAGCCATGTTTTAAGCATGCCTACTAAGTGCTTAAGAGAACAGAGATGACCTGAACAGATCTGTGACCAGGGTGGTAGAAATGTTATCCCAAGTCACACAGCTAATAAGCAATAGAGCCAGAATTTGAACCCAGGCAAGAATACACATCATCATACTCTGTCTATAAAACATAGGCCATCACCCTGGACTCTTAGTGTCCCCTACTTTGGGCACTGTTCTCTGGAATCCTGTCCCATTTTAAGCCATTCTATTGGGTGTCTATAAAAGTATTTTGGGATAATGAGGCCAAAAATCTGTGATCTGGTAGAATTTCTTTCTTTGTACTTGGGGAAGACAGTACTGCTATAATGCCGTCCTGAAGAATCTACCCCCCGGTAAAGAGCATCCCCTGCAAATGGCAACTCCCAGGAGGTGGAGGTGGGCCACCACGGACAGTCACCTGGCCACTGGGAGAGATGCCACATGCCCCCGTCATCACTGCCTCATCCTCACCCAGAACTAGACAGTCCCCAGGTCCTGGAGTTTTTCCTCCTGAATGTCTCTCACATGTCCATCACTACTGTAACTGCACCAGTTGGCTGTCATTTTTCACCTGTGCAGCCTCAGTTCCACCCCGTCCTTCTTGAACTTCAACTTCTCTTCAGCTTCAACACTTCACAGTCAGTGGAGTCACCTCCAGCTTTAACCCTTTAGCATGCCTACCAAGTGCTGAGGGTGGGACAGAGATGGCCCATTGTCCTGAGGATGAAATGCAGACTCCCAAACCTGGCCTACAAGGCTCCCCACAATCTGCTCCTGGCCTTGTCTTGGGCAGCCCAGATGTTCATGTATTTTCTCACCTCTGCACCTTCACGTCGACTGTTCCTACAGTACAGACAGGACACTTACCTGTCTGTCTCTCCTATTTGATTGGTGGGCTTGGGCCAGACTTGAAGTACTTGGATCTCCTTGGTGCCTAGCAAAGGCTTTGGCTTATATCAGCACTTCAAGTTTGTCAATGTGTAGAACATAGAGAAGAAATGGATGCAGGCATTGTGGGCAAACAGGGCTAATTGAACACAGCGCTATAAACCACATGCTCTGTCACCCTGCAGATGGCTTGGTGGACTGCATGGACCCTGACTGCTGCCTCCAGCCCCTCTGTCATGTCAACCCGCTGTGCCTGGGCTCCCCCGACCCTCTGGACATCATCCAGGAGACACAGGCCCCTGTGTCCCAGCAGAACCTACACTCCTTCTATGACCGCATCAAGTTCCTCGTGGGCAGGGACAGCACACACGTCATCCCCGGGGAGAACCCCTTTGATGGAGGGTGAGTCCGTGGGCCCCAGTTCCAGCGGCAGCTCTCTGAGGGAGTACTGAATCACCTCCAGGGCTATATTTGGGTGGAGGACACTAGGAGGGTGGGCCTTGAGGGTTCCTGATGGAATGTCAGAGGAGACAGAACAGCAACCTCAGGTACCCACATTGATAAAACTGCTATCCAAGGCATTCAGAATTTTTATGAGCAAAGTTGTATTGCTCCTGCTGGGTGATAGATGGAGAGAGTGAAAAATCAAAGGTCCAAGGGGAAGCTTGGATCAATACCCACTTTGCAGTCAGCTCTTCCTGATCCTGTGGTCTCCAGATGAGCTGAAGGTCTTTGACACTGCTCACCCTTGGAGCTAACTTCCAGAAGACTTTGCTAGGCTGAGGGAGGGGTGCATCTGCTGTCCCCCAGGCCACATGCGCATGCGTTCTTTCTGTTTCCAGTTGTGTCGTCTGTTGGACATTTCTTGCTGAGGTCTACTCTGTGCCAGGTTCCATGCTGGGATCACAGAGAAGAGTAGAACAGTTTCTGCTGTTGGTCACTCACAGTCCACTGAAGGATTAAAAATGTGAGAGACAGTTACACTGTGCTTGGCCAAAAATATGTGCCTAGAGTACTCTGATGCACAGAGGAGGTAGGGGGAAGGCCAAGACTTAAGATCCAAATCTTTAAGTTGAGAAATAGTTAATAAGACAAGGGAGCAAGAGGGGGTTCCAGGGAGAAGAAAGCTCCCTGAGGCATGACAGTGCACAGGAGCAGCAAAAGATGGTGCTCCATCCTCTGCTCCCCAGGTTAGGACAGTGAACCAGGATGAGGGATTCAAGAGGGGCGATTTATAATCTTTGAAAGATTTCCAATGCAGTGAAGCCTCATAGACGCAGAGCTTTCTCTGCAAGTCTGCACAGTTAATTCGGCAGTCAGACTGTGTGCTTTCTATGCTCATGATTTCTGTGACAGAGGGTCCCGGTCCTCAGGGGACAATGGAAAGTGACAAGGATGGGAAGAGGGATATCAGCAGGGCTTGGTCACTCCTTAGATGTGAGGAGTACTGGGGAGAGGGGCTTCCTGCCAGAGGCCAGGGTAGATGGTGGTCTCTCACCAGGACAAGGACCTCAGAGTAGGAGCAGGATAGGAATGAGTGATGAGGACAAGGAAGGACAATAGGACTCAAGAAGAAATGTCTGTCATTTTAAGTAATTCTGGAAGTCTTGCAGAGGTGAGGGCCTTAAGTTCTTGGTTTGGGAAACCATCAACAAACAGGTACTGGTTGAATCTGAGAGCACACGAATGCCTGGTCCAGGGGCATGTGTAAGAGCTGGGGTGGCAGAGACTGAAGGAGGAGCCAGGAGAGCTCCCTGTGAGGTGGCTCCTATCTTCCTGGGTGTAACAGGAGACACCAAGGAGAAGGCCCCACTGCTATATGAGGGGGAGTCAGGGTGCAGACTCATAGGTCTGTCAGCCCCGAGGGTTCAGGCCTTTACACTGCCCCAGCTTGTCCTCGCAGGGAGCAGGGCAGATGGAAAAGGTGAGGGGGCGAGTCCTTTGAGCCCAGCGAGGGGGGCCTAACATGTCACACCCTTTAGAGATAAAGGTACACTAGAGTGCACACCCTTCTACCTAGCCCAAGCATATGGAGAACCTGAGGGGGCGTGACCTTCCACATTCATAGGGCCAATCAAGTGGTGCATCCAGAAGCAGAAAGAGTGAAGAAAACCTATTCATTTTTCTTGGCAAGAAAATCGCACTACAGATGAGTAGCAAAAGCAGAAGTCAGCTCCAGATCATTGTTTATATAGCTGTCACCTTCAGTTAAATTACATACACTTTGAAAGCAGGGACCATCCATCTCCAAACTGTAATACTTCAGGCAAGGCCCAGAATATGGTATTTGCCCTACAAATGAATAGATAATGGAAGCTTCCAGAATGTTACTATAAAAATTCCCTATACCTAACATTTGTCTGAATTATGTCCCTGCTCCTCACCAGAGGATCTAGATTCAGAAGAGACAGCTATCTATCACTAATTCATATGTAAAACAAACCTAAGTGACTAATAACCTAGAAACGTGAGGCACCAGATGCCCTTCTTGTTAGGTCACCTATTTGGTGTCCTTGATCTATGCCAGAAGTACAAAAGCACTGTTGGGGTAAAGTCAAGTCAGTTCTCAAGTTCAAGTCATTGATGTCTTTCCTCTCAGGTTAAGGGAGTGGGGTCTAACAGGAATGGCCCAACATTTCATCCCTGGATTTACCTCCACTAGCTGTGTGACCTTGAGGAAATGATATAATTTTTGTACAGTAGCTTCTAGCTATGAGTTGCAATAATAGTAACTATGTCATAAAAGCCACAAAAAGCATTAACTAAAATGAAGCACCTAACCCAGGACTGGGTTACCCAGGTATTTAGCAGGTGATCAATAAATGGTGCTTTTAATAGTGGCAGCATGTCACAGTGGGTATTGCACAAGTCTTGAAATCAGATAAACCTGAATTGAAAGGGTTTCCATTTTCTGACCATTTGATCTTGGGCGAATTCCTTAACCCCTCAGAGCTCCAGTCTCCTCATCTATAAGATTGGGGTGACAAAATCTGTATCACAGGGTTGCCATGAGGATTAAATGGGAGAAAAATTACATAAAGGCTCAACCTAGTGCCTGCCACACAGAAATATTTGCTAATTACGAGATGATGGTGGTGGTACTGCTGCTGCTGATGTTATTAAAATGAGTTTCCAATTCCACTTTCTTAATTGGAAGTAAGACTTGATACTGACCTGCCCTCCAGGAAAGTCCAGAGCCACCCAGAGAAGAGCCAGGTTTAGACTACTGAATCATTATTTGAGGAAGAAGAAAGGCCACATTCTTACCAGTCGGCTGTCAGCAGGGTCCTTGTTAGAGAGGAATCCAGAGGCACTTCTCCTGAGAGTGGAATTTCTGATGGACAGGCAGACCTGACTCGGTGCCTGTGTGTGACTATAACAGGGCCTGCATCTGACAGACAAAACCCTATATCCTCCTACACCCCATATGCTCTGCCATAATTTGTCTGGGATCCATTTAATGGCCTCCAAGATGCAGGTTGACACCCAGGGACCCAACAGCACTCCTGAGACTGGCAGGAAAGGCAAGCCTCCAAGGTGTCATTCTTCATTCTGTAGATTCTCAGCAATGGGTCAGGTCCAGGGAGTCTCTAGGGTAAGAAATCCACACCCAGGCCTTAGAACTGACTGCACCACCCTTCAGTGGAAGATGCAAGCAGGCCAGCCCTCAGAGTCCAGGATCTCCTCAGAGGCTGGACAAGAGGTTCTCCAAAGAGACACATGACAGCAGGAATTACATGAGGTGGCAGGAGTCCCTTGCTTCTATGCAGTACCCTACCCCCAGCCCCAGGTACCAGAGGTAATAGAGCAGGGACTCTCTGGGGGAAGGATGGGCAGCATCTCTTGGGATGTGAGGCCCCCAGCCAAGTACAGTGTGCTCTGATCCAGCTGGGTCCCTGGAGGAGACCAGATGAAATGGCTTGAATACCATTTTCTCTCCTGATCTGGGAGCCTGGGCATTTGCCCGGTTAAACACCTGTGTTCCCTGTGGTCATATACAATGAAAGGTGCCTGCTATTAAGACTAAGAGGAGGTTCTGCTAAGGTCAGAAAGTAGAAGGAGGATCTCTAACTGCACTGTCCATAGAAAAAGGACAGATAAGAGGACACAGACTGTGGGGTTTGGGATCAGGCAACTGGGAAAAGGAGGGCAACCTCAAGAACACTCAGGATGGAGCAACTTCCCACAGCTGACACATCTCTGTCCTCCTGGGAAGATCTCACCACATTGAAAGGGTAGATGTGGGGCAGACATCACCTCAGTAATACCTGCAGATCACCCATGCTGGTATATATATAGCAGATGATAGGAAAAGGTATGACAGAAGAAACATCCCAACTTATTTGAATATAGGTTCAGAGTATGTTAGAGGACCCATTCGTCAGAAATGATGAGATGTCAGCAAGCCTCCCAGGATTCCTCCAAAGTTACCAGTTCACTCAGGCCAGCAGGTAGATGTGGACAGGGAGTGAGGAGACAGCTGACAGGAGATACTCCGCTCCAAGGCAGAAGACTCAAGGGGCGAGGGGGACATCAGAGGAAGGAAAGAGGAAGAGGTGGCGTCCTGTAGAGAGGATCAGATCCTGTGACAAGGAGAGACTAGGTAGGCTCGAAGAGGGACAGAGTGCGCTGCCATGCTCTCAAGCTGGATTAGGGGAACACTAACCAGCACCACCCTGCCACAGGCATGGAGAGGGAAGACATGCGTCTCACCCCATTTCTTTGGGGGTCCTTCGTGGGTCTGCTCCTCTTTTGTCATTGAACCCCCAGTTCCTAAAGCAGGAGTTGGTGCAGAGTGAGCCGCAGGAACGAAAGAGTGAATCAAGGAGCCTGAAGAGAAGCAGAGACAAAGCGCTCAGAGCTCAAAGGTGCTGCCATGTCTCCCACTGCACATGCATCTCCTCGAGCCCACACATGAGCGCTGCCTCCATGTGGCTTTGTTCCTTAGCACATGACACGGGGCTGCCCAGGGCAGACAACAGCAGATGCTGGTTGTTGAAAATTAATGAAGAATGAAGATTTCAGGCAGCCTATGGCCTGAACCTGAGACAAAGATTTCAGTGAGAAGGGTTGGCCATTAAAACATTACTTATTAAACTTCAGGTCACAGCAGCCCATTAGTGCATCATGAAATCAATTCAGTGGGTTGAAACTATTCTTTTTTAGAGTAAGTTTAAATGGAATGGGGTAGAATGAATGGAAAATATCAGCAATACTGTAAAAAATATGTATTTCATGAAAGTTTTCAGTGGTGTGTGTGTCTATGTGTATTATGGGATAAGCTGCATTGCTTACTGTGGGTTTCAGTCACACGAGATTTACAATTTCAGTATAAATTAAGGAACCAGCATGAGCAACAGCATGACTTTCCAGGATAATCAGAGACTGAGAGAATTTTAATGGAACAGGAGGATAATCATGGTGATATTATTTTATAAACCAAAGTCAGGAGATATGCTCTAACATTTGAGATCGAGATGGGCTTAGGAGTTCTGGGGCATATGATCACGGTAAGCAAAGGGGACACATGGGAGAAAGAGGAATATATGGGCTGGGGCTGGGGTTCAGTGGCAGAGCACTTGCCTAGTATGTGTGAGGCACTGGGTTCGATCCTCAGCACCACATAAAAATAAATTTTAAAAAATAAAGGCATTGTGTCCATTTACAACTTAAAAATTTTTTTAAATGAAATAAAATATTTTCTTAAAAAAAGAAGGCCAGAGAGGTTATATAGGGGCAGGAACTCAGAATAATCTGACCCTCGCCTGTCCACAAACAGGGCTGGCATTCCATCTTAGGATTCAAAATCAATTCTAAACAGAAGTTAAATAACCTTGATGCCATGAAAGCCTCAGAATTTCCTTCATGGCCTTTTTAAAGGCACAAAGTTTCCAGGAACTTTGAAAGCAAGAGTTTGCAAGGGGAAAAATTAATGAAAAGGAAAGAGAAGTGATCATAGATGTGATATAATTTTTACTGGCCCACTGCAGAGGTAACCCACACACAAGTGTCAGTGGCACAGCAGCTACAGAGGGCATTTGCTCACCATCCCAGACCCCCACCCACCCTGCCCCAGTCCTCAGACAGGCCCTCTGAGAGCCCTGGAAGAGACCGAGCAGTGGATATCATCTAATGGACTTCAAATAAACACCAACTTCCTGACAGCAGGCCTCTGAGTGAATTTATTATTGAATTACACCCTGCATTTTCAGAACAAGCTGAGCTGACAGGCCACCCCATCAGTTAAAAAAAAAAAAAGAAGAGAAAAGAAATGATAAATTACATTATGGAAGATGGAAGAAGGTAGAGATCCTGCTTCCTCCAAAATGTCAGCCATCATATATTATTCATGTTGGTTTTTTAAAAATCCCTCCCCACATTGAAATGAATGTTCATGATGATGAAGCAACCAAATGAACTCAGTTGAGGATGCAAGCAGTGACTTCCCACATCATCCTGTTGAGCAGCTCACAACTCCTCCTCTGCCAGTTGATCATAGCTTTATTGATTTCAAGAATGAATTACAATCTCTGTTTGCTTTGTAACCTAAGCATTTTCCCCATTGTCCATCACAGGAAGCATTAGCAGGGCACAATGTGGTAACAGAAAAAACCTGGCGTTTAGAGAGAAAGGACCTGGGTCTGGTCCTTGGGCGAGGGAGGCTCAGTTTCCTCCTCTGTATTGTGGAGTGACTCATTTCCACCCTGCTTGGTTGTTCTGAAGATTAAATGAGATACAATACCCAGAGTTCCAATGGCTGGAGCATAGCATACACTCAGGAATAACACTTAACATTCACCATGGATGTGCTACATGCCCTGCAGTGTTGGAAATGCTATATAAGTTTCATAAGTAGTGATGTCTGTAAGTCTCCCCCAGAGACACTGGGGGAGAATTTAGCACACTGGGACAGAATTTTTCACCCTTGTTTTAGAGCATGTAAAGACTGAGACACAGAGAAGTTAATTATGTTGCCAAGGTCAGAAGGCAAGTGCCAAGTGGCAGAGCCACCTTGGAAGCCATGTTCTATTGACACTAGAGCCCACATGCTGAGTTTCTGTTCCCTGTTGCGTCCTGCATGTTCCCAGCTCAGTATCCTCATTTTATAATCTATACAGTGTGGTTCTGCTGCACATGTTCCCAGGTGGCCCTGACTTCCTTTCTAACTGTACAACATTATACACAGCATGCAGTCGGGCTTTGCCCTGAGGAGCACTAGCTCAGAGTCAGGGCCTAAGCTTGCCCAGCCTCACTATTTGCTAGCAGTGTGACCTTGGACACATCTTTTAATCTCTCTGTGTCTTGCTCTTCTTCTTTATCATTTGAGGATTCTAATCCATTCCTCATGGGGATGTTGTAAGGATTAAATGAGATATAAAACATTTAGGTATGAGGGCAGTAAGTATTCAGTAAGTCTCAGTGGCCATTATTACCAATAGCAATAGTGTTTGCATAAGAATCAGCAATAGCATTCATATTTATGTAGGTTTTAGTGGCACCAGGAGAACTGGGAGGAAATGAGAATCAGGCGGCAGCATTAGCATAGTTAGGTAACTGACACAAGTGTCCTAGCCCCACAGGATGGCAGAGGTGAATGGGCCCTTGAGATCATCAGCCCTGTGTGAAAGAAGAGGACAGGTCAAGGCCAGAGAGAGCCCTTGGCCCAACAAGTTAATAACTGGGCCTGAATCCTGACGACCCTGAAGTCCTAAATGACAGTTTTTATTTCTCAAACTCTGACTCTGGTGTTTGTAAATCAGAGACTCTGTGAATTTACATCCAACACTGATGAACTTTTAGTAATAAGAAGTTAAAATATTTGGAGAGCTGTGCATCACATTAATAATACTGTCCTCAGTAGAAGATTTAGGGTCAGGGCGTACAACTCCTCTGTGAGCCTACCTGGCTCTCCAGTCAGCTCCCAGAAGCATCAGGAGTGAGCTGAGTGACAGCCTTAATGAAGAATGAAATTATGGCATTTGCAGGTAAATGGATGGAAGTAGAGAATGTCATGCTAAGTGAAATAAGCCAATCCCTAATAAACAAAGGCCTAATGTTTTCTCTGATAAGCGGAGGCTGATCCATAGTGGGTGGGTGAGGGGGGTGGTAAGGAAGAATGAAGGAACTATGGATTGTGCAGAAGGGAGTGAGAGGAGGGGTAGGGCAGTGGGGATGGGAAGGACTGTAGAATGAGACAGACATTATTACTCTACATGCATATATGATTACACTACTGGTGGGACTCAGCCCCGTGTACAGCCAGAGAAATCAGAAGCTATGCTCCAATAGTGTACAATGTGTCAAAATGCATTCTACTGTCATGTATAACTAATTAGAAAAAAAAAAAGTGGGCTGATTGAATCCCACGGTGGGGTTCTATGATGTGGAGAGATGCGACCTCTGTGCAGTATTATGGCAAAAGCCAGAGATGGCACCCTGCCTGCCTCCCCTGACTCTGCCTCTTCCTCCCACCACAGTGGGGTCCATGTGTATGCAGGCATGCCACAACCAGGGGGCTCACTTCTCTGGAAACATTTGAACATGTGCTGTAAACAGTCAAGATCTCAATTCTTATATATGCCTTTGCCCCCAAAAGAAGCTATTCCTGCAGATTTCCTGTAGGAAGAGACTCAAAGCATCAGCATTCAGCACAAGGTTGTCCCCAGGCTGGGAGGCTAGAGCTGCAGCCTGGGAGTTCACATTCCCTCAGTGCCTGCAGGATCTCAGCAACCACATGAAGCTGGGAGACCACAGGGCAGTGGCTTCTGAGCTCTCCAGGAGGCACAGCCTGTGGCCCCTAAAGACATTAGAAGTTGCTAGGCCATCTTGTTATTGGGCAACCCAGGTGGTGTCAGGACCCCAAGGCAGACCTGGGGGTGCTCCAGCTTCAACAGGTGATGAAAAGAAGTACTGCCCCACCCCAGAAATCACTTCCTCACCTGTAAATCAGGAGTCTAGATTCAGTCTCACTGAAGACCCCTCTGGCTTAAAGGTTATACTCCTCCTACCAATCTGAAGGAGTCTGTGGATTTTCTCTTTTCTCTCCTGAAACATACACAAAATGGTCTGAAGGGCTAAGCTTTTTTTGTAAGCTTCCCTCTGATGTGTATTCCATGTACCAGACACGTCATCTGGAAGCTTCTGGTAGAGTCTAAATTGAGGCAATTCCAGTGGAAAACCAGGAGTTGGGTATGTGGACAGAATCTGGTCCTCTGCCCTAACTGTGGGGATGTCTTGGTTATAGCCACGATGGAAGGATTCGGTAGCACCATTTTTATTCTTACTAGCTTTAATTCAGTATGAAAGAATTTCTTAAAAATCAGAATATATTCCAGAATATGGAGTTCTTCAGAGATAGGAACCAGATCTGATTTTTTGTTAGTTATTTAACAAATATTTGTGGAGCCTCTGCTAAGAATATAGTGAAAACAGAAAAGGGTGCTGCTGGCCAGGGAATCTGAGGTGGAGTATTACATGGAAAATCAGGCAGAAGAGCTACAGATCAGCCTGTGAGGCCAGGCTGGAAAGATGGTCTCAGAAGCTGCAGTGTGGAGAGTGGAATCACCCCCACCCCAGTGCTGGTAATTTGATAGGCTTTCAAGTGGGACTTCCCATCTACACTCAGGTAATAGCCAGAAAGATTTTGGATAAATTGTGGTGGAGGCTGGAAAGATCCCATTCAATTAGCAGGAGTTTACAGAAAACATTTTAAGAGTTTGTACAAGTCAGGCATATAAATCCATTTAAAGCATATGATGCAAAGGAGTGATTTACATAACCAATAACAACAGGGAGCAGCAAATATGTTCAAGCAGGGGAAGGCTACTGTTAGTATTTGCCATCTCAATTCCAAATAATTTTTCCAGTCTCCTGAATACCTGCTTAACCCACTAAGTTCCAAGGTTTTAATTCTGCAGATATTTCAAAGAGATAGGTACATTAAAATAGGTTGAAAATCATAATCTAGAGTTTATATGTCCTTCACCTGTTAACTTTTCTCAAACAAATAGAGCTCTAAATCAATATTTATTTCAAAGTTTACCATAAATTATATATTTGTTGCTCAATTACATTTTCTGTAGGTGCCCCACATCTGGGATAATGAGAGCTGGATTAATTAACTGCCTTCATTTCATGACAACAAAAAATGAAATATGAAGTTTTTCTCCCTGTACTTTTCTTTATCTGTTTGTACAATATACCTTGAATCATTAATCTAACTTAATTTCTGACTTTAAAAAAATTTTTTTTCATATAAAAGGTACAAGCTGAAGCCAAGTGAGTCTTCTGGGGGTGAGGACCCTAGCCTTGGGAGGCAGTTTGGGCTGGCCACCCAGACAGACCCAACCGTTACACCCTTAGCCATATCCCTGCCAAGGTCACATAGCTCAAAGCCCTCTGACATCACCCTCACCTTAAGTAACAGAAACACATCACCTCTTTCTTTATTCAGTAAATAATCTATTAAGAGCTTACACCATGTCCCTCATTCAAACTCTAAAGCTAACACCTGTTTCAGAGGTTTTCCTTTGCCCATTAATAAATGAGGATCACTCATGCCCCATGCCAGGAATAGAGCAGTGAGGGAGAAGTGGTGTTTCCATCTTCAAGGATCTCGTGGTCTTCTGGAGGAGAAGAGTGTCCCAGTTAGATGACAGCACTCAGTTTGTGCAAAAGTAGCCTAGAAAGGGGTGGGAGGGGTGGGAGGAGTGAAGACTGCTTAATGAATGCTCCAGCTGGGTCCTGAAGGCTGGCAGGCAGTTTTCAAGTGAACAAGTAGAAAGAACCAGCTAGAGGAAACAATTCAGAGAGGTAAAAGCATTGTATTGAACCACAACAAGACTCTGAGGCCACTTGTAGTAGGGCTACTTGGCCTGGATCAGGCAGCACCAGATTAAAACAATTGTAAATTCTTAATTCATAACCAAGTCCAGAAGGCATTGGATTCTGTTGAATACCTGGTTGGGAAAAACTTCAGTGCTCTTGACAGATGAGAGAATGGGGGTTCAAAGAGTTCTGGTGACTCCCCAAGGTCATACAATTCACCACTGGAGTCAGAACTTGGAAGTGTGACTCCCTGCCCAGTGTTCTTCTACCTCTTCTTCCTGTGTGACAGTGGAGGCTGGCTTTTTATTTGCTTGATTCCATTTTGTGATGGCCTTATCTCTGACAAAACCTGGCTACTGTCCTCAGGAAGCAGTCAAGCATGTCTTCTCCCTCATTGCCATCAGCAAGGGTACCTCAGTCAGGCTCTGAGCACAGCTGGACTAGTGCCAGGCTGTTTGACATCCCCCTGGCCTGGCATGAACACTCCCTCCTGGCAGAGTTCACCTAGCCTAATTGCTTGTTTTGTATCCCAGCTGCCTGACATATGCCAAACCCATGTGTTGACTCCCTGATGCTGGAGACAACTACACTAGAGCATTTCAAATTAGCTTTTGTGAGCTTTACCAGTAATGGGGGAATGTGATTCCTGCATTTCTATAACTCTAGCAGCTAACATGGCACCTGACTCATGGTAGGTGCCTAGTTTTCTTTTTTTAGTGACTGCAGATCTAGACATAGTACTAACACTAAGAACCTGGAAGTGAGATGTCCAAGCTTTGAGTGGCAGCTCATACAATTAAGTTTCTCTCTGGGTGACCTTGAGCAAGGTCTCTGAGTTTCAGTTTCTCTATCACTATCAATGAACAGAAAACAATATCCCATGTTTACCCTAGTCACTGGAGATGAGATCCCAGCCCTCCTCTACCTCACATGTAAGCACATGAGACAACTTTGTGAAGGTGAATTATATCGTCCTAGATGCTCACAATAATGGAGAAATACTTATAAAGTATAGAGGAGTCCAGAAGAGAGGGTGATGCCAGGAAGATTTGATAACAACCTACTGAGGTACTAACAGTATAGAAGGGACTGCAAGGGTGAGTAGAAAATAGCATCCCAAATTCTGGTATGCCAAGATAGTGACCAGAGGAAAATAAAACATGTCAAATAAAGGACTGGTGATAAGAGGACCATATGAGCCATCTGGGAAGCTGACTTCAGTGGTTTCGCAACAAGGTGGTCTTTCATTATAGGCTCACATATGTAAAGCAGCAGCTATATCTTAGCCACATCCTCAACACTAAGCAAGTACCTACCCCTAAGTGTGGGATCAGTGCTCTGGGGGCGTGCCAGCTCATCCCAGCTCACACTAACTGATTAGTAAGTGCTTAGGAAATCTTTAAGCTGGCTGCTATACACAGTCACAATTAAAAATTAAAACAAATAAAATTAAATTGCACTAAAAGCTTATATATACTCAAAATTTTCCACTTCCTAAATATTTCACTGTATTTTAGAATTATCTTTACTTTTGAGGTTATTTGGGACTATTGTATCTCTGTGGTGGAAATACTACATAGTGTCCTACTGTGTATCTCCTCCCAACTTTGTATTCAGTCGCATCTTGTTGTTAGCTTGAGATTAGCCATGATAGGAGTATTTACACCATAGCAATGGGCAAGTGCTATAAATCACAGCTGTTTTTCTTTTTCTTTCTCCTTTATTCCTTCCTTTCTGTCTTCCTTCCCTCCTTTCTTCTTCCCTCTCCCTAAGTCTGCTGTTAAACCAACTTACCAGTATACCACTGGTGGCATCAGTTGAATAAATGATGAAGCACTGGGAAACCTCCACAGCTCTTCAAATCTCCCTAGACAAAAGCAAATGGAAAAAGACACATTTCATAGGCCTGTACAGAACTAACTTCCCCATCTCCATCTCCTTTGTCCCAGGAAAGGCTTTCTGTTAAACTTAGATTTCCTAACAACTGAAAATCATTGTCAAATAGAGGAGGATGGAAGTGTTTTTCTCTAGGACTTGATTCCTGAACCAAATGCCTGTTTTGACATGAGTGAGGCCTCTGTGGGCTACAGGGGTAGAGAGTCGACTTAATCTTCTCCAGAATCCAAAAGCAATCCACAGGAGCCTAAGCTAAAATTACATCTGCTCTGCCTTGCAGAATTTGAGGCAACATGATAGTGAAATGAAACTGATTTAATGATTCCCAATTATTGGAAAATCCCTGCAGAGAGATAAATCAGAGGATGCTGGCCTGCATGTACATAAGGGGCAGCAGCCAGGGTAGCCCTCAAAAAGAAACCATCCCCAGAGGGCTGATTATTGTCCAGGCCGAATCTGAAGGTATGTATGTCAGGAGAAGGCTGGCTAGTAGCCAACATCAGGGGATGAGCTCTGTTAGTAATTCTCTGGAAGGACAAAGTTCCTGCAATAAGAAATTCAATTGTCCTCCATTAAAGAAAGCATCTCTCAGTACCAGCTGAATACAATTGATGGAATAAATCTTTCCCATTAGTGGAGAGATAATTTCACATAAATATATTGGGAGACCTTCAGAGCAGGACTAAAAGTCTTTGCTGAGTTTTGCCGGCTTAACTTGTTTGTCATGTAATTGCATTTAGACCAAGGGCCTCGGAAGGAAACCACTGACTAAATTAGGAATAACCAGATTGTGGGGAGTGAGGTGGAGTGGGGGTGGGGTGCCTGGTGCATTGTGGGTAGTCGTTCTTGCCTTCAGAAAGGACAAGCTGACACTAGTGAGACCAGCTGCTTACAAGCCTGGTGTTAATTGCTTTTCTCATCAAACAGAGAAAAGTTTATCACTCTAGGAAGGTAAGGATGTGGGTACCTAATAAGGCAAGGACAAGTTTGAGATCTTTTTTCGTGAATGCCCATGGGCATCATCAGTAGTTCCTACCTCAGCCAGAAAAAAAAAGCCTTCTAAAACCAAGTGAGCAGAGTTATGTGGGCAAGAGCACCTGCACCTTTGCCTCAGATTTGTCTTGTTATCAAGGTCTGTGTCCCCAGTGTTCTGATCCTTAGAATGTTGACACCAGCCAGCACCCTCATTCCCACCAACTGCCCATGGTAAACAGACTGGCCTAGCCCTGATCCCAGAGTTGTAAGGCCCCAAGTCAAGCCAGGTTATGACACTGCTTCCTACAGGGCTTTAACCAAATAATGTGACCTCTTCATTTCCTCTTCTATAAAATGAGAGGTTCCCCTAGCCCACTGATTTTCTAGCTCCCTTCTCCAGACACTGAGACTCCCCAGAGTTGCCTTCAGAACCAACCTAAGGGGAAGAGGGCCTCTGACTCTGCTTCATATAGAGCATGATTTTTTTTTTTTTTTTTTTTTTTTGCAGTGCTGGAGATTGAACCCAGGGCCTTGTGCATGCAAGGCAAGCACTCCACCAACTGAGCTATATTCCCAGCCCTAGAGCAGATCTTTTCCCTTGTTTTCCACTTTGGGATATTAATAAAATGTCATCTTTATAAAGGTTGTGTTTCTGAAATATGTGAAAAGCCATCATGCTTGATGATCTCCAATTGTCCCACTTATTTGCTCAATTCCCCATTTGTTTTTAACTGTGACCTAGTACTTATTAAGTGTAATCTATACACTGTAGAAAGATAGGAAGAGAACTTGACTCTGCCCTCAAAGAGCTCAGGCTCTACTGGAAACACACATAAAAAGTGTATGGTTTATTAAGGTATCAAGGTGTTTGTATCAGGTTTTGAGGATCACAGGATCTGGTTCTTATTAGGAATATCAATAAAGACTTCAGGTAAGAGGTATCACTTGAAGTGGGTCTTTAGGAATGAGAATGTCAGGAAGGGGCTGCAGAAATGACATTTTAGGCAGATGGAAGATCATCATATAGAGAGACATGGGGGAACAAAGCAACATTATCCTGGCATGATGTTTGGTTAAAGCTTGTGGTTTGTTATCTAGAATACAGAGAAAAATGGGGCAGGGGTGCAGTACTGGGAGAGATTACAGGTTCCAGAATCCATCCGACGTGAATGAGACATCTGCCCTTCTCTCACTAATGGCAGATGAAAGGAAGTACCCTCTATTCAGTTCACTTTCTTGTACATTCAGTTCCAGTGAGTCAGTTAATGACAGCAATAGCCATTGCCTTTTATGAAACTTACTCTGAGATGAAAATACAGGCTTAAAGAATTGTCACATACCTGCACAAATTCATAGAGCTAGGAAGCAGCAGAGCTGGGATTTTAACCTGGGACCCTGACTCCAAATCCATATGTGTAACTACACTGTATTGCCCTCTGGAATCAGCTTTCTCTCCTTACAGCATCAGATGATATCCTTAGAAAATAACCTCTGGTGGGCTGGGGATATA
>JAJEJO010001422.1:297017-355237 GCA_020662805.1 Glaucomys volans
CTCTTCTTTTCCCACAGGCATGCATGTGTCATTCGTGGTCAAGTAATGACATCAGATGGGACCCCACTTGTTGGTGTGAACATCAGTTTCGTCAATAACCCACTCTTTGGGTATACAATCAGCAGGCAGGATGGCAGGTAGGAATCCTCTTCTGGACCAGTAAGAGTGAAGGCCTTGCTCTCATGGTTTTGCCACATAGTTGTCAGTGGATTGACAATATAGAAAGAGGATGGGACTTGGATCCAAAAGGCCTGAATTCAAATGCCTAGCTCTGCAATTTATTGGGTGTATGACCTGTGCCTGACTCCAGCCCTAGAATGAGCAATTTCTTCTCATGTGGACCTCAGAGTAAACACGGGGTACCTTGTCCATACTATCCTGCTCCATGACTTATGATATGAAATACTAGCATCATGTGGACTACTTTCCATAGACCAGACAGCTCCAGAAATCTTAGGCATTCCTCTTGTGCGGTTTCCATCTGTAACCACTCAGGTTTATGGAAGCCATTTGGATGATAGCCTTTTGACCTTAAATTCCTCTAAGAACCATCAGTAAAATGAAGTAAATCTTCCCTAACAACACCAGCTTTCCCCCTTTTACATTGTCCTTGGACAGATCTCCTTACCCCTCTAAGCCTCTACTTATCCACCTGTTAAATGGTCCTAATGCCATCCATCTCACAAATTGGTTTGGGGAATTAGTTGATATGATGGATGGGGAAACACCTGACACATGGAAGATGCTGAATAAATCTTAGTTCTGGTCAGTTGCTGTGACACACGCCTATAATCCCAGTGGCTCAGGAGGCTGAGGCAGAAGGATCATGAGTTCAAAGCCAGCCTGAACAATTTAGCAAGGCCCTAAGTAACTCAGCGAGACCCTGTCTCTAAATAAAATACAAAAAAACCTGGAGATGTGACTCAGTTGGCGAGTGCCCCTGGGCTCAATCCCTGATACCAAAAAATATAAATAAAAAAATAAATCTTAGTTCCCTGCTCCACTCAGATTAATGCTGTGTTTCAGGTCTGGCACATAGTATATAGTAAATATTAACTGATATTAAAATTACAAATTATTGAATAATGAGAAGGTGATGAGATAGGCAATGAGAATATTTTGGAGAAAAGAGAAGGAAGAGGAAAGTGGAATATTTAGGCTGTCAGTGGTGACAAGTCCTCTATTTTTAATAAAATCAGGTGGTGGCATTCCATCTGGCTAACTGTGGGCCCATAAGGTTGATTTTCACTCCATGTTGGAAATTGTGCTCCAGCCTGATTGATTTTAGCACCTCTTTAATCCAATATCAGATGCGAGCATGTCCCGGCCGAGGTGCTAATGAAGTAGAGGCTCATCTGTTTGTAGACATGTGTGCCTCTTAGACGAGGCTGGCAAGCTTGGCATGGGAGCCTCCCCACCTCCATGTGAATGGGAAGGGGCCAGCAGGGAGAGGTTCTTGACTAACCCCCAGAGTAATCTGTCCAGGCCAGGCCACTGGTCCCTGCCCTATATACATTCCAACCAGGAAGCACATCAGTGCAGGCTCCCGCTACAGCGCAAAGGAGTCTCCTTCATTATGCACTGCCTTCCGGTTTGGGGCTCCCAGCTTTAAGGAAATGGCAGATGTGAGCCTCCTAGGCAACAGGTGTTCTGACTACATGATTACCTGCTGGGAAACAGTCATCAAAAAGGAGCCCTTGGGGATTGTTCTTTTTTGCCATGAAACTTGCCAGTCATCCATGAGGTGTCAGATCATCAGTCCTTGCACCCTGCTAGGCTTGGCTAGGGTAGGTCCAAAAAACACAACAGGGTCTGGCACAAACATGGTGGCCCTTGGGGGAAAACTCACTTTCTGGCACCTCCAGGCTCTGATTTCTCCTATTTGTGCTACCCCTAAGTTCCCTGCTGCCCCTTGAGGGTATGGAGGCCCAGAGGGATATCTCTTGCATCGGCCTCCTGTGTTATGGCATAGTAGCCAGAATGAATGCCACTCAAGAGCCTGTGTTCCAGATCAGTTCCTACCAATGCATTGTGGGGCTTAAATTTTCCTCCCATCTTAGACATTGCACATGGTATGGGAAAGTCATCACTGTTCCCATAGTGTCTGAAACTTCCTTTGTTTTATGTGAGCAAGTTGCATCTTGCCCATTTCTCTCCCCACTCTCTTGACCTTCTTCTTAACTCTCATACCCTTGGAGAAACCATAAGGCCAGAGATACAATCTGGAGATAAGAGTACATACAAGGGCACTGTAACCCCAAGGACTGACGTGTCTGTACTCCCCACTTTCCAGGCAGGCACCCTGACACACCAGCTCCCCCACCCCTGCACATATGCTAATATACCAGATTTCAGGTTTTAACAGGAGCTCATAAACAGAATAGTAACAGAGAAGTTAGCCAAAGAGATCATTAAAGAAATGGAAAATAGAAGTCATGAAGAAAAACTGAAAGAATCACAGACAGGAGAAACAGCTCAGGCTCATTGAATTGAAAAATGGGATTATACAGAGCATGACACCCAGGAAATGTGTGGGGCCCTTCTTTTCCCATCCATCACTCATCTCTCAAATTAGTAATGCTGCCAAGTGATTATGGTCATCAGCTTCATTTTACAGATGAGGAAATAGAGGCTTGGAAAGGGAGCATAACTCACCCACAGAGTGTGTAGCATTGCTCAGACTGGCCCTAAGCTGTTTGAGCTTTGTCTGAGAACCAGGCAGGACTTCTCTTTGGGGTCAGAGTCACATTCAAATCCACAACAAGGTTTTCCCATCGATGAGCAGGCCTGGCCCCAGCCCATTACACTCAGCGGCTGGCAAGGCCAGATGCCCCAGCCTGCTCACAGTCTTGAGAATGTGTCTTCTCATGCTTTTCTTCCCTCCCTTCTCACACTCAGCCTCTCATGAAGAGAGCTTTTGATGCTGGCCAAAATTCTGTTTGATAGTTTAAAATGTTCTGTCAAAGCACAGATGCTATTGAGTTCTGTAACAGAAAAGGCACTCTCTGGGTGTTTCCCCCAAACCATGCATATTCTCCTAGAGACCCACCCCCTGAACTCTTGGTCCAAAATAAGTACCTTCCCTGGTGTTTTTCTATCATTTCCTGCAGAGGATGAAAGGGTCAGTCTGGAACTTGGGGATCCGAATCTGGGAGTGCCATGTACCAAGAGCAGGACTGGACTCTAGGTTAGGGCAATTGAATGTAAAACCCTTGTAGCCTCCAGGGGAAGGAAGAGCAAGCTGGAGCAATGGGCCCAATCCCATAAGGTGGTTTATCAGAGCGAAGGTGAGATCCAGCATCGGGTCTCTCAAACCAACTGCACAGGTGAACCCGGAGTTGAATTGTAACAACAAATTAAGAAGGAAAGCAGAATAAGAAGGAATGCAGAATATTCAGCAGACCATCAGTCTAGAAGTAGTTGATGGTGTCACTTGTGTATTCATTGTATAAACTTTTAAACATCAAGCTCTGGGCTTGTTCCTGGAGAGATAAAGGAATTCCTGTCCCTAGCTCAGAGAGCTTCACAAGCAGTCACAGTGCAGGGGGGAGGGGTGCTAAGAAGCACTGCACGTGGTGCATGGAACCCAGGGAGGAGCTGGAATTCTGACTAAGGTTCGGAGGGTGGTAATGTTTAAATGGATCCAAAAAGATGAGGACAGATCTTGAAAATGCACCCCAAAAGCCAGAGCTAAAGGACTTTGTCCAGAGAGACACTGCAGCCAGGGGTGGCAGGTAAACAGAGCCACTGTTTCCAAGTCACCCCAGCAGGTAGAACCAGGCCCAGTGAATAAGGATTTAGGAGGAGGGAGATCCATGTGCAATTCCAAAACATAAAAAAAGTCCTAACCATCAGAACTAGCCAAAGATGGGCCATTTCCCCTGTGGATACAGCAAACTCCCCATCACTGGAAGTAGGTCCCTTGATGGTGATTCTGTAGAAGGTACTAGCACATCCAACAGGGAGAGGGGACTAGGTCAGATGACTGGTAAGCTCCCTTCCAGTCGTTCAACTGTTACTTGATTTTACATGTTCCGTTTAGGAGGGGAAAGAACACAAAATTCAAGTCTGAGATCTCATGACTCATACTGATCTCATACTGAACACAGGGCCTTCTGTAGAAATGAAGCCCTCTACTTAACTAAGCAGAGGTGGCCTGCGGGATTAGTGACATACCTTGGTTTACACCTGACCTCACATGGCCTCCCAGCATGCAGTTGTACAATCCAGAGATCAGGCTCCCTGGGGGTCTGGACACTGTCAAAAGCATTGAGATATACAAATGGGACTCAGTTTCCTCAGATTCTCAAGACAAAAGTTCCATGCCAGGGCTTGGAAGGGCAAGTGCCTCATTAGGATTGTGTGCAGGAGATGGAGGTGAAGACTCCGTAACCCAACAACTGCCAGCCTGTTTCTGGCTGAGTACTGTTAGGTACTAGACATTCTGAGTGAGGCAAGGAGAATTCCACCTCTATTATCCCCTGCAAGCCTGCAACAAGAGAGGCCCAGCAGAGGATCTCAAGATGGGGAAGGGCCTAGAGATCATCCTAGCCGAGGCCTATTCAGTGTTGTACAGAGCCAGAACAAGGCCTAGGAAGGCAGGTTGCTGCTTGACCTACCTACCTACCATCCACAAAGCTGTGTACAAGGCTGGGCTATCAGCTCTCAGAACAATGTCACAGTGATCTCATCTCAACTGAGAATGCCGCTCAGTCTTCTGGCCCCCTTTTGCTTATAACATGCTGTGATTCTAATTTTGTTTTCTCTAAACAGCTATTTTGAAATTGAAAAGGCCTTTGTTGAGTAATCTATCATAGATTACTATCAATCAGAGCCAAAATAGCTGTAGAGTCACAGAATCTGAGTGACTTAAGAATAATCCACTTGAACCTTTACATTTTATAGATGAGAAAATGAGGACCAGGGAACCTAAGTGATTTAATCAAGACTGCACAGTAGTTCATGTCAGAGCCGGACGAGGCTTAGGGTTCCCAACAGCTGAGTCAGGGCTTGTTCTGCTGACTCTTTACTGGGCGTCAGCTCTGACACAGGTAAAAGGCTAACGAGCCAGGAGCTCCCCAGCAGCAGCACAATATATTGTTAATATATTGTGCCCTGAAAACTGGCTCTTTTACCAGTGGCCAATCTGCCTCCAGTAAATTCTCTACGGTGAGTCACTTGACAACACAGCAACCACAAAGGTCTTCTGGAGTCACTGTCACCACTTGTGGCTGCAGACAAGTCTTTAGGTGTTACATTCCCCTCACTGAGTGCTCAGACCTTTGTGTAATTTTCTCTCCTATTTCTCCTCCCCATCATCCTGATTTTCCTGCCCCCTCCTCTCCATCATCCTCTATCCCCTCCACACAGCTTTGACTTGGTCACCAACGGTGGTGTCTCCATCATCCTGCGGTTTGAGCGGGCGCCTTTCATCACACAGGAGCACACCCTCTGGCTGCCCTGGGATCGCTTCTTTGTCATGGAAACCATCATCATGCGGCACGAAGAGAATGAGATTCCCAGCTGTGACCTGAGCAACTTCGCCCGCCCCAACCCTGTTGTGTCTCCCTCCCCACTGACGTCCTTCGCCAGCTCCTGCGCAGAGAAAGGCCCCATTGTGCCAGAAATTCAGGTACCCAGCCTTCTTGGCTGCATTCCCCTGTGCTTTTAATTTCATCCGAGAGATCTCAGAGATGGTGGAAAGAAAGAAAGTACCCTTCTGGAGTCTGGGTCAGACCCTGTCAGTCCATCTTGCTGAGTCAGGCTGCCAAACCCCATGGCAGGCATGGTGTCAGGACAGAGGCCACCCATCCTCCACGCTGAAAGCACGTGAGCACCTGCAACCCGCCTGGCACACTCTGGCTTGCAATAAATTCCCTCTCCCTTTCCACAGTGCCATCCAGCGCAGTTCTGCTTTCCTTTACCCAAGTCTGCAGGGTGTCCCCTCAGTATTTCTGTGGAAGGCATTTATAATAATAAGTTGAACCGCAAGGAATAAACCACGGGATCCCAAATAGCAAGTATTATAATAAAGATTAAATGAGAAAAATGTAGATGAGGTACTTAGCACGTCTGACACCTAGTAAATGCTCAATAAATTTTAGCTATTATTAAGATTATTTAACACACGCTGCCTTCACGCCAATTAAGAATTGCTTTGGCTCAAATCTATACACACAAGTGTTTTACTTAATTATCATTAAAGGGAAGTAATTGGGAAAGATGCATTTTATTCCGATGGAAATCAAGATGGATTCCTTGCCTGACAAAGAACCTCTGAGTTGAATGTCCTCTACCACCCCCAGCCTGGTTTCCAATGGCAGAAAGAAAGGCCTGAGGAAGGGGAGAGGCGTCAGCTAGAAGTCCAGGAGAAGCCCCAGTCTCCTGCCCTCCTAATGAGGACTCTGTGAAGTGCATGTTAATGGATGGCCCCAGCGCTGGCAGAGCAGAGCTTGTACATTTATGTGTGTGTATTTCATGCCTGGCTGAGCAAACACATCTCTCCGTATGTGCCCCGTTGAGTGGCTTCCAACGCCAACTCACAAGAAGGAAATAACCATTGCAAAAGTCTCATTGCACACACAGGTTGCAAGCTCACTCCTTTTCAGAGATTCAGCACCTGTCTCCTCTCTCAGTGACCAGGCTGACCTTTCCTGTGAAACGGTTGACAGTGGAGACAGAAGTTGCTGGAGAGAACTAATCTGTTACTCAACCCTGGCTCCTCTCCAGCCAGACCTTTTTCCCAGGAGCAGGGACTTCAGAACAAATGAGGTTCAAGGTCACACCCTCTTTACAGTCTCCCTGGGCCAGCTGCCTACAGGGCCAGTTGTGGCACAAACCTTGCTTATTGTCAGACTCATGAAATACAAGAAAACAAACTCCTGGGGTTTTGCCAGTCCAGTCATTGGTTAGCCTTTGCAAGCGCTGGCAGGTGCAAAATGTGAGGGGTACACTCAAGGACCTTGTGTACAAGAGCACCGGCTCCTGCCTGTGCTTCACCAGGGTGGACCGCCTGCTTTGCCTGCAACTTGTAAGCTGTGACTTGGGAAGACTGTCTTGGGTTAAGCCAACCCCTAGAAGTCTGTGTCCAGGAGAGCAGGGTAGGGGTAAATGTTCCCACCTGTCTATGGAATGGACAGAAAGAGGCCCAATTGATCTGTGAACACAAGGTAAAATATTCATTGTCCCTTGAATGGACATGCTAGCCTTGATTGATTTAATGTTTTCTTCTTGAGAGAGAGCCCCCAGGCTGATGAAAGTCCTCTACTTCTGCCACGTGCCCGATCATCTGGCATTCATGGACTTTTCACCTTGGGCTGAGTCCACAGCACGCAGCAGAAAAAGCACTGCCTTCCCCAACACTCTGTTCATCTGACACAGTGCTGGGGCGGGGACCTCGTGCACTGAGACTCCATGCAGCCTCCAGCCCCTCTGGGGGTGGGCAGGGGCCTCAGTGCAGGTCTTGCCAGACTCTACTCTCAACTCTGCCTGGTAATTTGTTTGGTCAACTTCATGTTGTCTCTGTGCACTTTCCTGGAAAGGAACACCATTTGAAACAGATCTTATTTGAAGAAAAGTTTTGAGACACTTTCCTTCTTGCTCAGGTAGCTGTCCACATTAGTCTGAGAGAAAGATCTCTTTTCACAGGATCCCCAACTTCATCCACAGCACCATCATCCTACCTAACAACATCGAGGTGCTGGCCACTCTGTATCCGTGACCTTCCCCAGCCCTGTGCTAATCCAGTGAGGAAACTGGGATGCAGAGGGTCCTCGAGTCTTTTAGGATGACACAGCTAGTGAGTGGGAGGCAGCCTGCTGCCAAGTGTCTTGTAGCATTGCCTTGTGTGCTCCTCTCGATTATGGGATGCTGTGTTGCCATCCATGTTACAGAGGAGGACCTGAAGCTCCTCAAGGTACAGTGGCTCATGCCACATAAGAGCTGACCCCAGAGACCAGCCTTCAGCCTTCCTTCCTCCTCCCTCAGTTCCTTTTTTTGTCCTTTCCCCTTCCTCCTCCTGGCCCTCCTCTCCTTCCATTCTCCCTTCTTATTTTTTCATCTTCCTTCTTCCCTTTCCCACCTTCCCCCTCTCTGCTTCATCCTCTGCCTCTTGAACATCAGAATCTATGGGTGATGGCCATCCTCCTGCCCTTGAGTGATCCAGTGACCATCCCTTGCTGTGGTCTGTCTTGCTTTCTAGGCTCTACAGGAGGAAATCGCCATCTCTGGTTGCAAGATGAGGTTGAGCTACCTGAGCAGTCGCACCCCAGGCTACAAATCTGTCCTGAGGATCAGCCTCACCCACCCCACCATCCCCTTTAACCTCATGAAGGTCCACCTCATGGTGGCAGTGGAGGGCCGCCTCTTCAGGAAGTGGTTTGCTGCTGCCCCTGACCTGTCCTACTATTTCATGTGGGACAAGACCGATGTCTACAACCAGAAGGTGCTCGGGCTCTCGGAAGCCTTCGGTAAGCTGTCTGCTGCAGAACACCTGCCGTCCCACCAGAATGACCCTTGCCACCTCCCTGGCTGATTTCTCCTCCCTGGCTGATTCCTCTTCTCAGGTCAAAAATAACTAAGGCTTAATTGCCCTTTAAAGCCTCTCAGTGACCATCCATGACATCAAAGAATGTACTGGAAGACCTATATGTGGAAAATTCCACCATTAAAAATGGCTACAAAACCCAAACACTCCTCAAAAAGCACTGTGGTGGGATGTGATGGGCTAAAGATGCCGTGTGCCACAGAGTCATGACCTTATTTCCAATCAGAGAAGTTATCTCTCTGTCATTATTATTGCTGTTTTTAGAGATAAAACAGAAGCTGACTCTGGCCTCTCCTAGCAGCCCCACTGAGAGCTTGGGCTTCCAGGGGCAGGCTTTACTTCTTCCAGCTTCTGGGTCAGGGTAGGGTCCCAGAAAGGGCTCAGAGTGGGTCATTAGCAGTCCTAACACATAGGGCTGGTCCTCCGAGCACTTAGGAGCAACATCTCACCTTGAACCATACTTCAGTTTCATTCTCTTTGCCTTGCCAAGGCAGAGTGAGGAAACAGAGAAGCCATGTTGTGTTTAGAAAGGAAGAAAGGGAGGTAGGAAGGAGGGAGGACGGAAGGGAAGGCAGGAGCGTGAAGTAATAAGGGGTAGTCCCTCCAGCACCTGCTCTGGGCAATGTGCTCCCCTGTGCATCAGCATCTCTGAATCCTTACAACGGCCTCTGAGTCAAAAATCCTGTATGAGGAAGCTGAAACCAGAGCAATGAGGTGACTTCCTAAGGAGCCACAGCTTGTAATGACACAACTAGGTTTATTCCAGGTCTTCACTATAGTTTGCATCCCTCCCTGTCCCACAAAGGAACATTGGGAGCAAATGTGGCGCCTTTCACTGTTTGTGATCCCTTTTGTAGATCAAGTCACATTTTTTGTCTTTTCAAGATAAACACCTTTCAGTTGAAATGAGCATATTTAGTATCCACCAATCAGTATTTCCAGCCTGTTCCCTGTTACCATAGTTGGTCAATCATCTTTATGTACATACAAGAAAATATAAGGAGCTGCCCTGTTGTTAAGGTTAAGGTAGGAAATTACCCGCTGGAAAATAGTGCCTACTCCAAAAGATACTTTGGAAGAAATGGCATTTCTGTCTCTGATGGTTCCCTTCCCAGGTCCCTTACAGGGCTTTTACACACCAAGGCTCAGGGAGCCTACTGTATTTAACCTTCATCCCAAGGATCTGCTAAGAGGCCTGGATTAATGAAACAAAGTGAAGTCAGAGTATTTGCAAGTTTTGAAAGCTCAAAGCAACCTTCAGCTTTCAAAATACCCGAACTGAGCTTCTTTTCCATGTATTCACTACAAATGAGTACAGATTTCTTCCCCATAAGAATTCGAGAAACTGACAAAGGTAGAAAAAAGTCATGTGATCCCATAAACAAATATAATGACTTGTTAATATTTGAATTTGCTTTCTTTTTTCAAGTGTTTTGTTTTGGTTTTGCTTGTTCTGTGAGCACACATAGATTACTGAAGCTAGCCAATCTTTTCAAGTGATCATTACTCCACGAGCATTTCCATGTCACCTCCTGGTCTTCACAGCCATAATTTCCACCGGCTATGTAATATTCCTGGATTGGACATGCTTAGGTTTGCTCAGTCTCTCACCTCTTTCAGACCTTTAGATTAATTCAAATTTCCATTATTATTGATAATGCTGTAGTGAAGTCGTTGTGCATAAAGTATTTTCCATCTTGAAGATTACTTCCCTGGAATCAATTCACTATGGTCCTTTTAAACTATTCAGTACATTTGCTTAACTTTTTCCAATAATGTACAACTGTTCTTTAAAAAAAAAAAAAAAGTTTTTAAGACTTGGCATCTCTGTCTGTATTTCACATGGTTCTGATTCCCAGGTAGAAATATGATCCTTTTTTTTCCTCTTTTGCAAAAGACAAGCAGAGGGCCTTGCCTATAGGTCTAAAGACCAAAGATGAAGCTTTGCTCACCCATGCATTATACTCTTTTTGGTCCCTCCAGTTTCTGTGGGTTATGAGTATGAATCCTGCCCAGATCTGATCCTATGGGAAAAAAGAACAGCAGTGCTGCAGGGCTATGAAATCGATGCATCCAAGCTTGGAGGGTGGAGCCTGGACAAACATCATGCCCTCAACATCCAAAGTGGTGAGTGCAATCATAGAATTCCTTGAGCCAGGCCAGGCTGTGACCTTGCCTCATATTCCCCTGGGCCCTCTAAACAAAAATACGCACTTTGAATTACATGGGTTCCGGTACAGTCAGTTGGTCAGAAGGCTCCCTGCTCTCAGTCTGTCACTGTGCCAGGCACTGGGGATACAGAAATAAGAGGCTTCAAGACTTTACATAGTCAGAAACAAATGCTCACAGGGCTATTTCATTGCTGTGACTGACCACGCCATCACAGAGGGAGGTGCAGGACACCATGGAAGGCCAGGAGGAGCACCTCACTCAATGTCTCAGGTCATCCCTGGGGAGAAGATGCCTGACCCAAGTCTCAGAAGGTCTGCAGGCTTAACTCTGGGTCTCAAATAGGGTGAACATTCCAGCAGAGGGCACAGTACCTGTGAAAGAGCTGAAGCCTCCAAGAAGAGTACTTGGAGAGGAGGTCCATTGTGATTTGAGCAGAGAATGAGATGAAGGGGAGAGTAGCCAAAGCCAAAGCTGGGGGCTGAGCAGCTGGAGCCCAGGGTAGATTAGGATTTTGGACTTCATCCAGAGGCAAATGTCAAGCCTCTGAGAGGTTTCAAGCAGGCAAGTGCCACGATTGCATCTGCACCTCAGATAATAACTCAATCTGACTCTTTCAGGGTAGGACAACCAAACATGGTAACCATGTCACGTATCTTCTGCTGAATCTAAAAGTGCAGTGCATGCCTGTCAAAATCACAGCATGTTTTAAGGGGAAGTTGACAAACTAATTATGAAGTTTATAATAAAATGAAGGTTTATAAATAGCGAAGGCAATCTTTAAAAAAGGAACACAGAAAATAAATTTACCAGATATTAAGTTAAATTAGAAAACTGTAACATCTAAACCTGTGTGGTGTTGGCACAGAAACAGATAAATGGAGTCCACGGGGCCGATCGAGGAATTCAGGAGCTGACCTGTGAATGGTAATTAAAATTAGTCTTGACCACCTGTGTCAGAAGAGCCAAAATTGCAGAACTGCAAACAAGTTAAAATTGGCTTCTTGCTCACCTACAAGGCTGAAGGTAGATAATTCAGAAGCCCAGGTTCCTCCTCTCTCCTTGTTCCATTTGGGCCTTCCCCAAGGTCACTCCAAGGTGACTACTCCAACTCCAGCTTTCATGTCCAGCAAGGAGGAGGAATAGGTGAAGAACAAGCCCCTCCCACTGTAAAGGTACCTCTCAACACCTGCTCACACTATGAGCCCTTGGCCAGAGCTCAGACCCAGATGGAGCTGCCCACTGGGCTGGAGGTCCTAGACTGTTCCAGGCAATCATGTGACAGGCTAGCTGTCAGGAGTTCTGTAGCTACAGAGGGAAAGGGGGATGGGATGGATACTGTGTTTAACTGGAAGTTTCTGCCACACTCCTTGTATAAGTGGAAAATTGACAGGTACTTTCAAAACTGATACCCAGAAAATTTGCTCAATTTGTGGAGAAAACTAAACCAAGCCCCCACTTCATACTATACACACTGTATACAAAATAAATTTAGATAGTTTTTTAAACATCTAAAATGGATAAAATATAGAAGAATTTCTTCAAAATCTCAGGAAAGGATTTCCTAAATCCTAAAAAAGCACCATCTTTAAGGTGGAAAAGCAATTGATTAGACTACATCAAAATTAAAGCAATCCATTTGACGGCTTTGGCAAAGCTTACAGGTGGCAGCTTGAGAGAGGATCCTTGTGACCGATAAAAGCCAAGACCCTTTCAGACTGCAGGTTGGAAGGCAGGGTCCAGTTTAGAGGCTGTGACAATAAACAGGGGGTAAAGAATGATCTTGAACAAAAAGAAACAACATAAGTATGGGAGGAAGCTTCCCAGTCACTGAGGTCAATCTCCCCATTAGGACACAGGGCAGTTAAAGAGGTGGAGACTGTGCAAGATCTGGGATCAGCCTGTTGGGAGCAGATCCAGGCACAAACTCCAGTCTCTGACTCCACCTTGGTGAGAGGAAACTATGAGGACCTCATTCATCTCTATAAACATGTCAGTGTCTACTCTATGTCAGGCTTTGTGATTGGCCCTGGGGCTACAGAAAGAAAAAAAGACATACTGTCCACACTGGAATTGGTACTGATAGAAAGGGAGAATGGCACCTAGCAATTAGAATCCTCACTGTCACAGAGAGGTGGATGGGTACATGAGCCAGTGCAGTCCATTTGAGAGTCAGGGTAGTTGAGTCATCAAGAGCTGGACTCCAGGGCTTGTCCACTTCTCATGCCTGTGGCCTTGGGTAAACTGCCTGCTGTCTTCCCTCTGTTACAATACCATTCACATCAGTGCCATCACATGGGTTATGATGATTAAATCAGTAAAACAGTGTGGTCTGCTCAGGTCCCTCTGGGTTTCACTGTGGGGTGAGGCATAGCCTTGGGAGATGAGTCTGGAAGTAATTGACAAAGACCTTGGGGACCTTGCAAAATCAGGTGACTCTGGCTGACCATTGGAAGAGGGAACCACTTCCTGCTCCCAGCTGATCCTGTTCTTCTCTTCTTGTCCCAGGCATCCTGCACAAAGGGAATGGGGAAAACCAGTTTGTGTCTCAGCAGCCACCAGTCATCGGCAGCATCATGGGCAATGGGCGCCGGAGAAGCATCTCCTGCCCCAGCTGCAATGGCCTTGCAGATGGCAACAAGCTCCTGGCCCCCGTGGCCCTCACCTGTGGCTCTGACGGAAGCCTCTATGTGGGTGACTTCAACTATATCCGCAGGATCTTCCCCTCTGGAAATGTCACCAACATTCTGGAGCTGAGGTATGTAAAGCGGTGCCTTCTCAAAGTTCCTGATAACATCCCCTTGCCATCTTAGGGTCCAGCCACATTATCCACTGACCCAGAGAAGAGGGACAGGACAGAACCGTGTTTGTCAGATTCTGACTTCTCACCTTCCAGCTCAAGCAGGTGCTGCCTCCCTTGATGCACTGTGAAGACAAGCCACCCTTGGAACAGGGAGATGTCCTTGGCATCCAGGTGACATGAAAAACTGCTGGCAGTCAAGAATTAGACTCCTTGGGGCCATTGAACCTTCTTTTTGCTCCCTAGTACTAAGCTGATTAAAATTAGTCACATGAGTCTTTTTTATAAAAACAAGGGATGGCATAATGACATGTGAGGCCCCTATGGCCATGTCCCCAAGTTGGACCTATTTACTTAGCACTCATCAGAGTTAGTAGCAGTTCCTTTTGACTGACCAGTACTGAGACAAGGCCCTCAGGCCTGACCCAGGCAGGGCCTCTCTGCTCCTCGGTGCTGCAGAACTAGCTGGGTCGCCCTTTTCCCCTTCTTCCATGAGTGATGGTGCATAGCACAGGTACGGCTCAGGGAAGCCTCCATGTTTGGAATTGTTCTTTATGCTTCCCTGAGCCAGATCTCCTGAGACCCAGAGCACTGTCATAGTGTGGGCTCTGGGGCTATGGAGAAGCCATGCTTTAGAGACAGGGGAGCACCCCTCCCTCTATCAGGAGAAATGGCACCAACTTTCTTCACAACTCTTCTAGGGACTGGGACCCACTTGTCTCCTAGGCAGAGGTCCACAAGAGCAGGACAGTCCCTTGAACTGGAAAGCCTTTCTCCAAAGCTGGCAGGGGCAAGTTGGGCTCCTACTGTTTGCCAAGTGGAACAGTTCTGTGAGGTGTTTTTTATTATTACTGTTTGATAAATGGGAAAGAGGAGGCTCAGGGAATTTAAAGTGCCTAGCCAAAGTCCAGCTTCTAGAATGGCAGACCCATTACCCAGCTCTGCCTCACCACAGTTGTCATCTGGCCCAATGAGGACCACTTTGTCTTAGTGCCTTGTAAATATTCTCTGCTGAAAGAATCTCGTTCTGCAGCATACGTGTGAGAAAGAGGGCAAGGCTTGCTGGCCCCCTGACAGCCTCATGGCCCTAAGAGAAGTGTTAGAATCTGCCCCCACCCGCAGAGACAAAAGAAGAAAGCTCACATGTGCAGGCTCATAGGAAATCATACCTCAGGCTGAATGAGAAGTGGGCCACCCATGGAAAATTCTCTGCCTTTCTTCCATTATGAGGTTGACTGGCATAGACAAAGGTCAAGAAAGAAGGAACCTTTGAGTGTATTTGATTCGCTCATCTGCATATATGTACTATGATGGAGAGAGCCAAGGACCAGGGGGTCAGCTCACTGTGGCAGAGAAGCTGTACAACTTAACCCCCCTGGGCCTCCACTTTATTGTCTTTCAAATAAGAGATATCATCTTGCTGCCTCCCTCCCCCCACTGTTGTGAGCATCATGTGAGTCAGTGAGTGAGTAGAGTAGGGGGAAGTAAATGTAACTTGGAAAGAAAACTAAATCAATCAACATATCATATCTTGATATATTTTCCTCCAATCACTTCCCCCAGGCCTCTTTCTCTATGCCCTACCCTCCCTCCTAAACAGAGCATATCTCCAGTTCTGTTTCCTATTGTGGGTAGGTTCCCAGCATTTTGGTAACTCTTGGTAGGGTAGCCAGGATGCAGAGACCCAGAGCAGCGAGCCTGTGTGTCACTGGGAACGTTTCTGTACGAGGAAGAGAAGAGCCTGTTCGGCTCTTGTTAAGGCAGCGGAATGTGTGGTGCTTGTCCTCTTCCCTGAAATCAGCAGTGGGGGTGCAGGAGGAACCAGGCCTCCTCTGTGATATGTAGCTGCTTGTAAGTGAACTCACTGACAAGTAATATCCAATATAAAATATATCAGTGTCATAGCTGCTAAGTCTTTATTTATTACAGTATTGTACAGTAGCATTGCTGTCAAGTTTTCAGGCTGCTAATAATGCTTCTAACCCTGCTGCTAACACCTCATTCTTTCTTCTATTCCCTGCTCTCCTGTCTTCTGTCAGAAATAAAGATTTCAGACATAGGTAAGCCAACCAGTGGAGAATTCCCTGTCTCTCCCCTGCCTTGTTGCATGTTGTATGGTAAGCTGCACATGTCAATTTCAGATGGCGCAATGGCAAAGGAATCCTATGTGATTGGAGCTGATCGGGGATGATCAGTGGCAATAAGAGGAAGTCATTAATTATGGTGGCAGTGGGTGGCAAGAGTCTGAACTCTTCGAATCCGTGGCAAAGCGAGGCAGTTATCCTATAGTCTGAGGACATGAGAGATTGAAGTAACAGGGAAAAGAATTTAAACCATGACATGGTAATTTGGATGCCACAGTCTGCTTAATCCTCAGCATCAATGAGGCTCTCATCCAGACTGTGCCGAGTGACTCAATCAGGTGAAGAATCTGGACATTCCAGGTACCACGGCTTTGGGATCATCCCCGTGATGACTCCACCAGGGTTGCCAGCAAGGGCAGAACCAGCCACAGGGGCTGCCTTCAGGAGCAATCCCCAGATAGGACCTTTGTCACAGAGTAGGCTTGTCATAGATTCACAGTGGCAGTGCAGTCAGCAGGAGTGGGTCTAGTCAGACACCAAGAGAAGTGACACCTATCTGTGGCATTCATCTGCCTCCTGACAGAGTCCACTGATCCTGCACACATTAGAGTCATTTGAAAAATAACCACAGGCAGGTAGAGCTCTGGCTCAGACGGCCACCGAGGTGGCTCTGAGTTATCCACATGTGGCTTGGTTCAATATGGCGCATGGTGGAGCTAAGTTGGGATAAAAGAAAGCCTTTGGGATAATAAAAAGAGCCAGTAATGATTGAATCCATTTCTGTACAAGTAGCTATTTTATGTAATAATTTTATGTATTTTTAAAATAGTAATAATTTACATGTACAGAGCATTTTCTATGTAGCAGAGTGAGTAGCATTTTGTCCCCAAACCATCTGTGAGGTAGGTCCCAGTGATTACATCCAATTTACAGAGGAGAAAACTGAAGCTCCCAACTGGGTGGCCTTGAAAGAATTACCTCATTTCTTGGAGTTCGTATTTCTAAATTGAGGTTATTAAAATCTCCCTCAAAGGGTTGGTGTAAGAGTCACAAAGGACATTTATAAGGTGTTCAACATTTTTAGGCATAAGGAAGAGCTCCAGAAATGGTCATCATAGTCACAATAATAACAATAACAAGAGACATGCATTGTTATTACTGCTAATATATTATAGCATTATAATTATGTGATGATATGATGATGATACACTGATATCCTATTATATGGTGATGATTTTGATGCCTCCATCTTTCCCAAAAAGAACTTCCATCCTCTTACACCCAAAGACACACACCTTAAATTCAATCAAACAGGAAGTGGGAACAAAAGTCAAAAAAAGGAAACATGTCCATGATTGTACCTCAGGGTAGACTTGGTTTCATGGCAGCAGAGCAAATAGGAAAATATAGAATGACTTCCATGATTTGCACACCTACCTCTCAGAGATAGAGGAGTTCCATGAGATTTGTATGGATGATACTGAATTAAGCATTGCCCTCAACTTCAGTTTTGCAGAAAACACAAAATTACATTTCCCATAAAGATCCTGGATTAAAACATAGCGTTTCACACTGAAGCATTCAGTCCATGGTGGTAGCAGACTGGAAAACAACTAAGACATGCTGGGAAATTGGGGGCCACTTGGCCTTGGGCTGGTCACCCAGCTTTTCTGGTTTCTAGTCTCATCCTCTATAAATTCAAAGAGCAGGGGTTTGGGTCTCTTTTGTTTCTGATCTTCAGAGACCTTTGGATATTTCCACTGTATGATTTCAAAACTGGGTTCCTTCCCTCTCCCAATTCATTGCTAAAAATTATTTCTAAAGGGAGCCAAAGTGGAGGTCAAAGGGGACCACTTTGTGTCTTCCAGTTTTCCAAAGACTATCAGGAGACAGAAAACCCAGATTCCAGCTAGGATTTTATCTGGCACCTGAATATTGGCAAATCCCTGCTGCTCTCTAGACCTCAGTGTCCCCCTCCGTAAATACTGAGGTAGATTAAATAAATTCTCAAATTTTGTCCTCTTTCTTCATCTATTAGCTGCCTCAGTTGCTCTCAGTATTAGCACTTGGGTTCACAGGGGCAACGTCAGCTGTGTACACATGGTGTGCTCCCCAGAGCAGGCTCATCTCTGCCTTTGGCTTTTCAGCCTCAGTGCCTGTCCCCAGGCAGAACAGAGACCCATAATCCTTTGGGCATCTTCCTCTGTGGACCCATTTAGGGAACAAACATCCTTGCCTCTTTCCAGATCTCTTTCCTAGGTCCAGGAGGAATGCTCAAAGTTTCTTCTTAGAAATACTCTTGAACTCAAGTCTCCCTCAAACCTAGCTGCATGTATCAACTCAACAAAGCCTTTAACTGCCCCAGAAATAGGTTGTTCAGGAAAATATTACATCTCCATACTTAGCTTTTTCCATTATGCACTAACATAAATATTCTGGAGGTTTCTCAAGGTGACCAGCTTTGCCATTCATTGAGCATTTCTCTTTTTTAATGGAACTGGAACTAAGCACAGAAATCTACATTCTTCATGCAATTTTTGTTCTCAAAACAACCCTTTGAAGTCAATGTGATTATCCCATTTCTCAGATGAAAAAACCAAGGCTCAAAGTAGCAATGTAATTTGCCCACGGTCACTTTATCAAGTGGGTGGTGGAATTATATTTGAATCCTTGTCTGTGTGGCTCCGACACTCAAGCTCTTCCCACAGGTTCTGAGAACCATTGCAGCAGGTCTGGTCAGGTTGCCACACGATGTGATTGAAAGATGCTCCTGTATGTGATGCAGTCCTTACTCTGAGACAAAAAGAGAATTCCCACTCATAAGCTGGGAATAGATTACTTTTTGTCACAAGACACTCCTGGGCTCCCACCTGCTAGGAACTTTCCTACATCATCCAGAAAGATATTAGAGTGAGACCTGACTTCAGCTCATTAACTTCAGGAGTGGTACCCTAAAGGCCTCTAAGTTTTATGTCACTTCCTGAGGGGCCAAGGTTATATTTGAGGAACTAGAAAAGAATGTGGGTCCTTAGAGACTTCTGCAGCAAACTTTGGAAATAGGGCTATGATATGACTCAGTGCCAACCTTGCTCAGGATACTGGAAATCAGAATGGATCGTACATGGTCCATATCTGAGAAATGCCCTCTGTCCACAGAACTAAGCCATCTTCCATCAAATACCCTGAAGGCATTTGTGGTTTGCTGAGTATTCTGAGGTCTTGCTACTCAAAGTATAGGCAACCAACATGAGTATGCTTTGAGAACTGGTCAGAAATGCAGACTCTCAAGTACCACAGAACCACTATACTGAAATCCACACGTTAGCAAAATCTCCAAGAAATTCATATGCACATTAAAGTTTGAAAAGCACTGGTCAAAATCCTTGGTTCCCAAGTCCGGCTGTGCCTCATGGTCACCTGGAGAGATCTCAAAGGTAGATGTCCAGGCCCTTCAGTCATTATAGGTAAGGCTTTTTTCGTCACGCTTTCCAAGTGATTCTGATGTCTAGAGCCATCAATTTAAGATCATTACCCTTATGTCAGGGAGGCAGATATTCATTCCTTCATGAATCCAGCAGAACTTTCCAGAGCACTCACTCCACATCAGCCAAGTGGGAAGCACCCAGGAACTTGAAGTCAGTCCCTGCCCAGAAAGAGCTCAAGATTTTATTGAGAAGGCAGACAACTAAGCAGAAGTGTCTGAAGGCCCTGCAGATAACTAAAACTATAATCTGCCTAGGCTGTGTGGAGATACACAAAGGAAGTGGCCCCTTCACCAGTGGGAGGAAGTGGGGGTCCAGGAATGGTATTTCAGATGAGGTGGTGCTAGGGCTCAGTCTCTGAAATGGGCGAGTGCCTCAGGTGAATGAGGGCAGTGGACCCTTCTAGGCCCCTAGCAGCAGCATGGAGAAGCAGAAAGAGCACAGACTTTGGAGTCAAGCACATCTGGATTGACATTCACTTAGCAGTATTTGGTCCTAGTCTAGTCACTTACCTCTTTCAATCTCAGTTTTCTGAAATAAGAAAAAAAAAATACCTACCTTTCATGATAGTTGTGAGAAAATGAGGTCATGCAGGTTAAGTGGTGGCACGGTGTCTGAGACAGAGGCAGCATCTATTGGTGGTGCCAGGTGCATTGGTATCAGTGAGCATCATGTCTATGGCTCTGTCCTGCCACCTGGTAGAAATCCAGGTGGGCATGATGGACACAGGGGCAGTTCCCCATGCCAGGTGGCATAAAGAAGAAATGAGTCCAAGAAGTTCAAAAAGCACTACAAACTGGAAAGGGCTGCTGATAATTTCACTTAATCCTGGTGACAAACCTATGAGCAAAATGGAGCAGAGACTTGATCATTTGACAGATGAGGAAACTACAACCTGACCTATTTAGGGAACTTACCCCAATTAAAACCTATGCTTTCTAAGTTCACAACTGATATTCTTTCCCCTGTGCTTAGCTAACCACCAAACTTCAAATTTGTCCTTGAGCACGAAAGAGGTGGCCACAGCTCTTACAGACTCTAGAACAATGCCACCTGCCAATGCCACCATCTACTGGAACTCACCCATATGAGAAATCTGCATGAGTGATACTTCTCTGGGGCAGTGCAAGGGGACATGAGCTGGAAACTCAAGGGACTAATCTAAGTGGACAGGGCCCCCCACCAGATTCCCTCGGGGTTCATCTTCTGCCAAGGTAGATAGCACCAGTTTATCCCGAGTGATGCACAAAGAAATGAAATAATCACCCCGACTCCAAGCTGTCAACAAGCGAGCTGGAAGATCAGGCTGCTCTGGCATTGCAAGGCAGGATCTAAGGTCACTGCACTTTATTTAGCCAGAATCAGTGTCATCGGGGAAGATTAAATCTGTGCTACAATATAGGGTAAGTCACAGGGGACATTTCAAGATAAATAGGACACCTGTGCTGCTACCACTGCCCCCAAATGAGAAGTAAAAGAAAAGCTAAGTAATTTGAATGCAAATACTACCTAAATAAGCTGAAAGTGGAGATACCATCCATTAAATCAAGCAGCTGCTGTGATGGGCTAGAAGACACCAAGCTGAACGCTGGAAATACAGATGTGAATAAAATCTAATCTCTTCCCTTCAAGTACTAATGGCTGGGTCTGGGAGAGGACACAGAAATAAATAGCCTTGACCATTACATTAAGTGTTGTGTAATCTAGATGCAGACCAGTATGGATCTCAGTGCACAAGGAAAAAGGTTGTGGAAGGTTTGCAAGAAAAGGTACCATCTGAGCTGACACCTGAAGAATGAGTAGAAAAGAGAAGAGGACAGAGCAGGAATAACAGGGACAAATAGGCCCGAGCTGTATGGAGTGTAGGCATGTGTGAGGGAGCATAGGGAAAAGGAGCAGCCCAGCAGGAAGGGCCAGGAAGGCTACTGGGCAGGGGAGTGTGGACTTCCTCTGTGAGACAGGGGGATCTTGGAGGGGAAAATGTGAATGGCATGTTGGTATCTGGGCAAGATCAGGAAGCATGGCCTGAAGAGGACCCAGGCTATGGGCAGAGAAACCTGCCCCTGGTTTCAGAAGGAGGTGATGGGACAGTTGTGTTAGGGACAGAGAGGAAGGATCCCTGGAGAAGGTCATGTCATGTTAGTCAGATTCAGGGAGAAACAAAGAAGGACAGCCCTGGATCTGGATGCCTGGCTCTGTTAGAAGTAGCCAGGCCCCAAGGACACCTTCCAAAGCAAGGGATGTTTATGACAAGCAGTCAGGTCCAGCTGAGCCCCTCAGTGACCTAGACCCACCCCCCAAAATTACTGTTCTGCAGTCATTGTATGTGATTCATAATGCACCAGTCTGTAAAATAAAATTTTGTTTTTCAAAAGGACCCAAAACTTACATGCCTGATGAATGGACAGTAGACCTTACTCAACCTTTCTTATCTCTCGCTGCATCTTGAAGGGTGTGCAGTGGCCCCCAGCAGTGTGCGCACTGAATGTGGCCAGCGCCAGGCCATCCAGTCTGAACAGAGAAAGATTCTTTTTAATCAGAAAATGCTGCAGAGACTCAGAAGGGGCCAATATTGAGATGCAGTTTGAGGGTTGGGGGAATGACTAGGAATTGCAAATGAGTTTCTCAGGAGTGGCAAGTCCAACTCAACGTGCCCTAGACTAGAAAGAAATTGGTTATCAGTATCATGGAATAACAAAACTCCTACCTGGTAGTCATCTCCAAATGCAAAAAGAGACACAATCACTAGTAACTAAAATAACAATGCTGATTCCCAGCCCCTCTTGGGTGCTCAATACTTAACAATACGAGTGCTGAAGACATGGTGTTTGTGATTTCGGATAATTTTTCCAATACATTGCAAGCTAATAGCTATTAGCATTCCCATTGCACAAATGAAGAAACTAGGCCCAGGAAGCCAGGCAACCTGCCCAAGCTTCAGAAGCTGGACATCATAGAGCCAGACTTAGAACCCAGACTGATCTGATCAAAACCTGTGCATTTCCCCAGCCTGTGGCTGGCAGGGGTGCCTAGCCTCAGTGCTTCTGCACAGTCTTAATTTTTCTTTCCTCAGTGACCTGAGCCTAGTCTTTGTGACTGACTTCCAGAAACACACCCTCACGAGCACTGCTCCTCTGTTCTCTTTCTTTTTCCTTAGGTTTTGCTTCAGATTTGCAAAGTAATCCTGCAACTCATTTGTATGTGGCTGCAGGAGGGAGGCTGCAGGGCTCCTGATGCGTACACGGGAGACAGTGCTGACACCGACCTAGAGTCAGGTCCACCAGGGTCTCCTCCGTCATTCCCAAGATGGGAGTGAGAGCTGCTATAAAAATCCTACAGAGAAGGGCTATGTCTTTGAACTCTCGTTCTTTAAAGTCATGAACCTTCCTGTTTCTAGTTTGACTTAACAGGCCACCTATGGCAAGCCTCATGGATAGCCTTTCTAAGAAAATATGTATTCGCACCTGATATGGGGAACTTCTCAGCAAGCGGTGTTTGCACTCGTAGCTGGCGGGGATAGATGGTTAGGCCAACCCCTGAGATCAGAAAAATTGAGGAACCATCGCCCAGAATAGAGACATCATCCCCCCAAGACTGTGTTTTGCCTTAGATTCAAAAGGGCCAGGGGACTGGGATTGTGGCTCAGTGGTAGGTGCTTGCCTAGCATGTGTGAGGCACTGGGTTCGAGTCTCAGCATGGCATATCAATGTCTAAAAAATTCTTTTAAAAAGGGGGTTCAGGGACTTGAGTTTTTCATCTCGAGCTACCAGACAAGAGAAAGTGCTCACCTCTGGCCATGTCTTTGTTTTGCAGTCACAGCCCAGCACATAAATACTACCTGACCACAGACCCCATGAGTGGAGCCGTCTTCCTTTCTGACACCAACAGCCGGCGGGTCTTCAAGATCAAGTCCACCATGGTGGTGAAGGACCTTGTCAAGAACTCTGAGGTGGTGGCAGGGACTGGGGACCAGTGCCTCCCCTTTGATGACACTCGCTGTGGGGACGGAGGGAAGGCCACAGAAGCCACACTCACCAATCCCAGGGGTAAGGCCTTGCCTTGGAGTCACTCTCAGTAATGTTTATTGGGAAATTGTCCATTTCCAGGAGACCTACGTGTTTACACTGCAAAAACAAATATTGGAAATACCAATAAATATACAGAGGAAAGTTAGGATTATGATCATTCTACCTACCAGAAATATTCCCAGTTAATGTCTTATGTGTCCTCTTCACCTTTGAGGTCACATTAAACAAACTATATTTTGTGACCTACTTTTTCTCCCTAAGTGAATACGATGAACTCTTTCCATGTCTTTGAAGAGTCTTATGTGTCCTCACTTTTAATGGCTATATAGTATTCCTCCAAATGGATGTACCATCATACATTTATCAGTTCCCTGCAATTGGATATACACACTCTCTCATATTATTGTTATCAACAGCACTAGTGTATCATCTTGGCATAGGTTCATGTGCTATGGGGGATTACCTGTAGGTTTCAGTTTGGAATCCTTCAGAAAACTAAACCTCTGAATGCTCAATTTCAGTATGTCATTCACTTATTGAACAAGTATTTACTAAGTGCATAGAGCTCTGAGGTTGCATAGGTAAGTTCTTTGTAACAGAATAATTAAGACTTGGCTGTGAAGCACTCTGACATGGGAGAGAGGGAGAAGTGTTCCTTGAGATGGAAGAACAACTGTGCGTGAGGGGTCAAAGCTGAGAGAGCTTGGAGACTGAGAGTCTTTTTAGAAAAGAAGCCATCATCGTCCACGGGCATCCTTCAGTGGAGAGTTGACAATAGTGCAAGCCCCACAGCCAGTGACTCATGTCTAAGCCACAGGTCCTCCTCAATAGAGTTGGGGGTAACAATACCGTCTGTGTATACTTCCTAGGAGTGGTCTGAGAATCAAAGTTAATGTATTTTCCATGGTATCCTGTAAAAACATCATGCATAATTATATTAGAAGACCTGGGTTAAAAATCAAAGCAGTAGACTCATGAAATCATGCATTCAAATCTAGGATTTGTCATCTAGTAGCTGTGTGACTTTGGGCAAGTTGCTTAATCTCTCTGAGCCTCATTTTCCTCATTTATGTAACAGGGATATACTGCAGCTATAGTACAGATTAAATATTATAAGGAATGTAAATGCTTAGCACAGCCACATCGGGTACATAGTAAACACTGCATGAAAAGTGACTCCAATCAAGATTGTTATGTTGTATTATAATGCATTATGTTATATCACATCATATATCCTCATTGCATATTATCTCTCCATGTATCTGGAGTGGTCAGGTGGTAACTCGATGGGGTAAACATTATGTCATCAGTGGTTAGTCTCCCTCTTAATTATGATTTGCTGGTATGAGCGAGTAGTAGGACATGGAGTGAGCACTGGACTTGTACGTGGGGACCCTGCCTCATGGTTCCTCTGCTACTCACTGACTCTGGGACCTCCTCTTCTTGACCTCAGTTTCCCCGATAGTCACTGAGCAGGTTAACCTGATGGTCCCTAGCCTCCTTCTGCTACGACCCTCTACTCTCTCAGAATTAAGTTTTTTCTTGAGGTTTCCATGCTCCACGGGCATTCCTCGGTGGCCCTGCACACACTTGTGTTCCCTCCCCCTCACACAGATGGAGTGGCAGCACAATCACCCAAAAGCCTGCAATTAACCCAGATAAAAATGATGAGAGTGCCACAATACGCAGACACTTTGCAGCAGGGAGGAGAAAAGATGTCCATCTATTTAGCACAACAAAAAGAGGGGGAAATGAAGTCATTAATCAGGGGACAGATCACTTCCATTAGCCTGTGCAGCCAACTCTGTAAACAAGAAACCCAATTGTTCATGAAGCACTCGTCAGTCCTGGCAGATGGAAGAGAGAGACAGGGCTCTCCGGGAAGACAAGGAAACTCCTGGTACTTAAAGAATGAAATTAATTTGCATTCTAGGCAGGGTCACAGGAAAGGCGCCCAGCCTCGAGGTTGCTGGTCCCCTGTGCAAAACCCTCTCCAGCTGCCCAGGGAGGCATGGAGGCCACAGCAGTGCTCCAGGGGCCATTCCACAGAGCCCCAGATGACTCAGCCCACCTGCTGGCCAAGGGAGAGACACAGGGGCCAAGAGCAAGGGCCACATACAGAGCGCTGGTGTTCTCATGATCCTGAGAGTCACTAATAATTATTGATGACTAACCACTGCAAGTCAGATGTTGGCATCCTCATCGTATCAATGAGAAAACCGAGACTTAGAAGCCAAGGAGCTTGCTGAACTTAACACAGCTAGGAAGCTTCACAGCCCAAGCGTCTCCACCTCAGCCAACCTCGTCCGACCCCTTCTTCCCTCCCTCACCTGCCCCTGAGAAAACAAAGCAGAAGTGACAGGCTCTCCTGGGGCTGTCATTTCCCTGGCCTCTGTCTAGACCAGACCCCTCTCAGGGGCACATCTTGCCCGTCACCCCTTGAGCATTGACAGTGTGGTAGGGGAATGTCTGACTTGCGATTCTGGACCTGGGGTGGGAATCAGAATCACCCATGATCCGTTTTTAAAATGGGCATTGTTCCCAGGTGCAGTCACCCCCTGAACTAGTATTTCAGAAGGGAGGCCAAGAAGGTGTGTACTGAGAACTCTCCAGGTGATTCTGATGCACAACACAGGCCAAGAAGTACTGAGTGCATGGAGCGGCTCTCGCTTTGGTTTGTATCATGACCACCAAGGTGTTTGTCAAGATGCAAAGATGCTCAGGTGCATTTAAGACCTGGAGCAGCCACCTGGGTGCATTGTAGCAGGTCCCCCAGGGGATTCTCACACAGGTCCAAGAGAGAAATACAGACTTAAAACAATCCCTTCGTTTGACAACTGAGAAAACAAGTGTTGGGATCTCCAGCGACTTGCCCAAGGTCACACAGGCCAGGAGAAAGTCAACCAAGTGTCAGTCTAGGGATGGAACAGCTGATATTGAGTAACCCTGACTCCTCTCTTTGATGTGCTTTCCTTAGACATTAAATTCAACAATATTCTCTATGCAAACCCATAGGATTCTTTTCAGACTGTGCTTTTGCAATGATCAATGTTTTAGTCAGCTTTTTCACTGTCATGACTAAATGACCTGACCAGCACAATTGTAGAGTAGAAAAGGTTTATTCAAGGGCTCACAGTTTCATAGGTCTCCATCCATAGATAGCAGGCTCCATTCTTTGGGGCTCAAGGTGAGGCTGAACATCATGGCAGAAGAGTGGCAGAGGGAATCAGCTCACATGGTGATTAGAAAGCAGAGAGAGAGTTCTCCACTTGCCAAATACAGACGTATACCCCATAGCCACGCCCCCATTGATCCACTTCCTCCAGTCATACCCCACCTGCCTCTATTACCACTCAGTTAATCCCATCAGGGATCAATTCACTGATTAGGCTAAGACTACAGCCCAATCAGTTCTCCTCCAAATCTTCTTGCATTGTCTCACACATGAGCTTTTGGGGGACACCTCACATCCAACCATAACAACCAATGAAATTAAAATAATAAGGAGAGAAAAACTTTAAGGACTGTCTTTGAAGAAAAGAAAAATTATTACCAAAAAGTGTATTTGATTATTACATTTGCAGGGCTTGAGAAGTCAATTAATTTAAATAATGCACAGTACAGTGAAAAATGTCCCACTTACCACTACCTCTAGTGCTTCAAAACCCTAGAAGTTATGAGTCCAGTTTTTGTGGGTGACTGAGGTGTTAGATAAAAGTCTCTGGAGGCAGCAAAGCAGGACTAGAGCCCAGGAGGACCTGAGAACCTGGGTTCCATCCCCATTTAAACAAAGCACCCGTTTTTGAGCCTCCATCTCTTTGTCGTTAGAGGAGAACCAAAGGGCTGGGGTGTGGCTCCACCGTGGGGCCCTTACCCAACACATGCAAGGCCCTGGGTTCCCTCCCCAGCCCCACACGAAAGGCGGGGGCTGGGTATCGTAGGAGGATCTGATAAGACCAGGCTGCCGGGTGCTTTCTGTGTCCCGTTAGCTCTGATGCTGAATTCCTGTTTCGGCTTCTCCATCCAGGCATTACGGTGGACAAGTTCGGGCTGATTTACTTTGTGGATGGCACCATGATTAGACGCATCGATCAGAATGGGATCATCTCCACCCTGCTGGGCTCCAATGACCTTACGTCAGCCCGGCCCCTCAGCTGCGATTCTGTCATGGATATATCTCAGGTGAGAAGACTGTATCGCTAGAGCCCTGGGTCCCCACTCACCCTCTCATCTACCAGCCACCCTGCTGGCCCTTCATCTTGGCACTAGACAAGCCTTTAAAGGATGCCTACTGTAATAGGGCCTTTGATAAGCACCAAAGGTGCAGAGATGAGGACTCTGTCTCACCACTGCCTCTGGGAGGTCACCAACAGGGATAACAAGTGTGTGGGCCTGGCAGAGGTTCAGGGAAATCTGCCCAAGGCCAGCAAGGCAGGATGGACAGAGCCACAGTTGCCTGAACTTCCTCTTTGGTAACACATACAGGTACTTGCATATTATCTATTCTTTTTCTAGTTCATTAACTGCATGAAGCAGGAATTCTGTCTTTACTTAATCAGGTGGCTGGTGCACATTGAAGAATGGCCCATATGCGTTGATTGATTGATTGATTGATTGATCGATCAAGTGACTGAATCCTGGCTTTGCCACTCAGTAGCTCAGTAACTTGTGGCGGGTTTGTGATGTCTTCTGAGCCCTGTTTTTCATCTGCAAAATGGAAATCACTGCTGTGGGCCTGGCAGAATTGCCTTGAGAACGCACAACAATGCCCATGAACTTCCTAGTGCTGCTCAACACTTCGGAGATGGAATAAACCAAAGTTCTAGGGTCCGCTTTCACAAAGGAGGTGACATTTATGCCAGGTTTTAAAGACTGAGTGGGGGTTTTCCAGATAGCAAAAAAAGGGGACATCTTGCAGAAAGGGGACAGGATGCACAAAGGCACACAAAGATGTTAATGAGCCTGATATGTTCAAAGAACATTGGGAGATTGAATGCCAGAGCACAGGATGCTTGGAAGGAAGAGGCAGGAGTTGAAATAGGAAGCATCATCTGGGGCCAGTAGGGAGGGACCTTGCCACACCATGCCAGAGAGTTTGGACCCTGGCAGGTAGGCAGCAGGATCCCAGGATAGACCCCAGTGAGACACAAGTGACTAGCAATCCAGTATGACCTTGGGATGGCCAAGAGTGACTTGGCAAGGGTCACTCTTACTCCTTACTGCTGGGTCCTCAGGCAGGGCTTGGCCTGTGCCATCTTGGCAACATTACCAGAACCTAGGAAATAAGGAGGCTGACTGTGGCACTTGCTCCCAGTCCCACTCCTCATGCCTGCCTGTTCCTGACACGTGTGGCTTCCCCCAGGGTCCCATGGCTGCTGCTGGCGGTCCCAGCACTATGCCACGTGCCAGTCGGATGCTAGTGCGGTTTCCCTCTGCGCCAACTACTGTGATTGCTGCGCTCCAGAACGGAATCTGTTCTCTGCCACTCGTCTTTGCAATTTGGCAGACTTCCCCTCGCTGGCTCGAGAGCTCCCCTCTCCAGTCTGTGAGCAAGCTGGAATTACCCATCAGGAAGCCGCCACGGCCTAAGGATGTGCATACAAGTATTTTCAATTCTCAAAACGGGCCCTCAACCAGCCAGTGCAGGGTGCTGAAGATTTTCAATCCGCACATTGGAAAATTGTTTAACTTTAGGTAGAGACACTGCCAAGCAGTCAGAGCAGAGTCTTGGAAGACAACTGACTATATTGGATAGGAGAGAAAATGAAAACCACACTTAGATTCTGAAATCCTGGACTAAAAATCTCTGTACCACTGGCCCATACTACCTTTATCTGAATCTAAGCATGGATTTTTTTATTTTTAACAAAACTCCAGAGCAGGCATGTATTTTTACATACACATATAGGCAGCGGATACTGGCTTTCATTCTCAGAGCTTCCTCTGTTACCAATACCCAGCTACTTGGCTGTCCCATGGGGAGCAGGGAGGGAAGCCAAAGTCAGAACACAGCCAGGAGGCAAGGATCCAAAGGGGAGAACCAAGGAACCTGGACCAACCTCGGAGGAGACAAAGACCAGGTTCGGGAGGGAGGGAGGGAGGCTTGGAGTAGAGAGGGACAGATTACACACCTGTAATCCCTGAGGCTTGGGAGGCTGAGGAAGGAGAATGGTGAGTTCAAAGCCAGCCTCAGCAACTTAGCGAGGCCCTAAGCAACGCAGCGAGACCCTGTCTCTAAATAAAATACAAAAAAGGGCTGGGGATGTGGTTCAGTGGTTAGGTACCCCTGGGTTCAATTCCTGGTACAAGAAAAAAAAAATCTGGAGATTAGTGTGGCCAGGTGTGGCCACCCCAGACAGAGCATCACTCTATACCTAGGGTCCAAAATGAGAGCTCACTATGTGCTGGGTGCTGTTCTAAAAATGAGGTTAGAGAGATGAGCATGGTTGTCTTTCTCATGTAGCCGTCACAGTAATTCCATAGGATAGGTATTAGAGATAAGGAAACAGACCTGGAGAAAGAAAATGCATTATAAATGCAGAGCTCTATACTAGACTCCATCAGAGATGCAAAATGAATTTTTAAGTGAAATCATGTAATTGCCTAGCACAGTGCCTGGCAGCTGCTAATAGGGTGCCAATATCAGGTTCCTTTAAAATCCACAGAAGAGCTTCCACATGCATTGCCTCAGCTGATCTCACAACTACCCCATGCAATATTTATTACCCCCTTTTGCATATGGGGTAAGAAGGTCAGTGTCCAGGAAACTTGGGTAAGATGACCCATCTGGTGACTACGGAACTGGGGTCAGAAGTGAGGTGCCCAGACCCCATCCCTCACTGGGTCTGTGCCAGTTGCTGGCCACTCATTCATTGATTCATGTGACAGTTCATCTCTGCAAACACATCACTCTTCAACAAGGCTGTCAGCTCAGAGTGCCTTAATGAAGCACAGAATGCTCAGGACAGGGCAGAGGGAGTGCCCCTCCCCAACAGGACCCTTAAACTAAGAGCTGGAGGACCTCCAAAGGCATAGGGTCTGCTCCCTCCATGTTGGTGGTGGGAAATTAAGCTGTGGTAGAATCATCACTGGTAAGAGGTAAAACCAGATTGGCTTAGGTACAGTGTGGCCCAGAAGCATCATGCCGGCTGCACGACAGAGCAGCTCTGAGAGCAATGCCCTTCCCCACCCCACCCCCGTGCCCCTGTGCATGCAGGGAGAGTGTAAGCCGTGCTTGCTGTTCATTTCTTCCGGGGTCCTCTCTCCTCTCCCTCCACTGGTTCCCTCTTCCCCCTCCTACCCACCCACTCATCAAGGCACCATCTTTTCATCATAATGACAGGCAGAAAGGTCTCGCAAGCGGGTCCCCAAGGTGCCACAGGACCAGAGGGCATAAAATATTTAGCAGCCAGTGTTGACAAGAAATGGGTTTTAGAAAATTGAAAATTCTCCTGTCACTTTAGAGCAAACTGTGTTCTTGATGCAGCCCCAAGCTGGCACAACTGTGCTCCAGAGAGCACTGGGAGTGTGAGTGGCAGTCCAGGCCGCAGCTCTGCAGGGCCCGCAGCGCCCTCACTCTGTGCAGACAGCCAGGCTGGGGTTGCGGGTAAGGAGACAAGAGCTGAAGACAGACTACTCTGAAGAGCCGAAAAAGGGTCGCCCTTCCTGAGAATGGCCCTGAGCTAAGGGGACAGATGGAGGGGGCCGCACCTAGATATATAATTTACTGGGTTTCTTTCTGCCTAGGTACACAACCACATGCACGTTGCAAGAAATTTTAAAAGTTTAAAATCACAAAGAATGTTAAAATGGCCTTTTATCCTAGTATGGTTAATGTTTTGAGATATATCCCTCAAGCTTTTAATCTCCTCTCTATCCATAATCGATCTAATTTATGGTTACATTTCCCTCTAATTGGAATCACACTGTGCTTACAGTTCTGTAACCTGTTCTTCTCCTTAACACATAGCAAACATTTCCCCCTGTCATTACATATCCATCTAAAACATCGCTTTTAATGATTACACATATTATTCTTACTTATGAGTGAACTAAATATGCTATAATTTATTTAGCCAATTCTTAATTGTTGGGCATTTAACTCCAGTTTTTCACCCTGATTAAAAATGGCTCTGATAAATATACTTGTAGACAATGGTGGGCAAGAGCAAATTCCTGGAAGAGAAACTTATCTAAACACCCATATTAATTAGAGTGGACTCCAAATTGGACCAAAGAGCAAGGGTTTATAGGGGTCTTGGGAACCCTAAGTTGATGAGTCTTTAGTTAGGGCCAAAAAAATCAGCAGACGGAAGCACCTGTCAGTACTTCCAGCCCATGTGCAGTGTGCACAACTATCAAAGAGCCTCCCTTAGTACCAGTAGCTCCCAGTGTGATCTATCCACAATCCAGCCTCCATGTCCATTGAGTAAAGTTCTCCTCACCTTAGACCCTGCAGGCTGCAACCTCTTAGATTCCCACTTGACTCATCCAGTCAGGCTCCACAGAAGCTCAGGGTGGGGCTCCAGATCTGTAAACCCCTAAATCCTACTGCCAGGTTCATTAATCCTTTCCAAAAGGACCGGCTTACTTAGGTACCAGAAACCATTATGTAGAGCAGGGCTTCCTAAACTTCAGTAGACACAGAAGTCACCCAGGGATTTTGCTTAAATGCAGACATTGATTCTGTGGGTTTGGGGCATTTCTAGACAGCTCCCAGATGATACCAATGCTGTTTGTCTAATTATCACCTGATAAGAGGCAGAAATCCAGTGTGATCCCCAACCCCCAATTAGAATCACCCCCAGGAAACTTGAAATAATGTCAATGCCCAAATCCCATCCAGGGAACTGACTCAGGGTGGGATATGAACACTACTATTTTCTAAAACGTCCCCAGATAATTTGAATATGGGGCCAGATTTGAGAATCACTGGTCAATAATTGTGTCTGACAGGGCCATGGTTATTTTGTCTATGAAGATTTGAGAAATCATCTTTCATACATGTATCATATCAGCCATTCATGAAGTCTTTTCTAAACCTCTGAACAAGTTCTACTTCAGCCTCCAGACTCCATCTGCCTTCCCCTCCCACCCTCATATCAGCTGCCACTGTTTGAGCCCTCTGCACATTTATCATTCCTGTTTTTCCAGATGTGAATATTGAGGCTCAGAGAGACAAAATAACTTGCCCAAGGTCATAAGTGGTAGAGCTCGGATCTTAAGAGCTAGTCTATCCTCTCCCCTACTACTTTCTGTTGTTGTCCCATCTTCAGGTTTTGTCTCTCCTGATGGAGACCATCAGATGTCTCAATGATAGCTCTTGCATGGTTTTCCTCTGCTCAGAAGACTAACACTCCTTTTTTTGATGATTTTCTGTGTAAGGATTGGCCAAGACTCTATGTGAAGGCACTTTGGATGCTATTATGCATTATAGGGGTATGGGATGATTAGTGGGGGGCATTCTGCCAATCATTTGAGTGTCCATGTCTCCATTGTCAGGTTCGCCTGGAGTGGCCCACAGACTTAGCCATCAACCCGATGGACAACTCTCTTTATGTCCTTGACAACAATGTGGTCCTGCAAATCTCTGAAAATCACCAGGTACGCATTGTTGCTGGGAGGCCCATGCACTGCCAGGTCCCCGGCATCGACCACTTCCTGCTGAGCAAGGTGGCCATCCATGCAACCCTGGAGTCAGCCACTGCTTTGGCTGTTTCACACAATGGGGTCCTATATATTGCTGAGACTGATGAGAAAAAGATCAACCGCATCAGGCAGGTCACCACCAGTGGAGAGATCTCCCTAGTTGCTGGGGCCCCCAGTGGCTGTGACTGTAAAAATGATGCCAATTGTGATTGCTTCTCTGGAGATGATGGCTACGCCAAGGATGCAAAGCTGAATACCCCATCTTCCCTCGCTGTGTGTGCTGATGGGGAGCTCTACGTGGCCGACCTTGGGAATATTCGAATTCGGTTTATCCGGAAAAACAAGCCTTTCCTCAACACCCAGAACATGTATGAGCTGTCCTCACCCATTGACCAGGAGCTCTACCTGTTTGATACCAGTGGCAAGCATCTGTACACCCAAAGTCTGCCCACAGGAGACTACCTGTACAACTTCACCTACACTGGGGATGGTGACGTCACTCTCATCACAGACAACAATGGCAACATGGTGAACGTCCGCCGAGATTCTACGGGGATGCCTCTCTGGCTGGTGGTCCCAGATGGCCAGGTATACTGGGTGACTATGGGCACCAACAGTGCACTCAAAAGTGTAACCACACAAGGACACGAGCTGGCCATGATGACATACCATGGCAACTCTGGCCTTCTGGCAACCAAAAGCAATGAAAATGGATGGACAACCTTTTATGAGTAAGTATCCAGCTGAGGCCATTTGATGGCTATTTCATTAGGTGCATGGCAGTTAGAGATGAATTGATGGAGTGTTCCTTCTTGAATGTATTTCATTTTAATTCAGGACTTGAAATGCAAACCATCACCTTTATTATGCTCTCATGTTCATATTCTAGATGATTTCTCCTGAGAAGGAAATTGTGTAGTGGAGAAGCCAGGAGCTTTGGAATCAGAGGAGTTGGGCTTCCATCCCAGCTCTACCTACCATGGACTTCATCTCGCTAGGCCTCAGTTCTACATCTGTAAAATGATTATGGTGAACATAGCACAGGGAGAGGATGCAGATGAAAAATATTGGATAAACTGTTAGCATCTTCAGATGACCACTGTCCAGAAACATGGCAGGGGAGAAGGAACAATTCCATGTGGGTGAATTCTTTGCATAATTAAAGCTCACATCTTCAAGTACCAATTTTTTTTAATTTTTACTATTTTAGATGACCTTGTTATGAAGTGCATTACATGCCTCCTTTCTGAAACATGTGATACAGGTATAATGTAACCTTTCTTTTTATGAGTCGGGATTGTTAATAAGGAGGAGCAACAATTGCATACTATGTTGTTATATGAGAGAGCTTCCATGGGGAGACAAGGATGCAGAACCCTTTGCCCTACCTGAAGTGATACTCAACTACTCTTTTCCGGGCCCCTTCATGGAGTTACCGTGTCCCTGTTTGTTTTCAGTCACAGTGCTCACCTCACCTAGCCACTTCCCTACTTCATCCCATACAGGGCTTCTTAAGTGATGTGAGAAGCAGAAGTTCAGTTTATTACAATCCCAGCCAAAACTAAATAGATGAATGAAGTGTTTCCCTATGAGATATTTTAATGAAGGTATTTTTGTAATATCTTTTTTCTACTTGGATTTTTTTACATCTTTTGTTTTAATTTATTTATTTATACGCTGTGCTGAGGATCCAACCCAGTGCCTCACACTTGCTAGGTGAGTGTTCTACCACTGAGCCACAACCCCAACCCTCTACTTAGATTTTTTTCAAGCTTTTTTTCCCCCAAGATGTTAGCCATGTTCCAGACAACTGAGACTGCTGAATATGTCACTATTAGATAAGTGTGCAGGAGATGGGGAAGAAACTAGTCTTGTTGAACATCAGCTGTGGGCCAGGAACTGCCTTGCTACACTCATCCTTCACAGCAGCTGGGATGATGGCTGATGTTATCTGTTTTATGGAAGTAGAAACTGAGGCTTGGACAGGCCCATTTGCCTGCTGTTATATAGTGAGAACACAACAGAACCCAAATCTGTCTGAGGCCAAAGCTCTTGCTCTTTCATTTCTGTCCTGCTGCCCTCCCCCACGCTACCACTGCTGAGGTTGTTAATCCCAAATGAACTTGAATCCTTGAACCCTACATTCTTCTCAAACTGAATCAAGCATCAGTTTCCCACAATCCTGGAATCCAAAGGAAAAGGACCTATAATTGATTTTTAAATATAACTTACACCAAAAAATGTCACAGCAGTTTGTACAAAGTTCACTAACTAAATTCCTTTCTCCAAACAAGGACCTTGTTAATTGCAAAGAAAAGACAAAGATCCAGGAAAACAGCAATTATCTTGATTAACTCATTGAAATGGAAATACGCTAAATAATTCAATTTTCCCCATGGCCCATGGAAATCTCATACATTATTTAGCCAATACAGGGGTTTCTTTGTCAAAGCAAGTCTGTACACTTAATTAGTTCCCAAGGTCACTCCCTCAGATCCCAAACTGAATGCCTGCACGTCACTGCTACTCTTACTCTCCATCACCTGAAATCTAAAACCATTTCCTACACCTCCAGCAGACAGGGTCCCTTCCTTTCTTTCCCTGATGAAATATACAGTCATAGTTGATGTTTTATGAAGAAGGAAAAGTTATTACAATCCTTTCTTATAAAATAGCATTCGAAATTCCAAAGAATGTACTTTATAGTAGTACACAAGAGAAGCACTGATCCTTCTTGACACAAACCAGAAGTGGAAGATAAAAACCCTAAAAAAGGGATTAGGGCTATAGCTCAGGAGGTAGAGTGCTTGCCTCACAAGCATAAGGCCCTGGGTTCAATCCCCACCACCGCAAAAAAAAACCTAAAAAAAAAACTTACTTCTTTTGAGATCCATCCATATGCCAGGCTCTTGCCCATTTAATCTTCACAGCACCTACAAAATGGAAAACCCTAAATTTGATACAGACAAATTACCAAAGGTCTCATGGTAGATCATTTCTCAGATAGCAGGAATTTATCTTCCACATTTTTTACCTATGACTATACTAAAGCACAGAGAGCTTAGGGAGCAAGCTTAAAATCACATAGTGGGTGTAGAGCACAACTAGAACACAAGTCCACGTTCCTCCAACTGCACTGCCCTGGCTCACCTGTTTTTTGTGACTTATCTTTATGATAGAAATTAAAGTAGTTTCTATTTTATAAGAATAGTCTGAGGTTCAAAATTTCAATGAGATAAAATATGGAAAGCTCAATGAAATGATAGTGGCTGCTATGATTTGATTATTTCACACAATATTGTGGTAATACCAGTAATTACAGAAATGTTATTTGGACATGAAACATATTAGCCAGGAGCAGTTTGCAAGCAAACTAATCAGAGGAGCAAACAAAAGTTTTAATAGGAGTAGAAATCAAAAGAGCAGACTCAAATGCCGAGTAGAACATATTAAGGTATGAACTAGGAAAGAGGTCAGGTCCCTGAGGATATCCTAAATGGGCTGGAAAATGGCATGCTGAGTGGGCCAAAGTAAAGTGGTTCAGCTCTGGGAACAAAGCAAGGGAGCCAGGTATGTGTTTTCACTGGATGTTAGCCATGTGACTCAGCAGGCTGGCCGGCCTCCAGGCCCACCTCTCAACCAGACAGAAAGAATTCCTACCCTACCCCATTTCTGGGCCATTCTGAGGATCAAAAACTAAATTAATGTTGAAATGAAAAAATACTTTGCAAGCTATAAAGCTTCCTAGAAGTAAGAGTGTGATGTTGTTTATCATCGTGGTGTTTCTTAACAAGGTTTTTGTACAGGTTTTGCCAATGAGCCATTTGCTGTAGTGAAATTTCTCCCTTTAGCTCCACGAGGCAGCTTAGTGGATTCAAATCCAAATGTTCCAATGGAAAAAAAAAAAATCTGTCCAGGCCTGCCTGTGACATGGGCTATTATTGAAACAAGTTTTAAGTTGGCTTTATCGATCTTCCTAAACAGATTAAATAATACATCTAACATAAACCTCACACACTTCAGAGCAACTTGGAGTTCACAGCTCTGGAGATTCAAGGTTGTTTTCCTTCCCTCAGCCCACAGGTCTGCTGGTAAAAACCTCTAAGGAGTCTGCAATGGAGGCCTCTTCTCCAGGGAGGGGCATCAATGCTGTCAGACTTGGCTCATGGTCAAAGAGCATTTGGTGGCTAAGAAAATGTCCTGATAGCATGAGGCTCCTTCCAAAATTGAGGGCTGGAGAAGTAGCTCAGTGGTAGAGTGCTTTCCTAGCATGTGTGAGGCCCTGGGTTCAATCCCCAGTACCACAAAATAAGTAAATAAACTAAATTGACTTCCTGAGTAGGCATGAGCAACCAGCTTCCCTAAGTTTCATAGCAGAAAATGATTATGGTCTCCCATAGTGTCTGATGACAGATCCTGTTATATCTACATTCCCTTTAACTACTGTAAGAACCTTACTAATTTATCTCAGTGTCAAGCTTAGGGCTTGCCACCTTGAAAATGATTCACTAAATATTTTATAAATGAAACATAAATTCAAGAGGGAAGGAAGATAAAGAAAGGGAGGGAAATATGCTGTAGTGGGAAGAAGGCTGGATTCAAATCCCAGCTCCAGCATCATCAGCCCTCCTGGAAGGACACAGAATCAACTCAAAGAGTTCAAATGAACAGATTTGGCTTCTGGATTTTGCTTGGGAATATGAGAATTAAGAAGAGCATCATTCCCAACTTTATAATGAAAATAAGCCAGACAACAGGCAAATTCATGAGTTTTCTTTGAACTCCTCAGAGGTAATAGGGCAACAAACTAGCCCAGATCCAAGGAGGGACAGACACCTGCAGAGAGAGACAAGATGTGAGCTTAGTTAGCTCCCCTGGGGTGGATGCAACGGGAATTAGTAGGAGTAGCTCACTAGGATGGCCCCCATATTTCTGAAGGCCAAGTGTTTATAAGCAAGAGCAAGCATATGGAGCCCTGGGACCTGAAACTGAAGTAGTGAATCCACATCCTCCTCAGGAGTTTTCTGTCCCCCACCGGAAGTTTCTCCACAGAAAAGAGTGAAGATTTAAGAAAGTGGACCTTTTGCTAGACCTGGGGGGCGGGGCCACGGGGTGGAGCAACTGCTGAGGAGGAGAGCACAAGGAGCTACCTGCTCCACTCAGTGTCCCCTGAGGAGCAAAAGCCTTCACCTGTGAAGAGAGGGCAAGTCACTCTCCTACTTAAACACGAGTGGAAACCCAGGCAACTGAATGAAGGAAGAAAAGCAGAAAAAGTAACTAGAGCTGGAGGGGAGCAGGAATCTGTAATGAGCCCAGAACTGCTGCCTGAGAAGGGGTGGGGAGCACTGAGGAGACCACAGTCCCCAGGGTCAGGACAAACACATGTCTAAGGCTGAGTCCTCCTCAGGACAGTAGAGAACTCACCCACCACTCCCTCCTAGTGGCTGAAAAGCTGAAAGCAACAGTGCAGAGCAAAGCATTGCTGCGAGAAGGATGGAAAGGGGCAGAGCATGGAAGGAGACCCTCTGATTTGTGGCACAAAGGACCTAAAGCTGAGGATGCAGTAGACATTGAGGCAAAGAAAAGAAGTTGGCAAACCAGTTTCTCACCCTAAGCACAAAAAATTGCCGAAAGAACTTAAAGACCATTATGCGCTGAGGTCAACCACAGAAAGGAGGGACTTCAAAGCCAGTCCAAACCCTAACTAAATTAACTCACATCCCCTCCCTGAAGTCCCAGCAGAAGGAAGTTCATTTCCAAACACAGGCCATCAACCTGAGTCTCTATTGTGCCACACAAGATGTCACATTTTCTACTGAACATGCATAAGGGCAAGACAAAGCAAAAAGGTATCCTCAGAGCTACATTCTGATGTGACACAGATGTTGAAACCATCTTTCACAGAATTTAAAATAACTGTAATTATCAAAAGCTCTAATGGAAAAGGTGAACAATTTGCAAGATCAGATGGATAATTTTAGTAAGGAGATAGAAATTCTAAGAAAGAATCAAATGGAAATGCTAGAAATGAGAAACACAGCTACAGAGATGAAGAATGCCTTTCATGGGCTCATTGCTCCTGATGACACACCATGACACAACTGAGGAAGGAAGGCAGGCCAATCGAAATTACCCAAATGAAAACACAGGAGAAAAAGAGAGGAAAAGAATACTTCAAACATTGCAGGACAACATCAAATGGTCTAGTATACACATAACCAGAATTCCAGGAGAAGAGTTGAAAAACAGGCAAAGGAATATTTGAGAAAATAATGGCCAAGAATTATTCATAATTAATAACGGACCACAGATCCACAAACTAAAAAAATACCAAGCCGAATAAATACACACAAACACACACACACATACACACACACACACACTTCAAGACATATCATATTCAAACTGCTGAATGCAAAACAGAAAATCTTCAAAGCAGCCAGAAAAAAAGAACAAAAATTACAGCAGACTTCTCATCAGAAAGCACACACACTAGAAGACAGAAATTTAGAAGGAAAGAAAGGAAAAAACTGTCACTCAGATATGATACTCGGCAAAAACACCTTTCAAATGAAGACATGTTTTAGAGGTACAGACAGGGATAAGGGGACCAAGAAAAGATGCCAAGGCACTCAGGCACTAAAAACAGAACATCCATTACCAAGCCTCAAACTGAAGGTCAAGGTCGTGGGGGAGCAGGATACTGTTGCTGAAGCCCTGTGGAAAGGAGAAAGCACCTGGTAGAAGCTGTAATCATAGATGGATGCAGCTGCTACTGGGAAAATGGCAGTGAAGGAGAGAGAGGGAAAAGCTCGTTCTGACCGCCAGTGCCTTGTCCGTGCCTGCCATAGACTTAGCCAAAGCAGATGTGAGCCAGCCCAGGTACCCAGCAATGCAGTCTGCAGAGGTCAGTCTCTCTGGGCACAGAGAGGAGCAGAGAATAGATGAGGGAGGGCATGCAGAATAACCAGCACAGAGACTGATTGGCTCTGGGATGTGTTAGACCTAAGGGTCAGAGCCAATACTCCACCCCAGGGAAACCTGAACCCAGCATACTCTCCACCGCATGCCGGGCCTCAATGCGACATTGGTGAGAGACATGCCTACACTGGGCAGGTGGACTGCATCTTGGGAATCTACAGGCTAGAATCCATTGTTGGGACTTAATTTTACAGGACACAGATAGTGAGTACAAGTTTTTACTGCAGAAGCCAGTAAGTGCCCTGGCTCTGACCTGATTATAGAGTGGACAATGATGCAGTGATGCCATTCATTACAGTGATGGGGGACAAAGGAACTATTGGAGTGCAAGGACTGTGGACTCTAATTATTCACAGATGACACCGTGTCCATTTCCCTTGTTGGTGATGATGGTATTTGGAACAGTCACAGATGAAAGTCGTAATCAGATCTTTTTTTCTGAACCCAAAGTTAAAATCAACAACAGTTTAGTATCAGAGAGGCAATTTGGCATTTTCCCCCCTAGCTGCACATAGTTAAGTGGCTCAGGATGAAGTATCAAGTGTGAAGAAGAAGGCCTTACAGTGTGTGAAGATACCCTTTAGCAGTCCTCTTCTGAGAGCCAAGTTCACAGCAACTCGATGAATCTTTTATGTGTTTTCTTTCACTGTGCTCCAGAGATGCTTTGGGAAAATGGAGTGAAGAAAAGTCAGTGGAATGAAATAATGGAAAGCCAATCATCGGGCCATCTCTATCCTCCCTCCAAGAGGGGGCCTGGCTTCGCTGCAAAAGTCAGCTGCAGTGGTAGCCAAGCGAAGCATCTTGAAGGGAAAACTGTCAGTCTTCTTGACCCACTTGGGACTTCCAAACAGAATTTTTTCTTTAACACAGTGATGAATACAAAGGTTTTGATTTGAAACAGCAGCATTTTTATGGAAAGCTTGATGAAAGAACACATTCTTTAAGGTCAGATAGACCTGACTTTGAATCTCTATTCTTCTACTAGCTGTGTCATTTTAGGCAAGTTACTTATCTTCTCTGAGCCTAATCATCACCATTTGTGAAATGACAATAATGATCCCTACCTCAAGAGATGATTACAAGCATGATGCTTGGTACCTAAAAGATACTCAGTGAATATTTGTGAACTTTCTCTTCCTCACACAGAGTGGAGGGGGTGTAAACTCTTAGTTGCTTTCAATCCATCTTTTGAATAATCAGCAATAATACCTATTGTTTTCTTGTGCATATTCATTCATTCAATGAATGTTACTGAGTACCTTCTATATGCTGGGTAATCCTCAAGGCACTAAGAATATAGACAAGGTCCCTCTCCCCATAGAGCTTATCTTTCAGAAGGAGGAGACTGATAACAAGTAAATAAACAAGATAATAAGTGCAATGAAGACAATATGGTAAGATAACGTGATAGAGATGGGGGCCCTATCTACTTCAGAAATGGTGGTCAGGGAAGGCCCCTTTTGAACCAAAACTTGAATGGTAAAACTGGCCATACCTACATTGGAGGGAAAAGCATTCCTTGCAAAGGTACAGTCAGTGTGAGCACCTCCAGCATGGACTGAGCTTGGCATGTTTGGGGAACAGCATCAGGGGCAACGAATTGCAGAGATGCAGAAGAACAAAGGTCAAGGGGAAGTCGGAGGGAGAGACAGTGAGGAGTCAGGTCATTCACATTGTTAAGCATCTCCTCCTTGTCTAGCATTCTAAGTTCTGGATACAATAATAAGCAATTGAAGTGCCTGCCTCAGGGAGTTGACATTCCAGTGAGGACAGTCCCCTGGGGTCCTGAAGGCCCTGGTAAGAAGTTTACATGCATTTTAAATATGTTTCCTCGTTTGGTCTTCACAATGTCTCTATGAGCTAGATGTCAGTATTCTCACGTACAGAAGAGGAAGCAAAAGGCTCACTGAGCTCGCACTGCATTGTATAACCTGCCCGCGATGCTGTGGTAGGGATTTGAGGCAGGTGGAAAACAGAACTGAGCGCTCATCCTCCAGGGTCACACTGATAGTAAGTGTGGAGCCAGGATTCAAGGCCTAGACTGTCTGGCTCCAAAGACTTCATGCCAACCATTCCTTCCATTTCTCATGGTGAGAAACAGAGCTTGTCACTGCTTTTTGGGTTCCCATAATTAAAACCATGATAGTCATAAATAAGCCTTGTCCAGATGTCACCCAATCACAGGACTGGGGCCTAAGGCAACCACTCGGAGTCTAGAGTACCCAGAACTGCCCCTTCCAGGCCCCTGCACCTTGTTTGAGCAGCTTTGCAGCAGAGCAGAAAGGGTTCTTCAGACGCAACCCACAGGGCAAAGGTGTTCAAGGTCCACAGAATGGGCAGCTCCAGTTCTTCCCATGTGGAGTCAGAAGAAACTGATCTGCTGGGATAATCACAGGTATTGATCAAGCAGCAGAGAGATCCAGTGGCATTTCTCAAGCTCTGAAAGATAGTGAAGTGAATGAATAGGAGACAAAGTTTATAAATTGGTTGTTCTATTCGATGTTCATTTAATTAAGACATTCAGTCTTTCTAATGGAAAATGTGAGGAGTGGAATTAAGGGTTTTGCGCCGTCTCATATAAAATGAAAACCAGATCTTGAAGGCATGGGGCCTTTTCACTGTATCTTCTTCAGACTCAATTTAATTATGCATTACAGGCTACCTTCAACAATAATTACAATTGTCTGCCTTGATACAAAACCTCTCTCTGTCTTGGAGACTAAAACTCTGGGGAGATGCCTAGGGAGATGGCTGAAGTATCTTTTAGTGAGAGCAGTCGCTTCCATGTGTGCATTCAGCAGATGTTTATCAGGTGCCTACTGTATGTCCAGTTTCTGTCATGTCATTCAGAACGTAGAATGTGAATAAGTCATGGCCTGTCCTCTCCTACAGAGCAGGAACGAGGCCTTGATGTTCAATCCTGCATTCCTTTATTGGCTCAGCCAGCATTCCGTCTGTCTTCTCCACGCCAGTCTCAATTCTGCTGAAGCAGGATGAACTGGGAGTAGTTCCTCCTGGGTCGCGGTGCTACAGGTGGCAGAATCCAAGTGGTGTGACATCAGATTCCCAGTCTGGTGACCTGAGTCCACAAACCTCTCCTGACCTGGAGCACTCACTGGAGCACTCACTGGAGCACTCCTGACCTGGAGTCCCAAGAGGGAAATGACTTAAACAACAGCATCCCAGCACATGGGAAGCATTCTAGAAAAAGCAGGAGCACTTTTACATGCTCCTCACAGGACTCCTGGGTGGTAAGCAGGTCTGGGGTGTCCTCTCCACTTTGTGAATTAGGAAAGGAAAACTCAGAATAATAAATCCTTTTCCTCCAGTTAGATGTCAACAGGTGACCAAGACTTGAGCAAGGAGATGAGGGAGATAGGGGACTGTATCTGACCAAAAAGGAAAGCAGAACACACAAAACCGTGGCTTAAGGTAGAACATTCCAGCTACAGCACTGTTATATTTCTGTTACTCAGTGCTATTCCTTGGTTTCCAGGTATGACAGCTTTGGCCGCCTGACAAATGTGACCTTCCCTACTGGCCAGGTGAGCAGTTTTCGAAGTGACACAGACAGCTCGGTGCATGTCCAGGTAGAGACCTCCAGCAAGGATGATGTCACCATAACCACCAACCTGTCTGCCTCAGGTGCCTTTTACACACTGCTGCAAGGTAAGCCAGGTGAGGCCTGGAGCCTTTGGGACACAGGGATGGGAAGATCCCTTTGTAAGAAGAACGAGACTAGAAATGCTGCTTCAGGTGCTGCCCGAGAACAGGAAAGAATTTCGATTGACTTCTCTCCGTATTGCCACCTAATTTGCAAAACACACAAACCAGAGTTCTGGAAATTCTCTCCCGGAAGCTTCAGAGTAATATTTCATTGCCCCATCCCTTTATCACCAGAACAAAAGGGAGAGAATCCATTAGCTGCTAATCCAGGTGACCTCGCCATTCTGCCAACCTAATGGCTCTCAGATTAAAAGACGTACACTCACTCTGATACAGGCAAGGACAAAGGACAAGAATAATTACACGTAATTATGAAAAGGATTTAGTCATGGAGAAGTCCTTCCTGAAGCCCATGTGAGGTTTGTACCTCTGCTAGGATTCCATAGAAAATAGGCTCTTCTCTGCATCTGTCAGATCCTCCCTGAGACAGGCTGGTCTTTTAGTTTCGGGTAAATCTCGTGATGGAACCTTGCTGTCAATTGTCCTGCCTCAACGGTTCTCATGGAATATGGTGACACAGGGTGGGCGTGAAGCTTTGTTGGATTTTGTAAGCATAAAGGGGGAAAAAAATCCCTAAAAAGCCCTCCCTGACTCTTTCCCACCCTCCGATGACTCTTTTTACCCCCAAAGGCTTTGCCACAAAAACAGTAGAAAGGAGCTTTAGCTGATTTAGTAGAAATCAGAGGCCAGGTTCAAATTCTGACACTGCCACTACATCACCCACCACATTCCTCAGTTTTATGCTCCAGGAAAAGAAAGCAAGTTGAAGATATGTTGAGTGGTGTGAGACAGTATGGGGCTGCGGGGGAACCCAGGGCCTCTGTGCCCACTGTGCTAATTCCCTCCATGTGAATTAGAAGGGATCTCTCTTATCTGAGCCTCAGTTTCTGGGTCTGGACAATGGGGCTGCATTGTAATACCTGCCTCATTGTATTGCCTCATGAGGCTGCCTCATGAGGCTGCTCAGATGATCTCTTTAGACAATATTTGTAAAGTGACTTGCATGGGCCAGGCACAGAGTATTGCTCCATAAGTACTTGTTGGGTTAATTGAGTAATTAATTAATTAACAAGTGATTTGAGTTACCATAAAAGAATAAATGTATATTTGTACAACAGCTTTTGTTCACGAAGGTAGTCCTTCACTTTTCAAAGAGCCCAAGGAACAATAGTGATACTCAAAGAGAGAAAACAAACTCTGGCATTTCTTCCTCACCAAGCACCTTTAATAGTGGGTTGAGACACCTCAAAAATTTCTCCCCTGGCAGGGTTACTGTCAACAGAAGGCACCAACTCCCAACCAGCCAGGATGTGCCTGACCCAGAATAGCAGGGCCAATGATTACTCCAGACACTTTCCTTCAGCTCTGTTTTCTTCCCAGGGGTGAAGAATTTGTGTCATCCATTTAGTGCATACTGCTACACCTGCTCTGAGCATTTTTTTCCCCAAAGATTAATGCAGCCTTTTTATATTGGGGCAACTTTTTAAAATTCAAGAGTGTAATATTCCTCTTGAATTTTAAAGGAATGTTATGTTAAAATGTACCATCAATTTAATAACAGTTTTTCACTGCTCAAAATGCATAGCTGGCCTGTAAGACACATTCCAATTTCAGAACATTGAGACGTAAAAAGAAAAAACTCATCCTGGGATCCAAGAACTACAGTACCTGTTTGCCCCTTTTGTACCACTGCCAAACTCCCTTTTGCTTCTTGCACACCAGGCCCAGATGCTAACCTTCACGTCCACCTCAGTAGAGTCCTTGTGAAAAGCCCTTTCGTTTCATTCTGTCTGAGCTATGGGAAGTAATAAGAAGCAGCTACTAATGAGCAGCGGCCTTGGGAAGGCACAGCTTGCATTAAGTGAGGATCGTGTGACATAGGCCTCTGCAGATGCTGGTCCATTCAAAGTCCCCAGTAATGGACCTATGTGGATGCAGCAAGGAGCAGCTTTAAAAAGATAAATTGACAGGCTTTTTCACTCTTCAGAGGAATCAAAATACAGATTGTCAGTGAATGATGCATAGCGACTTTGGGGCAGATTTTAGAATTTATATGTGCAAGGGAGAAAGTGTAGAAAGATAAAAGGGGAAGGGAGTGTAAGAGAGGGGGATCAATTTGATGCCATTTTAACACAGAAGATTTGGTGAGGGTTTCCAAAGAAAACCATACCCTTGTGACTTGATGTAACCTGGATCATACCTAGATTAATCAAGCAAATATTTACTGTACATAAAAGTACCACAATAAAGATACCTAACATTTTTGGTGCACTTATCAACTATGAAAGTATTATTTTTAACATTTTATACTCATAGTCTTATTTAATCCTGATAACAGGCTGATTAGGCAGGTCTTGCAAATATCTCTGTTCTCCAAATGAAGGCAATGAAGGGCTAAGCAGCTTTCCCTAAGTCATACACCTGAAAGAATATTTGGACTTAGGCTCTAATGGGCTATGTCCCATTCTTTTGGCCACTAAAGACAAGGAAGAACTTTTTTTTTTTTTTTTAAGGAAGAGCTATTGAAGGACCATGAACAATACTATTATGGTTCCCTCTTACAGCTGTGTGAAGTGGGGTGGTGGCGAGAGAGAAGACACAAGAATGCAGTGAACACCTCAGTGCCACCCATATTGAACTAGGAATAGCCAACATAGCACCACCTGCCATGTCCTGTCCTTAGCTCCTCATATTCCTCTTGCTTCATTCTCAGAGCATCCCTGTGAGACAAGGGCACAGTTGTTACCCCTATTGTACAGTGAAGCAACAGAGGCACACCAGGCCATGAACATGACTGAGGTCTCACAGCAAGAGCTGGAACCCAAGCCCACGTGCTTAGTCTCTGTGCAGTGGCACCTCTTTGTGAGCACTTAGACATTGAAGAGTGTGTTCACTGCAGGACAGTGGACGCTGCACCACTCAACTGTGAGCCACTGATAAGGCTCACACAGGCTGAGAAGTTACAGGAGGGGAAGGTGTTCCTCTGGCCAGAGCAACGGGGAGCATCTGGGAAGAAATGACATTTGAGCAGAGTCCTGCAGGGAGGGCTTGGGCTAGCTTCCTCTAAAGACAGGAAACACGAGGAAGACCAAAGGAGGGGGAGTCCCACACAAGCCCAGAGATGCTGCTCCCATTTTCTGAAGAGAACTCAGTGTGCATTTTACAAATGAAGTTTACCTTTATCTCCAGAAGTTTCTTTAACTAAGGAGCCAAATTAAAATGTTTTAATTAGACTTAAATTTTCTAATCAGAGCTATTTTAAAACCATTATCATATATCTCTGATACCAATTTAAAAAGTGTGTATAGGCAGCATTCTGTCAGTGATTTAAGTATTATTTTTCACTTTGTTATAAAGAACACTCTTATCCTAGGGCATCCCAACAGACTTAAAAATGCTCTAGAAATCTTACCTTTAGGAATCTATTTTGATTAATCCAAAATGGAGATACTGATTTATCCAAAGAAGAAATTTTAATTGAAATATAATAACATACCATAAAATTCATCCTTTTTTATAAATATGCTAAAGAATTCAATCTTTCATTTATTTATCTTTATAGGGTGTAGGGACCAAACACATGGCCTTGAGCATTCTAAGCAAGTGTTCTACCACTAAGGGATGCCCCCAGTCCCAAAGTTCACCCTTTTGAAATGTACAATTCAATGACTTTTATTATAGTTACAAAGTTGTACCACCATCACTATTATCTAATTCTGGAACATTTTTAACACCTCAAAAAGAAATATCATACCTATTAGCAATCTCTTCTGCCCCTCAAGCCCTGGCAACCGTTAGTCAGTCTATTTTCTGTCTCTCTGGATTTACCTACTCTAGACATTTCCTATACATGAATTTATACATCTGGGTACAATGGCACATGCCCATGATCCCAGTGACTCAGGAGGCTGAGGCAAGAGGATCCCAAATTGAAGACCATCCTTATCAACTTAGCAGGACACTGTCTCAAAATAAAAAGGGCTGGGGGTGTATCTCAGTGGTAGAGCACTCCTGGGTTCAATCCCCATTACCAATAAGTAAGTAAGCAAATGAGTAAAAAAATATGTGGTCTCATACAATATGGGGCCTTTTGTGTCTTCTTTCATTTAGCATAATATTTGAAATTTATTTATTTGCAGTGTTACTTGTAATCATGAAAAACTGGAAGCACACTGAATGCCTATTTGGGGCATGATTAAATAAATTATAGTACTTCCATATAATGGAATACTTTATAGTCATTAAGAAAAATGCTTATGAAAAATATTCATGGGTATGATTTAATGCAGTGATCCATCAAAAACTCCATGATTATTTAAAACTTTAAGTATATTGGGAAATACCCTAAAATCTACAAATACACAAAATATTTCTAGTGCTCTTATTTGAGTATTGAGATTATGAATATTCTCATCCATGTATTTTCCTAATTTTCTTCTGCGATAACATATTACCTCTACAATTGGGGGAAACATGTGAATGCCCACCTCTGCCTCCATCCCCAGCCCTCCTGAGCACCTGTGCTCTCCTCTCCTTCAGACCAAGTCCGGAACAGCTACTACATCGGGGCCGACGGCTCTCTGCGGCTGCTGCTGGCCAATGGCATGGAGGTGGCACTGCAGACTGAGCCCCACCTGCTCGCTGGTACCGTCAACCCGACAGTGGGCAAGAGGAATGTCACCCTGCCCATCGACAATGGCCTCAACTTGGTGGAGTGGCGGCAGCGCAAGGAGCAAGCCCGAGGCCAGGTCACTGTTTTCGGGCGCCGGCTGCGGGTGAGCAAGGCCCTGGAGGTGGCTGCACCCAAGAGGAGTGCATGCTGGGAGAGGATGAGGAGAACCCTAAGAACCAGGGTCTGTTTTCAAAAAACTCTCTGAGACCTTAGTTTCCTTGCCTGCAAAGTGGGGAACTAAAGCAGGTACCACGTGTAACAAGAGGCTCCTGTGTGGTCTTTTCAACTTTAACTTGTGTAAGGATCTGTCTTTGGGGTTAGATCAGAGGTGAATTTCCAGCTTGTATGGTTCCCTGAGTGAACTGGGGTTTGTCAGTCATCTTAGGGCTTCAATTTCATTCTCCATAAAAGGAGGAAGATAAAACCAATTTTACAAGTTGCTACGAGGATTAGAGGTTACATGTAAAGTGTCTGGTGTAGACTAGGTGGTCAACAATATCTACTCTTTTTGTCGGTGCTAATACTGTAATTGTTAGTACTGTTGCTAATGTTTCCCAAAATTCTTTGTAGCTCTTTGGAACCTAAGCCACAGTCTCTTTCCAGGAAGAGAGGCCCTTCCTAAATGACCAAAACGACCTCACCATAGCTGTTGCTGCTGGGGGCTGGCCTCATGTTGTGGCACCTCAGAGCACCTTGCAGGGTGTGGATGCCCTGATCCAGTGCCTCCCTGCTCACCTCCCATGAGCAGAGTGTGGCTGTGGCCTGGGGCTTCTCTGCCCAGCAGCTTTTCCCTCCAGCTTCAGAAAGGAAGGGACAGGCAGATTGAGAGCTAGTGACCTAGGCCTGGCTTTCCACCCAGCACTTTGTAGACCACAGGTGCTCAGTAGATGTTCACTGAGCTAAAGTGAACCACAGAGTGGAAACAGACCTTCCCAACATCCCCCAAACCACAGAAGCATCCTTGTAGCTACACAGCTCAGGCTCCCTGCATTCCCTGCCCTTTCACAAAGAAGTCCTAGCCAGGTCTCTCTTTTGCAGGTGGGGCAACAACCTAGGTCCAGAGAGAGCCAGTGATTTTTCTAGTCACAGAACTAGGCTGTGGTAAAGACTTCAAAATAGGCCCACAACAGATACCAAAATGTTAAGTGACATCCAATATCAAAAACTAGAACCCAGAAGACCAGGCTTCCTTTGTTCCCAACAACTCAGTCCAGTGCGCTAGTGACCATCTGACGTGGGAAAGAGCCTCCCGCTAGTTCCCTCAGGAAGGCCTCGCAGCCTTTGTTCTCTGTGGCCTGCCACCATCTGTGGCCTCGCTGAGACCCCATCGGAATTCTCAAACAGCCCTCCCTGCACATCTGAGGCAGTGTGCAAAATGAGAAGCTGGACCTGGGCTGGATTCCTGCTGGGCCACGTGTGCAGCCTTAGCAACTCCTCTGAGCACCAGGTTCCTCTGAGAAGCAAGGTAGCATATTCAAAGCACCTAGCCCAGCGCCACACATCCCAGGTGCTCTATGAAGGGCAGTGATTAGTACTGTCTGCCATGTGAACTGGACCAAAAGTTTCCCGGGCTTTAATTGGTCTCTCTCCCAGCCTGAGATGGATGATGCTCTAGTCGGGTGGCCACATCTCTGCTTCCTCCCCAAATAAATGGCCACCCACAGTGGCAGCATGTGGAATTAGAATGTTAGCCGGGTGTGCCTCCCCATAATGGAGCTCATTTTTTATACAACTGGGAACTTTTTTAACAAGGAAAGATGTAAAATAATCTCATGGCCGCCACTGCCAAGCACAGGAAGCCTTGGGTGCTCCCCAGGGAGCTGCTTAATTCAATTTTACTAATTTTTGCCACAGAGGTACAGCTCCCCTACATGAGGGTCCCAGGGGTGTGGGGGCAGCTGTGTGGGTGGCACCCTGGGGGCCGCCATAGGAGAACCTTCCAAAAGGTGCCTTAACAAGGCCCCTGTCACTCCATTGCTGTCTCTGCAAGGAACACCGCTTCAGCCTCCAGTGCCTTTGATTTTTCACAGGAATTGTCTGCCACACAGTTTTTGCTTCTGCAATTGTGTTCGATTACCCCAGGGAAGGCAACCTTATTATAACCAGGCCGTTCACCGCTAAAATCGTCTCAGCATCGTCATTATAAATCCTTATTTTCAAGGCCTTAGAACTTGAGTGGGGAGAGGGGGAGACATACACATCTCTCCTTCCTCTGAGACTGACCGTGAACATTTGCTGTCATTTAATGGCAATAATCTCAACCATTTATCCAGTACCATCTATGTGTCTAGATTCCACTAGGTAATTTACTTAGGATTCTCCGATCCTCACAGCAACTCTGTGGTTATACAGAGGAAGAAACCGGGACTCAGAGAGGGCAAGACACTTGTCCAAGGGCACACGGAAAAGCCCGTCACAAAGTTGAAACTGGATCCTGGCCTTAATTCCTAGACCTGAGTGTGCCCACCCCTCAACACACACACATACACACACACACACACAGAGATTTCATTACCTCAGGTCACTTGTGCCATTTTGCATCATGTGACTTAATTATTTGCTTTCCTCTTGTTGTCTTCCTACCTGTCAAACCTAACCAGTAACCAGTGTGCCCAAATGTCCCATGAGGCCAGGCGGCCATTAGAGGGAACCAGCGTTTTAGCTTCAGAGTACCTGACAGGGTTTCAGGGGCAATCAGTGCCTAAGGGCCAGATCCAGATTCAGAAATAAATCCCCAAAGTGTATCTTTACTAAACTATGAAAACCCTGATCTACTGCTACCTTTGGGGGAGCCCTATATTTCTGACTCTGAAAAGAAATTGAATTGCATGCTAACCCAGCAGCCCAAGTAGAGACTGCACAAGGGGCTCCTGATTCTGGAGTTAAGAGCAAGGCACTCTGAAGCTGAGACTGGACCCCAACCAGCCCACAGCCAGAGAAACTACCCCAAGCACAAACACCCACTGCCTCCCAGGCCTCTAGAAGGAGGAAGAGGAGGGGTGGGGGAGGACGTGACAATGTCTTGGGAGCCAACTGAGATGATCAAGAAGCCCTGACTGTGAGCAAGGGCAGGAGAGATCCCAGAGGGGTGGGAAGTCCAGAATCCTAAGAAAGCCAGGACCTGCCCAGAGAACTTCTGAGTGTCTATCAAAATGTCACAGTGGTGAGAGTCAGGTGCAGACTCAGTTGTTCCCCAGCTGTGAGATCTGCAGCAAATGCCCTCACTTCCCAGTGCTTTGTTTTCTCCAGTGTCAAACATAGCACGGGGTCCAGCACAACTGATGTGTCAGGTATTTTATTTGCTTGGCCTACTTGGTTGCTCTGTTTTTAGGAGGAAGCCAAGAGAGATCTTTTTCTTCTTTTTTTCATGTCCTCATTGAAAAACTACATTAGAAAATCACATGGACCCTCTTCAGTCACAGCTACTATTTGCTCAGCATCTGCTTTGTCTCTGTCCTCGCATCATGCCCTGTGCAGTTGGCATCTTCATTCCACCTCACAGATGAACCATTGCAGAGCCAACAAGTGACAGAGCCAGGAATCAAACCCACGTGCAGGAATCAAAGCCCACAACCTGTGTTGCCTCCTCTACTTAGGAGCTTCTCAGCACAGCAAGAGCTATATTGGTCATCAGACAAAAGTCAATGTCCAGGCTAATTTTCTCTCTATTACCCCTTCCCCAGGTTCACAACCGGAACCTCCTGTCTCTGGACTTTGACCGTGTGACCCGCACAGAGAAGATCTATGATGACCACCGCAAGTTCACCCTTCGGATTCTGTATGACCAGGCAGGGAGGCCCAGCCTCTGGTCACCCAGCAGCAGGTTGAATGGTGTCAATGTAACATACTCCCCTGGGGGCCACATTGCCGGCATCCAGAGGGGCATCATGTCGGAGCGAATGGAATATGACCAGGCAGGTCGGATCACATCCAGGATATTTGCTGATGGGAAGACGTGGAGCTACACATACTTAGAGAAGGCAGGTGTCTGTCTCCCTCCCTCACTGTCCTTGCCATATAAAAGATCCATCATTATGGCCTAGCTCATGGTCAGGCCTTGCCTGCTGGCTTCAGTGGAATCAGTCTGACCCAGGTCAACTTTAAAAGGGAGATACTCATTTTCCTAAAAGAAATGTTCAGGAAAATCCACCAGCAAGGGCTGGGGGGCCCAAGAGGCATCTAGAGGGATCATGGTGATGGTATGGTAGTGGGGGTCCTAGGGAAGGAAAATATGAAGGTCTTGCCTGAAATAGTGGAGGTAGGAACAGGACCAAACAGGACTTTGGATTTACAAAGCAGAACTCGTGATTCTGACACAGGGCAGGGGTCTGCTCTGAGGTCTATCTCTTGGTGCAATTCCATCATGGAGAACCAAGCAGAAGCCTGGAGATTGGAACTAGGCAAGAGGCACTTAATCCTGGGCTTCCAGTGCTGGGTATGGCTTTAGTAAATCCCTTCTGCTTCAGGTCAGGTTTCATTTCATCCCAGGGACTAGGAATGAGAGATGATCTAAAAACAAAAGTTGGTCCCAGGGGTTAGGGTTGTGGCTCAGTGGTAGGCGCTTGCCTAACATGTGTGAGGCACTGGGTTCGATCCTCAGCACCACGTATAAATAAATGAATAAAATAAAGGTCTATAAACAACTAAAAAAATTAAAAAAAGAAAAGTTGGTCCCAAATAAGATAAAATCATTGCTTTAATGTCTAGATGTGTCTAGGCCTGTTATCTGCTGACTTTTCCCTGAAAAAAGAGTCTGAACTTCATGCCCCAATTCTAGTATTCAGATCCCCACTTTGTTTCCTGCTCTTGGTCACCTATCTAGGGCCAGACTCTGTTTCCTCTGTGGTAAGTGTCCCCTGCCTGTGCTGGGTGAACCTCTCTGGAGAGCATTGTTCTGTGATAAGACTGAAGGAGAGAAATTGAAGGTCATCCAACTGAAAAGCCAAGCCCAGGAAGGGGGAGAAATACCCCAGAGCTACACATTAGATCTGCTGCTAGAGACCAGGTTCTCCCTATCACAGCCCGCCTCTGACCTGGTACCATATGAGCAATTGAGCAAAGCCTCATGTGCCCTTCTCAGACATGGTCTTCATGCTGTAGGCACAGGGAGTCCACAGAAGCTGCTCAGTCAGCAGATGACATCACAGGACTGTGTTTTGCTTGAGTAGGAAGAGTGATTTGAGATGTCTGCTGCAAGGAAGCCTGTAGGGGGCGGCTGTTGAAATACTGTAGGCCAGTGCACCCCAACCTTCCTCACTTCCCATCACACAGAAGTGATCAGGCAGGTTCCATACCAAGGAGCTGCTCACAGGAAGAAAGCAAATGGCCTGAGTGTTCTGGGGCCCAGCTGTGCCAGGGCCAAGGGCCAGGGAACACCCCACCACAGCATCCCCATCATAACCTGTTGGCAGCATCCTGTGGCATGCAGGTTGGAAGGCTCTGGTTGGGCATCACCCAGCCCAGTTTCCTTGGATTTTCTTCTTCTCCTTGAGCCCTGGGCACGTAATCTAGCCTTCCTTCCCACTCCCTCCTCTCATCTCTTGGTTTTCCTCTCCCTCCAGTCCATGGTGCTGCTCCTCCACAGTCAGAGGCAGTACATCTTCGAGTTTGACAAGAACGACCGCCTCTCTTCCGTGACGATGCCCAATGTGGCCCGGCAGACGCTAGAGACCATTCGCTCAGTGGGCTACTACAGGAACATCTACCAGCCCCCCGAAGGCAACGCCTCAGTCATACAGGACTTCACGGAGGATGGACACCTGCTCCACACCTTCTACTTGGGCACCGGCCGCAGGGTGATATACAAGTACGGCAAGCTGTCGAAGCTGGCTGAGACGCTGTACGACACCACCAAGGTGAGCTTCACCTACGATGAGACCGCAGGCATGCTGAAGACCATCAACCTACAGAATGAGGGCTTCACCTGCACCATCCGCTACCGTCAGATCGGGCCCCTGATCGACCGGCAGATCTTCCGCTTCACCGAGGAAGGCATGGTCAATGCCCGTTTTGATTACAACTACGACAACAGTTTCCGGGTGACCAGCATGCAGGCTGTGATCAACGAGACCCCACTGCCCATCGATCTCTATCGCTATGATGATGTGTCAGGCAAGACAGAGCAGTTTGGGAAGTTTGGTGTCATCTACTATGACATTAACCAGATCATTACCACAGCAGTCATGACCCACACCAAGCATTTTGATGCATATGGCAGGATGAAGGAAGTGCAATATGAGATTTTCCGCTCACTCATGTACTGGATGACAGTCCAATATGACAACATGGGGCGAGTGGTGAAGAAGGAGCTGAAGGTGGGACCCTACGCCAACACCACCCGCTACTCCTATGAGTATGATGCTGATGGCCAGCTGCAGACGGTATCCATCAATGACAAGCCACTCTGGCGCTACAGCTATGACCTCAACGGGAACCTGCACTTGCTGAGTCCTGGGAACAGTGCACGGCTAACCCCACTGCGGTACGACCTCCGAGACCGCATCACCAGGCTGGGTGATGTGCAATACAAGATGGATGAGGACGGCTTCCTGAGGCAGCGGGGTGGAGACATCTTCGAGTACAACTCAGCTGGCCTGCTCATCAAGGCCTACAACCGGGCTGGTGGCTGGAGCGTCAGGTACCGCTACGATGGCCTGGGCCGGCGGGTGTCCAGCAAGAGCAGCCACAGTCACCACTTACAGTTCTTCTATGCAGACCTGACCAACCCCACCAAGGTCACCCACCTCTACAACCACTCCAGCTCTGAGATCACATCCCTCTATTACGACCTGCAGGGACACCTCTTTGCCATGGAGCTGAGCAGTGGTGATGAGTTTTACATCGCTTGTGACAATATCGGGACCCCTCTTGCTGTCTTCAGTGGAACAGGCTTGATGATCAAGCAGATCCTGTACACGGCCTATGGGGAGATCTATATGGACACCAACCCCAACTTCCAGATCATCATCGGCTACCATGGCGGCCTTTATGATCCACTCACCAAGCTCATCCACATGGGCCGACGGGATTATGACGTGCTAGCTGGACGCTGGACTAGCCCAGACCACGAGCTGTGGAAGCACCTTAGCAGCAGCAACATCATGCCTTTTAATCTCTATATGTTTAAAAACAACAACCCCATCAGCAACTCTCAGGACATCAAGTGCTTCATGACAGGTGAGGACTGGGCTCTTCAGAGTTTGGGACCCCCTCCATTGCTCTGGTCACTTGGCAAGACTTAGTCTTCCTTGAGACTAAGTCAGTCTGGGGTGACAGGAAGCATTAACTTTACCTGAGGGCATCATCTTCCAAAGCATATATATTAGAAGAAACACTAGTTCAGAGAATACACTGGAAGTCATGATTCCGGCATCAAATAAACTTCACAGGGGCACCACTCTTAAATATATTTCATAATGCATTTCAGTTTGTGAGAGGCTCCAAGAAGTCCAATAGTGAAGAGAACTGTTTAATATATTTGCCCACTATTTCTCAAACTTATTTGACCATGAAAACCTTTTTTTCACCATGAAATCCTAATATCTCACTGGATACATCCCTTGGAATGCACTTTGGGAGTTTCTGATATAGAAATCAAACTGGCTCTGAGTCCCTGATAAGTTGGGTTAAGGTCTGACTAAACTAAAATCAGTTCTTAATTTGTGATGATGGAATGGAAAATTCAGACTTTAGAGACAGAGCAGAGGGAAGGATCTGCCCTTGCTATGCTATCACGTTACAAAAATTTCTTAATGTCCCTGAATTCCAGCTTCCTGATCTATAAATTAGAATTAGAATATCCACCCTGACTTTGAATAGGCAAATATGCATATGAAAAACCCTGAAGCAACAACTAAAAAAATAAAAACTAAAACAGAGACCTAACTAGTAATCAGTAGTGAAGATAAAGTAGAAGATGAAGGGAAACAAATCCAAAGATTGCAGGAAAAGTAACAAAGAACACATGGAACAAATAGAAAACGAATATCTACTAGTCCCTGGTTGCAAGGGTGAGATGAGATATATTTCATACCTCGCACAGTGCCTGACTCACATTGGTTCACTTTCCTTTACCCTTTCATTGAAAAAGTAAGCTTTGATTTCCACTGTTGAGAAACCAATTTGAATATAAAGTGTCCCATGGGTCCTACAGGCAGAGATTCCTCAGCAGCCATAGTTCTCCCAGCAAATAACCATGCCCAGACCAGTCACAGAGAACCTCAAGTGGGAGTGGCTGTGGAGTATGGATAAAGTCAGAATGTCTCATATGAGAATCTGTAGTGGGCAAAGGTTGGGCACATCCCAGCTTCCAAACATGATGGTCTCTGTGACACGATCCTCTGGCCCTCTCTCTTATGGCAGTTTTCTTCATTCCATAAATGCCTCCTCGGTGCAGCCACTGTTTTAGGCACAGGGGATAGAAAGATGGCCCCTGTTGTCCATAAATTCACACAGTAAGGCAGGTGACAGTTGCTGTCCACTAGGGGGGCCATGGTGAGGATTTGTAGGGAAGGCCAGTGCAGCTCAGAGTCCTGGGGAGGCCTCACAGAGAGCTGACACCAGGGCTTCTTCTGAGGGGTGTTTATCAGGTACTGAAGAGAAATGTGTTCCAGGGAGTGGGAACAGATGGGAACAGATGTACGGAAGTGTAAAGAGGGCACCATGGATAGCTCCCATGAGTGTCCCTTATGGACATGGCTTCCTGGCCCCCAAACTTGGTGGCCTCATCAGGACCCTGTTTCTGTGGACAGCAATAAGAGGGTTCCTTTTTTAAGGAAAGAATTCTAGGTTGTTGTATTGAAAGCAAGAGTCTCAAGCATGGGGAAGAATTGAGAACACGGTGATACCCAGGTGTGATGAAAACATGCTTGGATCCTCGAGATAAACACGAATATCTGCTGACAGTGTTTCCCAGCATCCACCGTGTTCAACTTGGCTGCTAGCTCTGGAGAAACTTGACAGATTGAGATGACATTTCCATTACATCTGTCTGCACCGAGCACACCCCCTGCCTCACCCTCCAGTGAGTTTCCTGTGAGACATCTTGGCAGGTTACTATAGCTGGAAAAAATTGGTGAAATAGGACATGTACTTTTCCATCAAAAAATTGTTGCAGATTGCCAAAATATTATTATGCCCCCCTTTTTCTTTGTACACCACCATATGCATATGGTTTCCTTTCAGAATAGCACTAGCATGACTAACTGCTGTGTGCCAGACACTTGCAGACTTGATCTCCTTTAAATTTGGTGACAACTCTAAGATCACCACCATTATCTCCATTCTACAGATGAGACATCAAGGCTCCAAACTATTAACTGTCTGCCCAAAGTCACATAAACCAGGCTCCAGAACACTTCCCAGGACAGTCATGCTGGTCTCCAAATCCTATTCTTAAGAAAGCAATTCACCACCCAAAGGGCTACCTAACACTTTCAGTTTGGATTTTAATTCCAAGTCAGTTAAATCCAAGAAATATCATATAATTCAAACCAAGTCTGTGCTAGACCTGGAGCTGAGGATCTAGAGCAGACTCAAGCATACTGCTGTCTGCATGGAATGCATGACCCTGGGCTATTTTTATCAAATGTCTCTGTGAACCCACCTTGAAAGTAAGATTTTCATATCACAGTAAGACACCAAAAGGGCTTGCCAAAAAAATCCTTAAGTGTGATGTACTCATATTTTCTAGTCTAATCTACTCCATTTCAGTAAAAAATGCTTGTCATGACCCACAAAATTGTTTTTATTACATAGTAGGTCCTATCCCACAGTTCAAAAAATAGTGGTGTGCAAGAGAGGTACCATATAAGCAGTCAAGATTTTAGCAGATCGCTAATGAGAAACCAAGGTACTACTAACTGCCTCTAAACCTTACCTTTTAGTTCCTGTGTATACTACATGCATCCTCACTTCCAGCAACAACAACAACAACAGCAAAAAAGAGCATCTCTTTTTTCCAAAGATTTCTTCGAGGGTCCTGACATACACTCCAATCAGGAAGGTGTAGGTCACATGACAACTCTTGAAGCAATTACTAGGGCTGGAGACAGCACACACTCATTGACTCAGCCTGGGTCACATGA